>BTPG01000008.1:83421996-83987534 GCA_036245525.1 Semisulcospira habei | reverse complement strand
TAAAGGCCCACTACAGCCAGAACTGTTCAAATATGCACTTTTGTAACAGATGGTTATGAAACACTACACACAGGTATATTTATGGTTCATTTAGACACAGGACAATCCAGTTCAGCACACATCGTCTCAATACCAAGTAACCTGACAATGACTCCACTCTGTTCAATAAATACAACGGTATCAGTAGGAGAAACCGCTAAAAATAGATTGATACGCTAACGGGTGCGCAGAATAAATAAGCACGACTATGCGTGTGTTTGCTGCATGTCCAAACTGCTATTAAAGTTCATTAGGTGTGTTGACAGGCATAATTTTAAATTGTCAAGAAATAGCGACTCTGCTTCTCCACACTGACGAGATAAGTAGTGACTGAATTGTATACTTTTTTGTCTAATTTCACAAAGATATTTATATATTGATAAACTGTGTTGTAAATGTCATTTCTAAGCATGTCTCTTTCTCAGTTGGGTTCTTCTTTAAGTTAATTTGCACAACCCTTGAACTATCACAGCCAATTAATCTTCCAGAGCATGTTCACAGTCTTTAGGGACACATAACAAAGATGAGAAAGTCTTTAATATGTTATTAGACCTATGTAAATTGTTGCGTGGTAGAGTCGTAGTCGTAGTATGATAAACACACCAGATGCACGCATGTAAGGTTCTTTTAAATAAACTTCATTCAGCTGCAACCCGTCACACGTGGCTTAAGGATGTAGGCTACACAGGAGTAACAGTTCCAACAATATTTTAATTCAGCGATGCGATCTCCACACAATGCATTCCCAAATGCACCAACACTGATACAATGTCCCCACTTTGGTACCGGTCTCAGGCCACTTTACAAATTTCAAATACAAGCGATCAAAAATCTCTGTAACTTCAGTAGCTGACTGGCCCTTCGTTTGTCTTGTACTGTGTTTGTCTTAAATGGCGTAAATCCATGTCTGTTTCGTGAGTGTGTGTGTTGGGTTTCAGGCGCGGCGCTTTGAGTCGATTTCCCCAAAATTGAGAAAAAGCGCCTATATAATAACGGTATTATTATTATTATTATTATTCTGCAAATGTCAACACTGGCGACACAAAGTTCCTCACACAACGTACACCACCGTTACGCTGCGTCTCTCACAATGTACACCCTATACGGGCCACGTACCTACGATAAACTGTGTGTCCTTACAACTGACAATGCGTGACAATGTACACACGTGCTTCCTAGCACCAACTTTTATAGTTAAACGACTTTCCAGAAAAATCTAATGAATTTACACAACGCACCCAATCAGAACGGAACACGTAACTGAAACTCATAAATATTAATTTTTAAAAAAAACTTTCTGGAATTCTACAATAGTCTACAAAAATTTGACTGCTCATTTCAGCCCCAAATCCTAGTGTGTAATGACATCACACAACAGTATGGCAGACCGTTCACCAACTTTCATAACACGCAAAGAACGGCCGCTAATTTCACGCTCACAGAAAACAACTATGACTAAAAATAGATCAGCTTTACTACCGCTATTCTCCATGCGACTTTGCTAGAAGCTTCCGGACTAAACTTAGCTTATCATAACCAAACCAATCCCGCTATCTGCGCGAACAATGAAGAATCTTACTGAAAAGGTATGTGAAACGTAACCATGATAGCTCAAATAAATATTGAATCGTTTCCTACGATTAACACATGCATGCTCTCACAGAACAACACAACCTCAATCGTAACATAAATAAATAAAGTTTGTGTGCAAAGCTCCACAAAATCATGTACATACATATTCAATTTGAATATGATGCCACAATTTTGAAATAAAAAAACACCTCAACCCTTCTGCCACCACCACAAAACCCACAGTATGTGACACAACACTTTTCATCCAGATACACCCATTGCTTGAAATAAATTAGACTATGATAGTTCAAGGGTGGTGCCAGAAAAGCTTGGCGCCTAAGGCGCCAAGCTATTCTGGCACCACCCTTGAACTAAAATGCTTGATCCATCTCCTAACCTGTAATGCAGTCTTCATAGGGCAATAAGCAAATATTTACAAATCGGCCTCAGGATGTAATGGGTTAAAAAACAGAAAGTATGCATGTTTCAAAAGTCTACATACACATTCATAGATTCATCAGAATATGAGGCCACATGTTCTAAATCCTGTTTCTCTGGACTGTACACAAACTTCTCAATCCTGTCTTTTATGGGCTCTTCCAAGCAGTGATTCACAATGAAGACAGTGTGACGACCTGAAAAATATGGCACCTCAGATTGTAAAGACTATGCAACAGTTCAGAAGAAAGATCAACCACAACAGGTCAAGAGTAGTACAAAAATATCATGATGCTAAGAAGCACAAGGCTATCTGGCACTACCCTTTAAATATCATGTTTGTCAGATAACTTGTAGTGTGAGGGCTGAATGTGTTGCCACCGAGGTGTTGATTTCATATTTGGAAAATTGAGAAGAGTCTGAGCATGTATTGACCCACACCATGTTCAAACTGTTGATCTTTTGGACCAGAGTCCGTGTCTCTACCCCATGGTCACCAAAATTTGTTTGAGGCCTGTAACTCAATTACATTTACAGTAAATTTCTTTAAAATAACAAAGAACACTACAGGTCTACAGACAGCTCATCCGTCTTTGTGTAGTGCGACAGTTTCATTGTATGAAACTGTTACTTTCCACAGAGGTGTCTAGCTATTGTTAACCCTTATTGCCCCATTGGTGCATTTCCCAAACTTTGGAATTGTTACTTAACAACTATGTACCAGTTGCAGGAGGTGGATGACCATGATAATTCAAGGGTAGTGCCAGATTAGCTTGGCGCCTTCAGGCGCCAAGCTAATCTGGCACTAACCTTGAATTAGCATGGTCATCCACCTCCTGCTGTAGGGACTCGGGGCTAAATGGGTTAAAAGCTAAATTTACACTAACCTCTGTCAACTCCATGTTAGTATCCTCGGCTGGCATTGTGATCCTCTTTTTCCCCTCTAGCTCTACATATACATATAACTTTTCCATACTCTGATATTTGACAGACTATATACCCGAGTGAAGACCAATTTTAAGTTATCATTACTTTGAAATGTGTACTCTCTCAGGTAGAACTGTATGAAATATCTTGAGTGGGACTTTACATCATCTATGGCATCATCTGCGCCATGGAACTTTGGTCAATTATCTATGACATCAACTTCATAATGATATCATAGCTACTGTACTTGTAATATTTCTAAAGAACATTTACATCGTCTATTACTGCATCCTTTGTTTACATTGTGATGCTATGTTTACATCTTGTCACATGGCAACATCGGCTAAAGAAGGCTAGTAAAGACGCCAGAGTAATGGAAAAGAAGTCCACACTTTTATTGCAAAGATACATGATATTATGCAGCGACGCAATAATAAAAAAGTAATCGAAAACTTCACTAAAAATGTTATGCTGCATTAAGGGAAAATCTGTCCCTTGCACTTCACAAAAGACGACACCTCATTTGCAGTAACGCAGTGGCATCTTGATGTGTCCAGACTGTGAGTACCTCTGCAGATTTTGAGTGTGTATTCTTGCAAAGGAAAAGCAGAATTCCGTCCCATTATTGGAGCTTCCCTGATGGCTTTCGCTGGCTAATTTGGCTTGCTATTATATTCTTTATGAAAAAAATAGCACGACCGTATATCCATCAACTGCTTTTACAATTATTTCATGAAACGGTGATGTAAATTAACGAATTATAGTGGAATATATCATCTCAGTACAGTTTCAAGATGCAAGTGAATATTGTGAGCCTGCCTGACAAAAAAAAGGAATGCCTACTGCAGTCATTTAGGCCAAACTAGCTGTAAACACAGAGCTCGGCAGTTCAATTATAGGTGCAAAAAGAGTTACCAGAACAATGACAATATCCCGGTGCTAATGACTAAAAGATTTTGAAGAACAAATGTTATAGCATGAGGCTGCATTTAGTGTGATGATGTATAATCAAAACCCGCATGCGCAGGTCAGTCTCAGTGTGACTGTTCGGTGCAAAATTGGCTGGCCTTTCCAAATCCATGGCTGTTTGTAATCCTTCAAACATGCACTTGGTTTTAAGGAGGTAAACAAGAGAGACTACAGTGGAGTCCGCTTAACACGAATTTCTGGGGACACGGAAAATCACTTCGTGTTAACCGTATTTCGTGTTAACCGATATGGCCTCAAAATTGATCACGGCCCTCCCGGCAAAAAAAGAAGTGTGTAAGAGATGCGTGCATGAATGAATACGAGGTTAAAAGTGCACATTATCGTACTTTGATGTGCATACCTTCAGCTCGCTAGGAAAACACAAGGAAACGTGTTCAGCTCACATATTTAATGTAAAATCCATCAGGTAAAATCCATAGTAAGTTACAATCCATCAGGTAAAAGCAACACAGGCTGAATTACAATCCCGCATCGGTAAAAGGGTTGTGTTGGTACACGAATGATACAACATGAATACAGTTCAGAAGTGCTAGCCAATGAGAAGACGGATTACAACAGCCGAAGGCTATTCAGCCAATCACAGACTAGAGTTCGCTCTGATCTGTTATGTGTACTCCACAGCGCGAGAGCGACACGTGAATTTGGTTTTCGGTGAATGGAATCTGTGTTCGTGTTAAACAGGTGAATAATAGTGAAATTGCTCTGGTTGGGAACCGAAAACAGCTTCGTGTTAAGCGAAATTTCGTGTTAAGCATTTCGTGTTATCAGTGGAATTTTAATACAGAATAAGAAGGCCGTTGGCCGGGAATGCAAAAACGTTTCGTGTTAACCGGAAATTCGTGTTAAGCGAGTTCGTGTTAACTGGACTCCACTGTATCTAGTTAAAACACAAACATATGAATGCATACTTACGTACATACTTTAAACAATAATAACGAATGTTAGGGGAGCTTGTCATTGTGTGTAGTGAAGGTCTGGGACCCTTGGGAACGCAAAGAAGTCATTTCTAAAGCACTTTCATGGATGTGAAATCACAGTGCATGTGAGTGCTTTGACTATAAGTAAAAAATAACCCATATTAGGTCAATTGACAATAAAGGATATCTGTTCTTAAAGTATTTCTTTACAGAGATATTTAGAAAAAAATGTTGGGCACTCTAATGTCAAATGGTCTATAACATCTTGTGCATGCATCCACCAGTCCTGATAACAATGTACAAGTTTGTCAAGTCTCCTGATCCCAGTAAGAGACACCAGATTTTGCAACCCATCTCCCGCTTTCCCCACACCTCCTGCTCTCATGATTAGTCCTCCTGATTCTCCCAACTCAAAAGCTCTAAGTACCTAAATACAAAAATGGCGCATACATAAAGGGCTGGCTTAACTGGGCGAGACAAACCCGAACCATGTCTCGGCGAGACACCCGAGACAGTCAATGCGAGATACCCGTTCCACCCGTTTATTAGGTTCGGCACGTCTGATCTTTTCTCGGAGAGTTCGCCGAACCTAATAAACGGGTGGAACGGGTATCTCGCATTGACTGTCTCGGGTGTCTCGCCGAGACATGGTTCGGGTTTGTCTCGCCCAGTTAAGCCAGCCCTTAAGGGAATGAACACAATTTTTTTAAATACCTGATTTTGTATCTTGCCACACGCTAATACCATGAGGAACAAATCTGTCATGTTTGAAATGTTCACTTGAACGGATCTTCAGTTCTCTGACACCTGCCTCACTCTTCTTGAAGTCAAACAGGTACACACGCCCTAAGATATTGTGTGAGCGGAAGTACTCTAACACCTCATCACCAACAGTTTGGAGACGGTAGCCCTGCAAAGGAAACAGCAAGGAAAAATATGCTAGAATATGCAAGACAGCAACAAAAAGTAAATTTTACCCCCCTTGTGCATGCAGCCATCGGTTGGGTAAACAGTATTAGTGGCTGCATTCACAAGGGGGGGGGGGGTATTTTTACTATGCAAGGCAACGAATCAATGCATTTTAAGTGTCAATTTTTTCTAGCATATTTTTTTCAGGTTTTACTTTTTTAAAAATCTTTTATCGTGTTATCGGTGTGCAAAACAATATGAGAAGTAAGTTGGAAGATTACAAAGTAAAGTAGGCAAAAGCACTGTTAGGGGAGAGAAGTGTGCATGATCGACCAGTGATCATAGATCTACTTTGGTCAAAGCACACAAAAAAAGGATAGGAAAGAGGGGGTGCACTAGGTGGAGGCATGGAATGTATGCCCCTGCAGACACCACAATAAAATGTGGCTGTCTTTGCAGGTAGAAAAAAGTTCCTGCCTTTAACCAGTATGCCAAATGGTGTGTTGACGAGGTTGCCAAGACCGAAACAGCTGTCCACGCCGGTTAAATATCTGGACCCCCTTGGAGGACCTAGATTTAAATTTCCATGCACTGAGAGGCTGGAACAGTGGGATATGCGATACGCCCCCCCTTTGGGGTCGTGGGGGGGGAGGGGGGCTTCCATATGCATTGCTTCCAGTCACTTTCTTAGCGCACCCCCTACTTCCTATCTTTTTTTGTGCTTTGACCAAAGTAGATCTATAATCACTGATCGATCATGCACACTTCTCTCCCCTGACAATGCTTTTACCTACTTTACTTTGTAATCTGCCTAAAATATTAGCACTGGCAGTCTCCCCTTTTCTTTTCATTTATTACTACAATATCGACTGCAACCCCTTCGCCCCTTTTAGTAGGTTCTCTCTTAGGGTGCATGGAAATTTAGCTCTAGGTGGAGGCATGGAATGTATGCCCCTGCAGACACCACAGTAAAATGTGGCTGTCTTTGCAGGTAGGCAAAAGTTCCTGGCTTCCACCAGTATGCGGCATGGTGAGCTGACCAGGTCGCCAAGACCGAAACAGCTGCCCACACCGGCTAAATATCTGGACCCTCTCTTTGAGGGACCTAGATTTAAATTTCCATGCACTAACTGGCTGGAAAAGTGGGTGTGATACACCCCCATGGGGGGGGGGGGGGGAGGCTTCCATATATGCATTTCTTCCAGTCACTTTCTTAGCGCACCCCCTCTTTCCTATTTTATTTTTGGTGCTTGGACCAAAGTAGATCTATGATCACTGGTCGATCATGCACACTTCTCTCCCCTGACAGTGCTTTTACCTACTTTTACTAAAATATTAGCAGTGGCAGTCTCCCCTTTTCTTTTCATTGAGAAGTAAGTTATTTAAGACATTACATGCTGGATGTCTCTCTAGCACCTCCAAGAAAGTCGTCCTCATATTTTCGCTGAAGTGGTCACCATAGTATACTGTTTAGGACTGTTACGTGGCAGTTGTAGTCATAGTATGATGCAATCACACCTGACACACTCACGTAGGGTTCTTGTAGAAAAAACTCACTCAGTTACAACTCGTCACATGTGGCCCAAGGTTGTAAACCAAACTGGAGTAACAGTGTCGGGTGTGATTACATCATACAATGATGACGACTACCAAGTAACAAGGACACCGTACCCCGTGTGCACTGCCCAATGTTAAACTGTTCACAAGGTATACTGTCTTGTGATAAACTGTACATGGTGTACGCTGTCCGGTGTCAAGTTATATCAAGCTATTCAAATCTCGCTTCTAGGGAGAGGGTTCAATAAACGTGCTACAGACCCACCGGTCGTGTGGACATTCAGTATAGATCTACATTATCCCACACATGGCATAAGGGCTCATGACAATCTTTTAGGCTCTAGAAGTATTTTGAGGTTGTATTCTTACATTGGTATAGTATTTGCTTCATTTCGATCAATGATTGCAAACAAACACAACTATTCATCAGTGTTTTCCAGCAGTGTTCATGCAGAACTGTTTGGCTACAAAATGCTTATGATAATCTACTGCTTCCTACACTGGTGAATGGTGTTGGCTGAATGAGTGAAGCATGAAAATCAAGCTACCACAAGAGATGCTCATGCACTAGCCTTGCTGTCGAGATCTGGAGTATCTTTCAGGGGTGTCCGAATATATGTACATGTAGGAGATCTGGAGTATCTTTCAGGGGTGTCCGAATATATGTACATGTAGATCTATGCCCTTTACAAACTTGCATCAGCATAATTTTGAATGTGAAACAAAACCTCTCACTCGCAATGAGACGCACAAATCCTCATGCTCTAACTTATGCAGCAAGAGCTCATGGGAATCACTCAGGCTATAAGAGACACAAGGATCTGTACTTGGCGACGTGTGGGGTTCACAGTAGACAAAGCAGTGCACAAAGAGAAATCATGCCTCACTTCTTTTGGCAGGATTCAACCATTTGCCGGCTGTGCAGACTCTGGCCGGCTGGCTTTGTTTTACTTAGACTGGCCAATGCAATTTATCTAATTAAATCTATTGGCCTGTGGAGACATAAATCTTCATAACGACTATGCATTTCAGCAGTATGCCTACCCAGTTACTGTCGTCCACATGAGGATGAACAGGCGAAGGAGGGTCTATGCTTCTGGCTGACACAAGCATGTTGCTATTATACGAGATCCTCTTGGCGGCATGGACCCTCCTTTGCCTATTCAACCTTTACGAGGACTCAGGAGGTCCTGTGTTTCGTACAGGCCTATTAACATCTATGCCTCTAGAAATGTATGGCATGAGTATGGTTATTCCAAGCAAAGAACTACTCTCAGCGAGACATGGATCCTCATGTGCCAGCTTATAATGTGGGCGACAGTAACTGAGCACTATACTTTGTGTGACAGCTTGACTTTTGTTTTTCTCTCATTCAGCCAATGCCATTCGCCAGTGTAGGAGGCAGTAGATTATCACAAGCAATTGTAGCCAAACAGTTCTGCATGAACCCTGCTGAAAAGAACTGATGAGTAGTTTTGTTTGTTAGCAATCATTGATCGAGTTTAGTTATTTGGGTTTAACGCCGAGCAGGCAACTAAGGCCATCTCACAGCAGCATTGATCGAAATTCAGCAAACACCATACAAATGTAAGAACACACCCTCATACATATACGTCTGGAGTTTCAAATCAAAGTTTGTCAAGAGCTCTTACGCCATGTGTGGGATAATGTGGATCTATGCCAAATCTCCACACCACCAGTGGGTCCGCAGAACGTTTAGTGAGCCCTCTTGCTGGAAGTGAGATCTGAACAGCTTGACATAAATTCACACTGGACAGCATACACCGTGTACAGTTTAACACAAGACAGTGTACCTCGGGTACAGCTTAACGTTGGACATCGGTATGGTGTCCTATAAAGTATACTATAGTGAACACTTCAGCCATCTTTTCAATCATCTCTCATGCCGAAAAATGTGGCACACTGCTGTAGAAGTTGTTATAAATTTGACTGCTTGGTGAAAAAAATGTCTAGATCCTTTTGACATATCCTTCAAACAAACATGAATGCAGACAAGAGAGACTTTTTCAAGACACAAAAATAGGAGTCTACACCTGTTTTATTTAAATGGCAATCACGGGTTTCAGGAAAGCCTGGGTGGTGTCTGCATTGTTTGGAGTGAATGGTCAGGACCCTAGAGAATTGCTAGGAATCATTTGCATAGCTGCTGCATGGGTTTGAAAATCTTTTCTGGCAACACTCACCGAGGAAATAAAGGTAACCCCACTTGGCAGAGTGTGGAAATCTTCTGCACCTGGTTCTGCAAAATGTAAAAAATGGACAATCTACACTAATGGTCAAAACTTAAGGGCCACCCCACTTTTTTGTGTCATTGTTTATCGTTGCAAGTACGCTAATAAAATATAATGTTCTTTCGATCCAAATGGGTTAAAAGTTGACCTTAGACAGTCCACTGTACAGGAAACAATAGACAACAATTCATCAAGTTCCACAAACGTGTCAAATACACGTGAAACATCATCAGTTTTTGTGAAAAGCTGTGCAATATTGGCAAGCGTACCAAAGGCAGGCAGGTGGAAAAACGCGGTAAACTCGTGATGCACGTGCTAAAGGGGTCAGTCATAAACACTGAGCACTTCTGTTTCGCTACAAATACTGGTACAGTAGGAGCATAATTGTCACTTTCCTAACCATGCCACCACGACGAAGCCTAACGCCAATAGATCAAGGCCGGGCGCTAGCATGGCTGCAGGATGGAATTTCCGGATGAGAAGTTGGGAGACATGTTGGGGTGTCCCATTCAGTGATGCAGAGGCTGCTGGCATGATTCTAAGAAACTGGAAGGGCAGAACGATGACCCTGCTCAGGACACCCGTGCTGCACCAGCATAAGTGAGGACAGATACCTCTGTGTGGCGGCTCTGCGCGACCAAACTGTCACGTCAACCACTCTGCGACGTCAACTGATGCAAGCTGCAAACGTTAACGTCAGCAGAAGCACAGACTGCTGACGTCTGCGCGAAATTGGCCTTGCTTCATGCAGAGCAGCAGTGAGAATACCCCTCACTCCAGCTCATTGCAGAGCCCAGGTTGCCTGGTGTTGTCAACATGTGAGGTGGAACAGTCTCCAGTGGACTCAGGTTCTGTTTACTGATGAGTCACGGTTCACTGTGTCCTTCAACGATGGCAGGGTGAGGGTCTGGAGACACCAGGGCGAGCGATTCACAGATGGATGCGTCCAAGAGGTGGATCGCTACGGAGGAGGCTCAGTCATGGTCTGGGCAGGCTTTAGCAGGGAGGGCAGAACCCCCCTCCACGTTATCCAAGGCACCCTGACTGGCCCGCGCTATTGGGACGAGATTGTGCGGCCCCTCATTGTTACGTGTTGAGTCGTGGTCGTAGTATGATATCACACCAGACGCCATGCACGTAAGGTTCTTTTAAAGAAACTTCACTCAGCTGCAACCCGTCACAAGTGGCTTAAGGATGTAGACCACACTGGTGTAACAGTTCCAACAATATTTTATTGCAGCGATGCGATCTCCAAACAATGCGTTCACAAATGCACCAACACTGATACAATGTCTCCTCTGCCAAAATATCTACACTTTGACACAATGCGTCTCTCATACAATGTACATCACTACACACTGCATAACTCCGTCAATGACAATGAACCACGATACCTTGTGTAGCTCTCTCAATGTCAATGTGCTTATGATACACTGCAATTATACAACTGAACAATGTACCAACGCTGTTACATTGCAATTCTACAACTGAACAATGCACAATAATGATTTCTAGCCCCGTCTTGTATAGTGTTATGCTTTCCAGAATAATCCAGCAACTTCGTACAACACAACCAATCAAAATAGAATACGTAACAGAAACTCATAAATATTAATGAAAAAATACTCAAGAATGGTCTACAAAAATCTGGCTGCTATTTCCAGCCCCTATTTTGGGAAATCCCGGCGGCATAATGACGTCACACAAAAGTACGCCAGACAGTTCACGACCTTGCCCGCATTCTCTGGAAATTACACACTCTTCATAATACATACTGGCTGCTAACCTCACGCGCACAGAGAACAACTATGAGTATTTGAGCGGCTTTAATACTGTGTTGCAAAATGTTGCCGACACTTTAATGTCACACAGCGCGATTTTGCTCGAACGTTCTGTTCTATCCTTAGCAAATCTACGCATCACAAAAATCGACCGCTATTCTCCATGTGGTTTTTCTAGAAACTTCCGGTCTAATCCTAGCATATCATAACAAAGCCAATTCCGCTCTCTGTGCGAACGATAGCGAATCTTACTAAAAAGGTACGTGATTCGTAATCATGATAGCTCAAATAAATATTGGATCGTTTCCTACGATTAATGCATGCATGCTCTCACAGAACAACACAACCACAATCGTAACACTCATCCAGCCAGCTCTCCAAGCCATAGGTGACAATGCTGTTCTGCAGGACAACAATGCTCAACCTCATTACGCCTGTGTGGTGGATGAGTACCTTGAGCAACAGGGCACGATGAGGATGGAGCTCGTTCACCTGATCTGGCTCGCATCGAGCACCTCTGGGACGTGCTGGGGCAATGTGTAGTCAGCAACCACCCCCCACCTCAAGGTGTCCCCCAGCTGACTCAGTTCCTGCATCAAGACTTAGAGTGGGAAGTGATCCCACAACATGTTCTCCGAACCCTGGTGAACTCCATGCATCAACGCTGTATTGAATGCTTGGCTGCAAACGGTGGGTACACTCGCTACTGACAGTACAGTCTTGTGTGAATTTAACGTACTGCTGTTATTACAATTGCCTGATTTACTCAAAACTTAAATGAAATTGTTACTGAATAAATTAGCAAAGTACTGACTCCAAGTATTGTTACATTATTTGTGTGGTGTTGTTGGTGCGTCTGCAATAAAAAGTGGCACTTAAGTTTTGAACATTAGTATACATGTCCTGTAGATCATTCAAATCGATCGTCAATCATTTGGTCGATCAATAAATCAGTCAATCAATCAAACAATTAAAGGATACATGATTTTTTTCTAAACACGTGACTCACTCTCAAAAGGTACCAATGCAGACAACCAAAAATTAAACAGGGGTTGAAAACAACCTGACAAGATTTTCTCAGTTTGTTTTCCATTTGGGTTCTCAGTTCTTTTGAGTTTTAGAAAATATTATGAGTGGTTGAGAGAAACGGAGATTTTAAAGGTAGAGGTGTAAAATGTGTCTCTTGTGACACATGATGACAAATTCTCTCATTTTGCCAGAACTATACGTTAGATTATACCTATAATTGATTAAAACCATTTCTCTATGTACCCCTCAATGAAATATTTCTGCAAAACAGGAAAAAATTACCTATTTATGTGCAAAATGAGAACCCGTTTGCATCAGTAATACATGACTCTTTTTTCACTCTCACACATTTGCTTTAAAAAAAAAGGAGCATCATCATATTCAGATTATGTCTGTCTACACTGATAACTCAGTGTAAAGATAAAGATGGAACTCTGAAAATGAAGTCAGCAAACTTCTAAAGCGAACTTTTTCACATCAGTATGTTACTTGTGACAAAAGATGATGTGTGACAAAAGCTGACTTGTCACCGTCACAAGTAACATGCAATACCCAACAAACCTGGATCAAACGAAATATTTTGAACTCATTGGAACGGATTTTTTGTGCAATACTAACGCAAATTGACACACAAGTTTCAGTGTAGATGTGAACAAAACGATCATGAGCAGAGATGATATACCAGTAGTAATGTCACTCGTGACTCATTTGAGAAGTGACAGTAAAGTTAGTTTTTACTTGTCACAGGAAACACAGCATGTCTCAACTTGCTGGATTTTGTTTTCAAAAAGTATTTCATTTTTCTTTTAACTGTTATCAAAAAGGCATTGAGTTATTCAGGATACAAGATTACTCACTGTTGCAGAAAACTTGGGTGAGATATGGTGAGACAGCAGTAGCACCACCACCACAACCATCACCACAAGAAGAAAAACAAGATGGAATGAACCATAAGCCATAAAGTCCCTTCTATATGAGAGCTGTCCTCGCTGTCAGTGGTCTCTACCTTTTGTCTTTGACCTGATTCTGATGTTGAATTATCTCCTATTGAAAAAGTCTCACAGATCTGCCAAGGCGCAGGACATATGCGTCATTGATTTGTCAAACGTCATTTGTCATGACCTAAGTTTTAGGTTTTACGTAATTTTATATTTTACGTGATGTGTCACTTTCGCTTCATCTTTCGCTTCATAGGCTTGAGAAAATGGTGACAAAACTAGAACTTCACAATACAATTTCAGTCTTGCTATAATTTGTGTGAAAGCAGGTTGATTTTACTTAGCTACATGATATACTAAGTACACAGATCACCTGCATGCTCTTCTGAAAGCGCGTCGATGTGTGCGTGCGTGCATGCGCGTGCGCTCCAAACATCACCAAGAGGCACAGATCCTCATGCGCCTGGAGGGCGCATTAAGATCTATTTCTCCTGGAGATGTGCGCATGTTTGTGTGTGTGTGTGTGAGAGAGAGAGAGAGAGAATCAATGAGAATCAATTAATCTTTATTTTACATCGGTGAAGATATTAACACAATCAGTGACTATGTCATTTTTTGTATCTACCGTTGCTACAACTACGACTAGCTAAGTACAAAATATACATAAAACACGGATATCAAAGCACTGTGATACAAAATATATAGTCCACTAAACACAAACACATGCATACGCGCACAAATGCACTCGCGGGTCCACACACACACACACAAACACACACACACACACACACACTCACACACACACACACGATTGTTAGAATATACACGTACATTCATGCGTCTATGAATAAATAGATATTATTATTTGAGTAATGTCAGATATCTATAAAGACTTGATACGAGATAATGTCGGAGTGGCTTTAACGTAATGTGGGAGTGAGTTCCACAGTGTGGAACCCGCAAATCACAAAGTAGATTTAAATATATCTATTTGGGGTTTTGGAACAATATAAAGACCCCTCATATTCCCATAGCAGGAATCTGATTTTTTAAACAACTCTGTTAGATATTCTGGAGCGCTATGGTTCCCAGGGTTGGAAGATTTAACGATTTAACAAATTAAATTTTTGGTTAAAGAAAATTTAACGCGTTAATATTTTTAAAAAGTTAAAGAAAATTCAACGAATTAAAAAATAAAAGTAACGATTATAGATTTCTTTCGTTAAAAATTTTGTTACTTCAGTACGTTTTTCCGCGACGAACAACAGGTGTCTATGCGCCGCAAGCCGCGCCGGTTTGACCCAGTTGAAGCCGGTTTGAGGCGGTTTGGAGGATCTATGCCTCTGGGTGAAAAACTGAACGGATCCCCTTTACTTGAGAAAATCATGAACGTCGATTATCCCAGGAAGAGGCATAGATCCTCACGAGCCCCCTGAGGTTGCGGGGGCTCATGAGGATCTATGCCTCTTTCAGTTGGGTGGTTTTTGTTTCAGGAGTGAGAAGGCAGATGGCACTCGTACAGCAAAGATTGGACAGTTGAAAAACTTAACGAGCCCCTTTGCTTGAGAAAATCACCAGCATAGATTATCCCAGCAAGAGGCATAGATCCTCACAAGCCCCCATAGTTGCGGGGGCTCATGAGGATCTATGCCTCTTTCTGTTTGGTGGTTTTCGTTTCAGGAGTAAAAAGTCAGATGGTACAGCAACGATTGGACAGGTGAAAAACTTAAGAGATCCACTTTGCTTGAGCGAAACATGAGCGCAGATTATCCCAGCAAGAGGCATAGATCCTCATGAGCCCCCGCAGTTGCGGGGATCTATGCCTCTTGCAGTTGGGTGGTTTTCGTTTCAGGAGTGAGAAGGCAGATGGTACTGCAACGATTGGACAGCACAGGTGTATACATTTTTAACTGTAGTAGGCATAGATTGTCATTAACCCGCCAACCCCCCGCCCCCCCTCACCCAAGACTGCTGGGGTTCTTGAGGATCTATGGCTCTTGCAGATGAGTGGATTTGTCAGCAGCGCGAAATAAGATCAAACAAGCCTGAATTGTTCCATTTTTAGCCGCATGACTTTTTCTTGCGCTGTGCAGTTTTCCAAGTTTTTTTTTTTTTTTTTTTTCTTTCTTCCCCCTTCTCATAACTACTGCATGTATCTGGCCTACTAGTGTTTTAGATAGTGGGTAGAGGAGGAAATCTGGTGGCGTGTCACTTTTCAATTGCATGCCACTTTTTTTGTCTGAGCTGAGCAATAAATGATCATTCTTGTATTTAACGCAAATTTATTTCATTAAAAAGAAAAATTAAAGAAAATTTATTTCTTTAATTTTCAAAAAAAAGTAAAGAAAATTTATTTCTTTAACCTTTTACCAGAATTAAAGAAAATTTATTTCATTAAAGAAAAAAAGTAATGACTATCAACCCTGATGGTTCCACACTTTAAACATCAGTACCCCTTTGTTAAATTTAAAATGATTTTGAAGGGGTAGGAATCCAACTTTACTGAGTTTTTCCTCAGTCGTCAAGTGCAGGTCAGGAAGAATTAATTTTGCCATTCTCCTATGTAAAGAATTTAGTCTTTTTAAGTGGACATCACTGCAACAGTACCACTCGTCGATGCGTAGTTTATATGTGACATGATATTACTGAACAATTTTCGGGTTTCACTATCTGTGTAATACTTTAATTTCGACAACATAAAGACATTTCTAGAGACCGTTTTACAGACATTGTCAATGTGCATCTGCCACCTCAGCTGATTATCAATTGTGACCCCCAATAGACGATGTTCGGCTTCCTGTTCTAAGATGTCGTCGCCGAGTGATAAATTAAGCTTTAATGGTTTCAACTGGCTCTTTTAGCGTGTTGCAATAATCATAGATTTTGTTTTAGTAGGATGCAGAATCATTGAGTTGACTTTACACCATGCTGATATATCATCGAGACCTTTTTGAAGGCCGTTTTAAACTATACGTATGTCTTTGTTAGCTGTGTGGATTGAGGTATTATCGGCGAATATATCACTCTGTGTTGCTTCGTAGGTGAGACTTAGAGGCAGGTCATTGATACAAAATAAAAGAGGACCTAAGATTGACCCCTGCGGAACCCTGAGTTTAACATCTTTAGTAGAAGAGTAGGCTCCATTAGCAATTACTTTCTGTTTCCTGTTTTCGAGGTATGACGTAAAAATGAAACAGCCATGTCGTTTCGAAGATAATGCTTAAGTTTGGAAATCAATATTGTATGGTTCACTATGTCGAAAGCCATTTTAAAGTCAAGATAAATTACACCTGTCAGCTGTCAGAGAGAGAGAGAGAGAGAGCCGCGCGCTCGAGAGAGAATGACGTCATATTTAGAGTATTATGTTAGTGTCTGCGTGGTGACGGAGTTGCCTCTTTTACGTCACTGTCACTGTCTGACTTTCTCTAGAAGTCAAGGTATTTTAGTGTTTTAATTCTTTTCTGAAAAGAATTAATTTTTACTAAAGAAGTTGAAAGGATACAAAGCTGGCTAATGAACTCATCCAATGTCTTTCTCCAAACTACTTACTTACTGTCACCCATACCCGGGTATAGGCCGTCGACGAGAGACCTCCAGCAACTCCTGTCCTGTGCTTCTCCTTCGATTCTACTCCAGGTGGTTCCCAGTTTCTTGATGTCTGCTTGGAGGTCTCGACGCCAGGAGTTTCTCGGCCTACCTCTTTTCCTCTTTCCCTGGGGGTTCCATGGCAATGCCTGCCTAGTGATACTGGAAGCTGGCTTTCTCAGACTGTGACCGATCCATCCCCATCTTCTTCGCCCAATTTCATTCTCTGCTGTTATCTGCTCTGTTCTCTCCCAGAGTCTGACGTTGCTGATCTTCTCTGGCCAGTGGATTTTCAAAATTCTTCTAAGGCAACTGTTCATGAAGGTCTGTACTCTGTTGACTTTGGTTTTTGTCAATCTCCAAGTCTCTGCTCCATATAGGAGAACTGCTTTTAAATTGGAGTTGAAAATCCGGACTTTGGTGTGTTGTGACAGCTCTCTGGAGCTCCACACTTTTTCAACTGGAGAAAGGCTGCTCTGGCTTTACCGATTCATGCTCTGACATCTGCATCAGTGCCACCTTTTTTTCTCTATGATGCTCCCGAGATAGGTGAAGGACTCCACCTCCTCCAACGGGGTGCCAGCAAGCAAGACTGGTTCTTCCCTGGCTGCGTTCAGCCTCATTGTCTTTGTTTTCTGTTTGTGAATGGTGAGGCCCACTTGGGACGAGATGTCAGCAAGCCTCGTGGTCTTGTCCTGCATTTGTTGATGAGTGTGGGACAGTAATGCCAAGTCGTCTGCAAAATCGAGGTCGTCAAGCTGTGTCCACAGTGTCCACTGTATTCCACTTTGTCTGTGCTCTGTGGTCATCTTCATGACCCAGTCTATGGCCAGTAGGAAGAGGAACGGAGACAGCAGACACCCCTGCCTGACACCGGTTCTGACCTGGAGCTCCCTGGTGAACTGCCCTTCGTGGATCACGCGACATGTCATGCCATCGTAGCTGCTCTTGATCAGGCTGACGAGCTTTGTGGGTACACCGTAGTGTCGTAGGAGTTTCCACAGAGTCTCTCGGTCCACACTGTCAAATGCTTTCTCATAATCCACAAAGCTGACGTACAGCGGGGAGCTCCACTCCAGAGACTGTTCCACGATGATGCGGAGAGTGGCAATCTGGTCTGTACACGATCGGTTCTTCCTAAATCCTGCTTGCTGGTCTCTCAGCTGGGGGTCAACGGAGCTCTTCATTCTCTCCAGGATGATCCTGTTGAAGACCTATCCTGGTACTGACAGCAAGGTGATTCCTCTGTAGCTGGAACACTTGCTGAGGTCGCCTTTCTTGGGAAGCTTGATTAGGTACCCCTCCTTCCAGTCAGCCGGCATCACCTCCTCTTCCCAGATCTTTCCAAACAGTGGGTACAGCATCTGCACTGTTGTCTCTAGGTCTGCTTTCAGAGACTCCGCTGGGATGCCATCTGGGCCTGCTGCTTTGCCGTTCTTCAAAAATGCCATTGCTCTTCTGATCTCTTCCCGGCTGGGTCTGTCACAACTGATGGGTAGGTCGGTCTCTGCCGGCTGGATGTCTGGGGGGTTAGGTGGGCTAGGTCTGTTCAGTAACTCTTCAAAATACTCGGCCCATCTGTCGAGTTGGTCTGCTCTGTCTGCAATAGGCTTGCCTTCTTTGTCTTTTACTGGTCTTTCTGTATGGCCATACTTGCCTGACAATCTTCTGGTAATGTCGTAGAGCTGTTTCATGTTGCCGCTGCCTGCTGCCTTTTCTGCCTCTGCTGCCAGGCTGTCTGTGTAGGCCCTCTTGTCTGCCCTGATACTACTCTTCACCTCGCGGTTGGCTTCCGAGTATTCCCCCTGTGCCCTTACTTTGGCTGCTCTTTCTCCAAACTAGCTATATGCAAAAGTTCAAGTAAATATGACAAAAATTACGGACTCTAATCGAGGTCAACCAACTTCCTATGAACGGTTGTTTATATCTTCAATAAGACATTCAATTACAATATGCTCGGAGGCTCTCTTAGCCACCCACTTAAGAAAGTATTTCACCAAGTTTCAAGCTTGTGTGTACAGAAATATCAGAGATTCTCTTGTTTACATACATACGCACATACGGCGCTTCGCGCCAAATGTAGTTCAGCAGCGAAGTTAGTGTAACTAGACATGACGTAATTTTTATCTCGTTACTTCAATTGTTAGAGGTTTAGCATGACCACCTTTGACATCATGGACATGCTATTAAATTTGCCCCACTGCGACCCGTCCTAAAAAGTCACTTCTATAAATAGAAGGGACTTAAAAGATCTTTCATCATCCATATAGGTATGAAAACCGCTTCTATTTTTCTCATTTAACATTTATACATTGATATTATACAACTATTTGTTAGATATTGCTCATATAAAGCAGTTATGGTTGGTTATGTGAGTAGAGGGTCATCCAGGGCACCTTTTGAGAGTTAGCCATCTATATTAAATAAATGAATAAACAAATAAATAAACAGTAAGTTTGTGCGTATGAATAAACAAATAAATAAATATTAAGTTTGTGCCTGGAAGTGCCAAACATGTATGAGTTTTTACTGTTTTGGCTGTTGCTGATGTTTTTCTGATGGTGGTAACGTGTTGATTTTAATTGTAAAACATGTAAACAAACTTACGGATTCCAGGAAGTTTCTTGCATGACCCTGGATAGTGTGGATGATAGTGCGAGAATACTCCCAATCTGACACTGTGAGAGAGCGCAAAATCCTCACAATCATCAACATTATCATCAACACTACAACCATCAACCCCTTTATCGCCGAGGAAAACCGAGCACAATTCATCTTCAAGAGACACTGATTCTCATCAGCCACCGCAGTTGCTAGGATTCATGAGGATTTACAGCCTCTTGATGACACCACTTTGTATCCATGTTTCTAGGACGGCCGGGGTTCTTTGGTGCTGAATTAACCCATTACATCCTGAAGCTCTTTTTGTAAATGTTATTGTCCTAAGAAGGCCACATTACAGATTAGGAGACAGATCAACCATTTTTGTTCAAAGGGTGGTGCCAGAATAGCTTGGCGCTTTAGGCGCCAAGCCATTCTGGCACTACGCTTGAACTATCATAGTCAGATTAATTTCATGCAGTAGTCCATCAGAATGAATAGTTAGTTATTGGGGTTTAACACCGAGCAGGAGACTAAAGCCATCTCACAGGGGTGTATCAGGATGAAAAGGTTTAACTTAGATTTCATAGTCTGTGCAAAGAAAAGGGCGATACTGTCATCAACTCTTTTGAAATGAACTGCATCCGGATTCATGGCATATAGCCATGAATCCGGATGCGGCACGTCTCAAAAGAGTTAACCACATCCCTGCCAGTGGACGCCAGTTTGTGTTTGTGCAAAGAAAAGGGCAATACTGTCATCAACTCTTTCGAGACGTGCCGCATCCGGATTCGCTGCGTAAAGCGTGAATCCGGATGCGGCACATCTAGAAAGAGTTAACTACATCCCTGCCAGTGAACGCCAGTTTGTGTTAAATTACAAATTTGAGCAAAAGAGCCCCATCCGTCCAAAAGATCACAGATCAATACAAAACAAGAGTCAGCAAGATTGAGGCACAGATCTACAAGATCATTGCCAGAACACTTACAGGATGTGTCCCTCTTGCAGATGGGTGATGCTCACTTTACCATGGCAGTGAAAGGGGTTATTAAAAGTGGTAGTGAATAATGTATTCCAACTACCTCAATGTTAAGCTCAGACTTAGGCAATTTCATATATTTTAAACCATTTAGCCTTGACGTCCTACAGCAGGAAATGGATGGACCATGATAATTCAAGGGTAGTGCCAGAATAGCTTGACACCTGAAGGCGCCAAGCATTCTGGCACTACCCTTGAATTATCATGGTCTATCCATCCCCTGCAACTGGTACACAGTCGTTAGGTCACAGTGACACCTCCAAAAGTTTGGAAATATGGCTGTGGGGTTAAATGGGTTAATAAAAGTGGTATTGGGTGGCTGGGGGGGGGGGGGGAGGGGGTCCAACTTTTTTGTTGGGGACCTTTAACCCGACACAAAAGGCCTCCCAGAACACTAGACCCTCTCCCGGTGGCCAGAAAATCAATCAGGTGGGGGTAGGGGGTGGGGGGGGGGGTGAAGGGAGCGTGTGTCAACTCGCCAAAATATCAAACAGGAAGGGGGGATGGTGGTGGGGGGAGGGGTATGTTTCCAAACACCCCAAAAAGGTACTTTGTTATAGCATCTTAAAGACTTTTGGGGGGATCCGGTACCGATCCCCCCCCCCCCCCAACATCCGCCCCTGAAAACGTATACGTACACATGTACTTACGCAAGACGAAAACCTATCTGCACTGCAACGGCAAGTGAACAGACAAGGATGATCTTCAAACAGCTCCATTTGCTCAACATAGTGACCTGTTTAATCAGTTAGTAACTTAACAAAGTCATAATCACCCTCATCAACAAATACTGGCAATTAACCCTTTGCGGGATTTGTTGGTAGCGGGTTTTGTCGCACCGACTTCTATGAAGAGTGTCGGTAGCAGTTTTGTCGCGATGATTCCTGTGGGAAGCATATCATCGCGACAAAAACTGCTACCGACAGCCCGGCAACGGCATGTTAAATTTCTAAGTAAATAAATCATGCATATGCACATTAAAAGCTCGTAAAGGGTCCATTCCTAGCTTTAGTTTTGACTTTATCCCAAAACAGCACCTGCTCAACACCTCGCAAGCGATTGCCTCCCTCGAACCTGATAGCACCCACCCATCCAATAGGCGACGGTTAACTCGCCCATATGTCAACTTGCCCAGTCAACTGGCCAAAGGTGGCGGTCATCTCGCCCAAATAGCGGTCAACTCGCCCAAGGATAGAGTCAACTCGCCCGTCTAATGTATGGACCCTCACATGTGTCTAGATGTATCCAGGGTTATCTGTGGGAGATTTATACAACACAATATGTGCGTATATGAGCTGTTTATACACTGTGTATGCCACTGTGTGTATGACGTGTGTGTCATGGTGTGTTTTTCAACCCGTT
The DNA here is from genome assembly GCA_036245525.1 of Semisulcospira habei. NCBI lineage: Eukaryota > Metazoa > Mollusca > Gastropoda > Semisulcospiridae > Semisulcospira > Semisulcospira habei. The sequence continues at coordinate 83,965,598 of BTPG01000008.1, read as the reverse complement.
GATCAGTTTTTGATCCTCATATCATTATGGCAGTTACGTTTACTTGAAATGGTTTGCTGACCATCCAGTGTTTAGCATATTTATGGCAGCAAGTCATACACTGATACAATGACTTCCACGCTGAGAGTGTGATGTCCAATACTTGTCTGAGAGGCAGCAGATTAACCAGTCTGTTGTCTCCTCTGTGTAGCTGGCAAGGCTTACTGGCAGGAAAAAGCTATTTGGCAACTCAATGCCTGTCTTACAAACTGTCCTGTAAACAAAACAAAACACGATAGGAAAACATATGAATCATAAAAATAAAATGCAGGAAAGAAATCAACGAACACAATAGTTGACTTATTATTTTACAAGCTGTCATGTAAAAAGAAAGACAGAAAATAGAGGTTGAAAGTCCTTTAAGTCAGATACAAGGAACATGATGTTAACGTCATGTTCCTTGTATCTGATTTAAAGGGTTTTCAACCTCTATTTTCTGTTTTCTTTTCACATGACTCCCTAGCGGCAACAGTTTTACAAGCTGTCCTGTAAAAATAAAATGCAGGAAAGAAATCAACGAACACAATAGTTCACTTATTATTTTAAAAAATCAATAAATCAATAAATACACTGGTGTTGCAGAATTTGTAACTGCGAGAGAGAGAGAGAGAGAGAGAGAGAGAGAGAGAGAGAGAGAGAGGTTTAAATTTTAATAGATTTAGGATACATATTTAGGATATATATTTAGGATACATATTTAGGATATATATTATGTTGAGAGAGAGAGAGAGAGGGGAGGGAAAACATTAAACATAGTTTAGAGCTTATAACTTCGTTGTCTGTGCACCATGAAGGTGATTTCAAAGTCGGGACACGGAATAGGGTCTGAACAAATATTGACCCGGCCCAGCTGGATTCGAACGTGAGTGAAACACTTACCACCGAGCTACCCAGCTCCCAGAGGGAGAGAGAGAGAGCAGAATACATTAGTACATGGTTAACTAAACAAAGTCCAAACAAGTAACTCATGACCATAAGCAGCCACATGAATGCACAATAAACAACTGAAGTAACTGTGTAAACTAACTAACATCCTTTGGCACAGAACATGTGACCAAGGACAGAACAGTGTTCGTTCAGTGTCCAGTTTTATACAAAAACTGACGGAAACAACAATGACCGTGTTTGTGCAGGGCTGAAACATACCAGAAGGATTATTTAGTTATGTCAGAATAGTGTTGTTGGAATAGTGTGCAAAGACATTCTCATATGCATATGCAGGCTGGCTTCACACTTTGTTAAAGGAGCACAACTGACCATTTTTAAGGCTTCAGTTTGCAAAAAGCTTTTACGGGGATTCAGTATACACACCCACTTAGACAGTGACCACCCTCTTGTCCCACCAAATGCTTTCTTTCATCCGTTCAAAGTAAAAAATGGCCCACCGGAATCTTTTGACAGATGCATGAAAGATTCTTTCTGAATTGGCGATGGTAGCTAATGTCATAACTATTCTATATGACCTTAGGTCATCTGCATAATTATAACCAATAAGAGACAAGATGGTGGATGAACCAGCAAAGAAAAAAATAAAGTATCATCGAGTCGCACCGACATTGACAGACTCGGAATTAATGATAAGAAAGAGGAAGACAGACAAGATCCCCCGAAGAAGAATTGACATCGGATAAGGGAATATGGACATGTGGCAACGCGTAAAGCAAAAGCTTGGCTTGACCACCCACCCAGAATTTGTCACTTTCCTGCTGAATCAGTTAAATAATCTACTGTCTTTGTCGATCTTCCGGGCGCTAGTGATTTTCAGATTTCATGATCTTCAGTAGAATTTACCTCTTACTGATTTTGCAAGATTTTAAACCTGTTTTATCATATAGTTATTATGTTACGCTGAGCTAGTTATCACATTTATGCTGCAGAAATATGAAGACCACGGTGTGTGTCAAAGTTGCACATCACTGGTCGTAACATTTTTTTGTCTGCATGTGCTCTCATTCACTCAATTCAGAGAGGTAGTTTTTCTGCTGAGAGGGTGCATTTGTCGTTTCCAATGATGCTTTACGTAGACCTTGATATGTGAGATGTAAAATTGATTGCAGTGCAGAAAGTGGGTATAGATACCAATGTTCTGTTTCAATGATGGAAGACTGTGCTTGTTTCCGAGGGGCAAAAGATCAAAGGTCAAACTAGGCACCATGGACTCACTTTGCAAGCACCACATGCATGCCCACGGTGCACTACACACGATCGTTACTAATACTAGCAAGTCAAGCGGAACCCACTTTCTAATTTTGACAGCATAGCGAGTACGGAAGGTTATTGTACTTTCTAGTGAAAAATTACATCAAAGGGATGCCAGAGAACATCAGTACATGTGTACACTGACATCACACTGTTGACATTATGACCTGCAGTGTTTTGATAGTCTTCCGGATTCTGCCTTGTGACATAGACTCGTAAATACTATGCACATTAATTCAAAACGAGACCAATGCAGATGATAATCCACGACTCGGGTACAAAAACAACACACCTTCCAAACGATGAATTTTGACATTTGGCATTGTATTCACATCATAAATCTCTAAGATAGTGCACAAAGTACCCATACACATACTGTTGCAGACAGTTTTCTGACTGTGTTGGGATGCTTGATCCAGGGGAACCTAACTTTATCATTAATCTAGGTGATGTATTTCAGTAGGACATCTGCTACTGTGCGATTGTCACCGGAGATGGACACTGAGGTGTTAACAGCTATTAGACGGATGGTACTTTCACTGCCCCCACTTCAAAAGAGTACTTATCTTACAGACAGGGTAAGATGTGAGCAGGTATTAACAGTAAAGGACGGATCTGGCTGGATCTGGGGAGACAGGGACTAGGCTCGGAGATGAGTGAGAACGGGGAGAGGTTTGTAGACTTTTGTGCTCTAAACCGACTTGTCATTGGAGGCAGCATCTTCCCACACAGAAGAATACACAAAGCAACTTGGGTCTCACCTGACCATACAACAGAGAACCAAATAGACCATATCTGCATTAGCAAGAAATTTAGAAGATCCCTTCAAGATGTTCAAGTGAGGAGGGGAGCAGATGTCGCCTCCGACCACCATCTGCTTACCTTAAGAATGAAGCTCAAGCTAAAGAAAAGCCGCACAGAGACAACAAAAAGACAGCGCTATAATGTAGGCCTCCTGAGAGAAACTGGAGTTAGAGAAGAGTTCAAACTGGTGCTGTCCAACCGGTTTCAAGCGCTACAGGAGCTAGTAAATGAAGAGGAGGCGGTCACCACAGAGCAGCAGTGGAAGGCAGTTAGAGAGGCGCTGAACTCAACCTGCAGTGGGCAGATGTTCACATCTGCACGGGACATAGATGACCCCGCCCTCCACGAGTCGCCTGCTGCCTTGCAGGCCTGGCCGCTTGGCTGCGGAAAGGCTAAGGGAGGAAACCCCTGACATCAAAGCCCCCGTGTCTCCGGGGAAGGCTTTTGAGCCAGAGACTAGGACAAGGACAGTCTGATATAAAACCTACGACCCGAGGACCTCGATGCCATCGTCCCAGCTTGCTAGGCCATGGCAGAAGAACCAAGGGTTTAAAGGGTGGGGCCAGTACTGCGCACACTGCACTCCACCAAAAAGCTCCACCGCGCAGGCTTTAGGAAACGTCCACGGACCATGACACTGACCATTCCAAGTCCTGTAGCGATGGGCGAGGGGCGAAACGGCAGGTGAAAGATGTCACTGGAAGCCGCAGTCTCAAACCTGCATGCAGGCGGTTCAGGATATTGGTCGCCTGATGTTGACCTGGGGATGACAACATCACTCGGCACACCCTGAACGACCAAGCAGCCTTCTCTAGGGACAGCACTGCTTGCTCCATACGGAGAGGGGCCTAGAAAAGGTGGCCTAACCAAAGCTCGTCCCCTCGCAACCCCAGTTGGCTAGCCGCGGTCAACGGGCATCTTCTCCTGCGGTCAAAAAACAAGAAAGAATAACGGATCTACTCTCATGACGACCACGACCGGACTCAACGTAGCATGCTGGAACGTCCGAACCATGCTCGACAAAGCAGACAGCGGACGCCCTGAACGTCGCTCCGCCCTCATTGCCCATGAATTGCGGAGGTTAAACATCGACATCGCCGCACTCAGCGAAGTACGCCTTCCGGACGAAGGCAGCCTCCAAGAACTTGGTGCTGGGTACACCCTCTACTGGTCAGGCAGGCCTACATCAGAAAGACGGCTCTCAGGCGTGGGTTTCATGGTCAAGACATCCATTGCGACTAAGCTGGAAAACCTACCAACGGGCCACTCAGACCGCATCAAGTCCATGCGCCTCCCACTGAGACACCAGCAACACGTCACCCTTCTCAGTGTGTACTCCCCAACCCTCCTGGCAGAGCCTGCTGAAAAGGACAAGTTTTACACTGACCTGCGCAGCCTCCTACAGAGTACCCCAGCAGACGACAAAGTCATCATCCTTGGCGACTTCAACGCCAGAGTGGGCCAGGACTCTGAAGCCTGGAAAGGAGTCCTCGGCAAGCATGGCGTGGGAAACTGCAATGACAATGGCCGCCTACTGTTGGAGTTCTGTGCGGAGCAGCAACTGGTCATCACCAACACTACTTTTCAGCAAAAGGACAGTCGAAAGACCACCTGGATGCATCCTCGCTCCAAACACTGGCACCTTATCGACTATGTCCTAGTGCGGCAGAGGGACCGCAGTGACGTCCTCCTCACCAGAGTGATGCCCAGCGCAGAGTGCCACACTGACCACCGCCTTGTCCGCTGCAAACTCAGGCTCCACTTCAAGCCAAAACCCAAGAAATGGGGGCCCCCCAAGAAAAAGCTTGATGTTGCCAGACTTCAGCGTGACGATGTGAAAGCTGCCTTTCAGACAGATTTACAGCGCAGGCTCAAAGACACAGCAGACCCAGTAGACTCCTCCCCTGAAACACTTTGGGAACAACTAAAAACTGCTATTGCAAAATCCTCTGCAGAAGTCTTGGGTTTCGCCAGAAAGAAGAACAAAGACTGGTTTGACGAAAACGATGTAGAGATCCAGGAACACCTAGCAAAAAAAAGAGCCGCCCATCAGGCTCACCTAGCCCAGCCTTCCTGCCCTGTGAAGAAGTCTGCCTTCCGCCTCGTCTGCAGCAGTCTCCAGCGCAAGCTCAGAGATCTCCAGAATGAGTGGTGGACCAGACTTGCACAGAGGACCCAGCTTTGCGCTGACAATGGTGACTACAGGGGTTTCTACGAAGCACTGAAAGCAGTGTATGGCCCCAGGCACCTGGTACAAAGTCCCCTGCGAAGCGCGAACGGCCAGGCACTCCTCACAGATAATACCTCCATCTTGAACCGCTGGTCGGAATACTTTCAGAGCCTCTTCAGCGCCGAGCGCACTGTTCAAGAAGCAGTCGTCATACAAATCCCACAACTCCCAGTAAAGGTTGAATTGGACGAACCGCCCACCGCTGAAGAGACCCTCACAGCCATCCACCAGCTCAAGAGTGGCAAAGCAGCAGGCATTGATGGAATACCGCCAGAGATCTGGAAACATGGAGGCACAGCACTGCACAACAAGCTCCATGACCTCTTTCTCTGCTGCTGGGAGGAAGGAACACTACCAAAAGATCTCCGTGATGCAGTCGTTATCACCCTGTACAAGAACAAAGGCGAGAAGTCTGACTGTTCCAACTATCGGGGAATTACCCTGCTGTCCATTGCTGGGAAAATCCTTGCAAGGCTGCTCCTGAATCGGCTGGTACCTGCCATCGCTGAAGACCAACTCCCAGAGGGCCAGTGTGGCTTCAGAGCAAACAGGAGCACCACCGATATGGTCTTTGTGCTGAGACAGCTACAGGAGAAGTGCCGCGAGCAGAACAAAGGGCTGTATGTAACATTTGTCGACTTAACAAAAGCGTTCGACACTGTGAGCAGGCAAGGCATGTGGCAGATCCTGGAGCGACTTGGCTGTCCCCCAAAGTTCCTCAACATGATTGTCCAGCTACACGAGGACCAGCAAGGCCAGGTCAGACTCAACAATGACCTCTCAGAACCATTCCCTATTCTCAACGGTGTAAAGCAGGGCTGCGTGCTGGCACCGACCCTCTTCACCATCTTTTTTAGCATGATGTTGAAGCAGGCCACAGTGGACCTCGATGATGACGATGCAGTGTACATCAGGTATCGTCTCGATGGCAGCCTGTTCAACCTCAGACGACTGCAAGCCCACACGAAAACCCTAGACCAACTGATTCGTGAGCTGCTTTTTGCTGATGATGCTGCCCTCGTTGCACACACAGAGAGAGCCCTGCAGCGCATCACGTCTTGCTTCGCAGATGCTGCCCAGCTCTTTGGACTCGAGGTCAGTCTTAAAAAGACAGAGGTCCTCCATCAGCCGGCACCCAAGACAGTGTACCGCCCTCCTCACATCACCATCGGCGAGTCTGAACTAAAGTCAGTGCACCAGTTTACTTACCTTGGCTGCATTATCACGTCGGACGCCAAGCTGGACAAGGAGCTTGACAGCAGGCTGGCAAAAGCGAACAGCGCTTTCGGGCGACTTTTCAAGCGGGTGTGGCACAATCAACAGCTGAAAACAGGCACCAAGATCAGCGTGTACAGAGCTGTGGTCCTCACCACCCTGCTGTATGGTTCCGAGTCCTGGGCCCTCTACCGCAGCCAACTACGACTCCTCGAACGCTTCCACCAGCGCTGCCTGCGAACCATCCTGGGCATTCACTGGAGTGACTATGTCACCAACGTCGAGGTCCTTGAACAGGCTGAAACTGTGAGCATCGAGGCTTTGCTGCTGCGGACACAGCTCCGCTGGGCGGGGCATGTCTCCAGGATGGAGGATCATCGCCTACCAAAGATCACCCTGTTCGGCGAGCTTGCTACTGGACACCGTGACAGAGGGGCACCAAAGAAGAGATACAAAGACTGTCTCAAGAAGTCACTTAGTGCCTGCCAAATCGACCACCACCAGTGGTCTTCGCTTGCTGCGGACCGTGACACCTGGCGCTCCACCATTTACAAGGCAGCTGTCTCCTTTGAGGACTCTCGCAGAGCTAGCCTTAAGGACAAGCGGCTCAGGAGAAAAAACAGAGATGCCGCAGCTCAGAACCCCGGCCATACCTTCCCCTGCAGCCACTGCGGTCGAACCTGCCTGTCTCGGATTGGCCTCCGCAGCCACGAACAAGCCTGCAGACGTCGTGGGCAACTCCTATAAAATCTTCGTTCGCGAAGTCAAGCCAAGAGAGAGAGAACTCAACCTGCAAAGACACTGTAGGGTTCAGGAAACACTATCACAAGGACTGGCTGTCGGCACAGACCTTGAAGAAGATAGAAGTGAGGAAGCAGAAGAAAGCAGCTGTCAACAACAGTCGCACGAGAGCAGCCAAAGTAAGGGCACAGGGGGAATACTCGGAAGCCAACCGCGAGGTGAAGAGTAGTATCAGGGCAGACAAGAGGGCCTACACAGACAGCCTGGCAGCAGAGGCAGAAAAGGCAGCAGGCAGCGGCAACATGAAACAGCTCTACGACATTACCAGAAGATTGTCAGGCAAGTATGGCCATACAGAAAGACCAGTAAAAGACAAAGAAGGCAAGCCTATTGCAGACAGAGCAGACCAACTCGACAGATGGGCCGAGTATTTTGAAGAGTTACTGAACAGACCTAGCCCACCCGACCCCCCAGACATCCAGCCGGCAGAGACCGACCTACCCATCAGCTGTGACAGACCCAGCCGGGAAGAGATCAGAAGAGCAGTGGCATTCTTGAAGAACGGCAAAGCAGCAGGCCCAGATGGCATCCCAGCGGAGTCTCTGAAAGCAGACCTAGAGACAACAGTTGAGATGCTGTACCCACTGTTTGGAAAGATCTGGGAAGAGGAGGTGATGCCGGCTGACTGGAAGGAGGGGTACCTAATCAAGCTTCCCAAGAAAGGCGACCTCAGCAAGTGTTCCAACTACAGAGGAATCACCTTGCTGTCAGTACCAGGAAAGATCTTCAACAGGATCATCCTGGAGAGAATGAAGAGCTCCGTTGACCCCCAGCTGAGAGACCAGCAAGCAGGATTCAGGAAGAACCAATCATGTACAGACCAGATCGCCACTCTCCGCATCATCGTGGAACAGTCTCTGGAGTGGAGCTCCCCGCTGTACGTCAACTTTGTGGATTATGAGAAAGCATTTGACAGTGTGGACCGAGAGACTCTGTGGAAACTCCTACGACACTACGGTGTACCCACAAAGCTCGTCCGCCTGATCAACACATGATCTTCCTGGAAAGAATCATGACACTGACGCTCTGAAAGATCATGAAGGAACTGTCAGTATTGGAGGCAGAAAATCACGAACTTGCGCTTTGCGGACGACATTGATGGTTATGCAGGAACAGAGAAGGAGCTAGCTCAGCTGGTGGGAAAGCTGGACAGTACAGCCATTGCATATGGGATGGAAATCAGTGCAGAGAAGACCAAACTGATGACCAATAACGCCAGTGGCATTGGCACTGACGTCATGATTGGAAGCCAAAAACTGGAAACAGTTAATAAATTCAAATACTTAGGAGCCATTGTGATAGATGAGGGATCAAAACCAGAAATGCTGTCCAGGATTGTGAAGACAACAGCACTGACAAGATTGAAGACCATATGGAAGGACAGAAACATCACGCTCTGCTCCAAGATCAGACAGCAGACCTTGAAAGGAGGATACAAGCCACTGAAATGAGATATTTTCAAAGACTGCTTGGCATTTCATACAGAGATCACATCACGAATGAGGAAGTGGGAAACAGAATCAGGCAAGCCATCGGGCCCTATGAAGACCTATTAGCCATTATGAAAAAAACGCAAACTGAAGTGGTATGGGCATGTCACGCGTTCAGCAGGGCTTGCCAAAACAATCCTGCAAGGCACTGTGCAAGGAGGACGAAGGAGAGGAAGACAGAGGAAAAGATGGGAGGACAATATCTCAGAGTAGACAGGACTGAGGCTGGGCGATACGCTAAGAATGGCAGAGAACAGAGAGGAATGGAGGGAGCTGGTTGCCAAGTCATCAGAGGTGCCCCAACGGTCCTCAAGACTACGATAGATTAGATAAGATTAGATAAGATTAGATAAGATTAGATACGATTAGATAAGATTAGATAAGATTAGATAAGATTAGAATATATTAGATTAGATAGATTAGATTAGATTAGATAGATTAGATAAGATTAGATAAGATTAGATTAGATTAGATTACATTAGATTAGATTAGATTAGATAGATAGATAGATAGATAGATAGATAGATAGATAGATAGATAGATAGATAGATAGTGATGACATCTATTGACCTTTGAACTTTTTGATGGGTCATCCAACTTAGTATGCACAGAAAGGTCTTACCTTCAGGAAACTCTGTACCAAAGTTAGGCATGCAGTTGAAAATAGTTGATTTGAGAAAAATCAACTTTTATGAATATTAACCTATTTCTGGCCCCCTGTGACCTTGAACTTTGAGAAAGATCACTAAATTTGGTATGTTTAGAGAGATCTTGCCACAAAGTATCCTTGGGTCAAGTTTGAAGACTGTGGCCTAAAAAGTCTCTGAGAAAATGCCAACGTTAAAGTTTACCATGGACAACAGACGAGGGATGGGTGACCACTGGCCCTTGAATAACTCACTTTTGCTATCGCACATAGCCAAAAACTGACAGCAGTTCAATTCACCACAACACAGAAGAAAAATATCAATTAAAACTCAGTAGAAAATGTATTTGTTCAAGGAAAATGTTGCCATGATTGATCTGAACAATATTACTCAAACAGAAATGACACCTTCTTATAACATTCAATCAATATATATGTACATGCATGCTCTGGCAGTTTCAAGTTGGTCAGCTCCAGTTTACTGATAACACTGCACATTGGCAGCTGGAACTGCAGTGTTCATGTTCACAATACTGTGGTGCTTATGTGTGTATGCTAGTCTGATTGTGGACATTATATCTGCAAAAAGTAAGGTCCAAAATCAAAGGCCAGCACACATTTTATGTTTATGATGGAAAGCATCAACTCAAAAGTGTTCTGCTCCATGGCAGGCTAAAGCTGTTCTACCCTTCTTTTCACAATCCAGATAAGTAGGAACACATACCAGAGGGTTTCCACTGCCTTTTGAGCCTAACGGAAGGAACTCTCCTGTGCACAAAGGAGAAGAAGTGCAGAAAAGTCTTTCATTTTATGGCATTCAAACTTCATAATTTAACCCACGTCATACTGAGGCTAAAAGCTTCAAATTTGTACACTGCCATGCAAGCTACAATATAGTACTTACAGATAAGGATATAGACCAATGGCTTTAGTTTAAGGGTGGTGCCAGAATAGCTTGGCGCCTAGAGGCGCCAAGATATTCTGGCACTACCCTTAAACTATTTTAGTAAAACTTATTTTACACACTGGTGTACTCCGAATGATAAGGGTTAAGTTAGTCCTTTTTTCCAGCATTATTGTACGACATACTAAGAACATTTATAAAGGAAATATTGCCAACTATTAACCCTTTACTGCCAGGTATTGGTCGCACTAAGAACCCAGACGCATAATCAAGTGTGCACGTCACAAATCCCCTCTCCACTATTCAAATAGAGTAGGCCCATTAGGGCCGGTGGAATGGAATGGAAACAAAAATGCATGTACATCGCATGCACTGTAGTCAATAGCAGGATTAAGGTCTGTACATAAAGTAGCGCTTAGTGCAGCAGGCTTTCACAGCTCCAGCTTCCAACCCTGCGTCACCTTGAGCATCATGAAACAGATGGACATGTGCGCCGTACAATGCAATGCAATGCAATACAATACAATACAATACTGCACAAGATATGTCTGCAGTGTACTGTGTACTCAAGCTTCCCAAGAAAGGCGACCTCAGCAAGTGTTCCAACTACAGAGGAATCACCTTGCTGTCAGTACCAGGAAAGGTCTTCAACAGGATCATCCTGGAGAGAATGAAGAGCTCCGTTGACCCCCAGCTGAGAGACCAGCAAGCAGGATTCAGGAAGAACCGATCATGTACAGACCAGATCGCCACTCTCCGCATCATCGTGGAACAGTCTCTGGAGTGGAGCTCCCCGCTGTACATCAACTTTGTGGATTATGAGAAAGCATTTGACAGTGTGGACCGAGAGACTCTGTGGAAACTCCTACGACACTACGGTGTACCCATAAAGCTCGTCCGCCTGATCAAGAGCAGCTACGATGGTATGACATGTCGCGTGATCCACGAAGGGCAGTTCACCAGGGAGCTCCAGGTCAGAACTGGTGTCAGGCAGGGGTGTTTGCTGTCTCCGTTCCTCTTCCTACTGGCCATAGACTGGGTCATGAAGATGACCACAGAGCACAGACGAAGTGGAATACAGTGGACACTGTGGACACAGCTTGACGACCTCGATTTTGCAGACGACTTGGCATTACTGTCCCACACTCGTCAACAAATGCAGGACAAGACCACGAGGCTTGCTGACATCTCGTCCCAAGTGGGCCTCACCATTCACAAACAGAAAACAAAGACAATGAGGCTGAACGCAACCAGGGAGGAACCAGTCTTGCTTGCTGGCACCCCGTTGGAGGAGGTGGAGTCCTTCACCTATCTCGGGAGCATCATAGACAAAAAAGGCGGCACTGATGCACATGTCAGAGCACGAATCGGTAAAGCCAGAGCAGCCTTTCTCCAGCTGAAAAAAGTGTGGAGTTCCAGAGAGCTGTCACAACACACCAAAGTCCGGATCTTCAACTCCAATGTAAAAGCAGTTCTCCTATATGGAGCAGAGACTTGGAGATTGACAAAAACCACAGTCAACAGAGTACAGACCTTCATGAACAGTTGCCTTAGAAGAATTTTGAAAATCCACTGGCCAGAGAAGATCAGCAACGTCAGACTCTGGGAGAGAACAGAGCAGATAACAGCAGAGAATGAAATTGGGCGAAGAAGATGGGGATGGATCGGTCACAGTCTGAGAAAGCCAGCTTCCAGTATCACTAGGCAGGCATTGTCATGGAACCCCCAGGGAAAGAGGAAAAGAGGTAGGCCGAGAAACTCCTGGCGTCGAGACCTCCAAGCAGACATCAAGAGACTGGGAACCACCTGGAGTAGAATCGAAGGAGAAGCACAGGACAGGAGTTGCTGGAGGTCTCTCGTCGACGGCCTATACCCGGGTAGGGGTGACAGGCGTAAGTAAGTAAGTAAGTACTGTGTACATTATTGTGTTACTTACCTGTAAATTTACTAGCATTAAATATGCGCAGGCAGGCACTTGTTCTTCAACACGCTTACTGTATACATGTAGCCCATTTGAGAACCTTTCTTGCCTTGTGTTTTTTTTTTCCAATTAACTTTTAAACAAGGTGTATTTTAGGACAACTGTGATGAAGTGGTCTTTTGGTCACTGTGTTTGTTTGTTTATTTATTCATGTATCATTTACTTATTTTTGGGCGTTTTATACGCAACCATTGTACGTGTGCACTAAAATTTACTGTCTGTCAAAGAGAAACAACTCTTGCAATTACTGCTAGATTGTTTCCCTTTGACTCTGGTAACTAGCTTAGGGGTCAGCAGGGGGCACTGCTTATAAGTTCACCCAATCAGATTAATTGATGACCAGTGGTAATTTTGAACCTTTGTTTTGAGCAAGCCATTTTGTTTGGTTTACATGAGAGAGACTGCAGTACTGCTACTGGACTGACGACTTTGAGACTGATTGCTTTGCCTCTATGCTGCTTTTAGTGGGATAAAGAAAAAAAATGTCCCCGCGACTTTGTTCGACTCCTCCATTACAAGCCTTCACAGCCTGTGTGCTTGTCTGTGTCCGCACCATTACACAACACTTAGAACAAAAAGTGATCCTCAAATTTGGTCCTAATTTATTTTAAAATTTAGTTGGCTTCAAACCAAACAGTTTAACCACCTCCCTCGGGAGATCATAGAGACGGACTACTTCAAAGTTGAAATATTTACCCTGTTCAGGCCTCAGTGACCACTGACCTGCATTACTGATGCTGAAACTGTGATTAAAGCTATGCACGGACAGAAGTCTTGCAAGACCAAGGCATTGAACATTCATCATGGAGAGCATGAAGTTTACAGAAATAAATATGTCAGTGTCTCTGAGTGCAGCTCGCTTTGGATATATAAATGTATTTTAATAGGTCATGTTAAAATTTCCTGAGGGCAGCAGCTAAACCATAGTTGTCAGGACTAAAGAAAAATAAAAATAAATTAGGATCAAGGTTGGTAATCTTCTTTTCTTTTTAGAGTTGTCTTGAAATCATCTGCGTTCAAAAGTTATTTGCAAAATCCACAAGGCAAGATTGCTCATACTATACCCATGACAATGACATGCTAAACAGCGCATAGCATACCATTGAAGGTATTTTGTAAGTATGATAAGTTGCATTTACAAATACACGCACAAGCACAAATGCATACACACACACACACACACACTGTAAATTACACGGGCTTACTCGGGTTACTCAGGCTAACACCTTGACTGCTATCGATGATACCACTCTGTGGAAAAGTCATGAGATTTGAAAAGGTGTGCGATCCTATTACAAAGAAGCCCACCAGGCACCAAGCTGATCTGGCAGTACCCACTGAAGTGTTTTGGTTCATTTATCTTCACATGTTACGCATGTGGGCTGAGATCAGATTACAATGGGACATCAACATCACACAGAACAAGGCTGCTCAACACTGATCCCACAAGCAGTTTGCGGTTGTAAACAGTGGCAGCGGACGATCCAGAAATAAGACTGCCATCATCACAAAACAGCTCCAGGGTGGATGTGATGTTGCCATTCTTCACACGCAGCAGAAGAACCTAATAAAATTAAGACAGGCATTTTTATCATTCAGCCCTTTTGTGCATGCAGCCACCAGTACTGTAAACAGTATCAGTGGCGGCATGCAATGCACGAAGGGCTAAATGGACTATGAGAATAATGAGTACATTTCCCAATACAGCTGTCTCTGCTTAACCCACATAGCCCCAGGGCCCTGCAGCAGGAAATGGATTGATCATGATAATTCAAGGGTAGTGCCAGATGAGCTTGGCGCCTTCAGGTGCCAAGCTCATCTGGCACTACCCTTGAATTATCATGATCAATCCATCTCCTGCAAATGGTACATAGTCGTTCAGTAACACTTCCAAAATCTGGGAAAAGAACCCATGGGGATAAAAGGGTTATTAAGATGATGCTTAACCTCTTCGCTGCCAGTGATCATGAATTTTTCGTCTGAAACAACAGCGTACTGGCCGATATTTACGTGAAGAACACAGATGTAAATAGGACTAAAGTAGGCAGGAAGAACATAGGACTAACAAGAGACATAAATCCTCATGAGCCTCTGTGACTGCTATGTCTCTTGAAGATTGGTGTCATTTGCCTGCCCCAGCAGTTATGGTGTTAATTTATAACATCCTCTGAAAATACCAAGAAAGAAAGAAACATGCCTAGAAAGTCCAACACAATCTCTGCATTACACATCTCGCTTAATACAGATAAATAGCACATTGTATGCTTATAGAAGTGTAACAAATTGTGTTGCATTTGTCCTTTCTAAACATATTTCTTTCTTTCCTGGGATTTTCTGTGCATTTTACATGCTTTGTCAGTCACTCTTTTGGTCTGGATCTTATACGCTATGGGTATATCAATGGTTGTGTTTGTGAGCTTGCATCTCTCAAAATACATCTTTATAATCTAAGTTCATGTATGTATTAGAATTTTATGATCACAAACATTTTCTCAACAAAACGTGTTTAAACATGCTGATTTCAATAACAAAAGAATGCTTTAATGGTAACAAAATCTTTCAAAAGTTCAAAACATAATTCACAAAATAGCCTTACAAGTGTGCATGGAGTGCACACGTGCAATTCATGTGGCAAGTCATGAACCCTAGGTGTGAACTGGGAGTGTATTGCCATTATCACTCATGGACACCCATGAAGTACTACATCTGCAAAGTATGGTGCAGCTTGACACATTGAGCGCTATGTCCAAAATTCCTAAACTTGGACGCTGTCCCCTGAAGATTACACAATCAATTCAGGGGACAGACTGACCATGACTTTACCAGAATAGCTTGGCACCTCAAAGCGGTTCATGCACCAAGCTTAAACTATCATGGTCGATCAGCCTCCTGTTGTGGTGTATGTCAGGCTGAATCAGTTACATCATAAGTCTATTACTGGAAGTATGCAACACATGTAGAAACATGTCCTAACTTTAGTTGACGCGTAATATTCAGTCGCCCTAGCTGGAAGGTTCCGTATTGATGTAAAAAGCAAGTATGCAGACTTCAAAGAACAACAAGAATGGCAAAGCCCTTAAGGCTCACGCGCATGACCGATCAACATACTAAATCTAACCTTTGTGACTTTGACCTTTCCGACAGGTCACGTTTTCTCAAAATTTAAGCATTTTGCACTTTTGTCAATCTCCCATGACCCTTAACCTTTGTGAGTGGTGAACCAAATTAGTATGCGTAGAAAGGTCTTATACATCCCCTACTTTTCTGCTACATTTGGTTGAAAAGTTTGCAAAAAATCCTGAGAAAAAAAAAATTCTACCAAACAAATAGACATCATTTGCTGATCTCTTGTAACCCTTGACCTTTCCAAAGGGTAGTCGAAATTAGCATGCATAGGAAGGTCTTACCATCTTTGTAGGAGGTTTAGGATGCAAGTTGTAATAGTATTTGAGAGAAAAAAAAAATTGTCAAAAAAAGGCTATTTGTAACCTATTTCCTGATCTCTTGTGACCCTTGACCTTTCTGAGGGGTCATCCAAATCAGTATGCGTAGTAAGGTGTTAACATCAGGTATCTCTGTACAAAGTTTGGGTTTAAGGTTGTGAATAGTATTTGTGAAAAACATAGTCCAAATTAGCATGCATAGGAAGGTCTTACATCAGGTACCATTGTAGGAGGTTTAGGATGCAAGCTGTAAATAGTATTTGTGAAAAAACATCTTTTGTCTAAATATTGCTACTATTTTACCTATTTCCCGATCTCTTGTGACCCTTGACCTTTCCAAGGAGTCAACCAAATCAGTATGCGTAGAAAGGTCTTACCACCAGGCATCTTTGTAGCAAGTTTGGGTTTGAAGTTGTGAATAGTATTTGAGAAAACATACATTTTGTCAAATTATGGCAATTCTTAACCTATCTCCCGATCCCCTGTGACCTTGACCTTTGAGAGATGTCACTCAAATTGGTATGTTCAGAAAGGTCTTACCACAAAGTATCCTTGGGCCAGGTTTTAAAACTGTGGCTTGAATGGTCTCTGAGAAAATGCCAACGTTAAAGTTTATGACGGATGACGGCTGACAGACAATGGACGGACGACCACTGGCCCAAAACATGGACTCACTTTTGTTTCGCACATAAGCCATAAATCAGGCCTGCATGAAGGGAAGGATGCGTAGAAATTCCCGACACCATGTCATTGTCCTAAGCACGATGATGTAATCAGATAGTATTCAACATGGCGACAAATGCGGTTATTCAATGCTATGTGATTTTTTCAGAAAAAGATCGAGGACACAAAGATATGACATAAATGTCAATGTACCCAGCTGGTAACTATTCTTCTATCTGATAATTACAAGCCCGGCCTTGAGCTGAATTTTTGTTTGCTTTGTTACATCTGTGAAGGTGCAGAAGAAAAGAGAACATCATACCTATTCCATTTTCTGATTCAGTTCGCAATCTTGGTGTTTTTCTTGATAAGATAGATAAGATAGATAAGATGGTTTATTGCCATATGTTTCCATGTACAAAACAATAAAAACATTGGAATTTGTCTTGATGTCAGTTACTAAGACTAAACACACACACACACACACACACACACACACACACACACAGAGAGAGAGAGAGAGAGAGAGAGAGAGAGATCTGATACAGTTAAAAACTGACTGTACACAATCATTCTCACTCGCCATTCGCGCTCTCTCCAATTAGTCCGGTTGATCAGAGAGAGCGTGAACAGCAAGAGGGAAAAAACTGTTGCGGAATCTGCTGGTCCTGGTACTGATGGACCTGTACCTGCGCCCTGATGGTAAAATTTGAAAAAGCTCATTGCCGGGGTGGGTGGAATCACTGGAGATAAGACGTGCTCTACGTAAGAGACGCTGCTGGTACAGTGAGTCCAGGCTAGGAAGATCTCTGCCTATGATTTTTGAAGCGGTCTTGACCACCCTACTCAGTCTGATTTTCTCTTTGGCCGTGATGGAACCATACCAAACCGTGATCGAAAAGGTGAGCACGCTCTCAATCACAGCTCGGTAGAATTGCATCAACATGTGGGCACCGAGACCGAAACTTTTCAGACGTCGCAGGAAGAACAAGCGCTGCTGTGCTTTTTGGACGATAAGGCGAGTGTTTTCCTCCCACTTCAGGTCACATGACAGGGTAGTGCCAAGAAACTTAAAGTTCTGGACTGTTTCAATGATTTCACTATTGATCACAAGAGGGGGAGGGGGAGGGGACTGTTTCTTTCTAAAGTCCACAATCATTTCTTTTGTTTTGCCAGAGTTCAGTTCAAGGTTGTTGTTATTACACCAACTAATTAGAGTCTCAACCTGACTACGGTAAGCGGATTCGTCTGAGTTTGTAATGCACCCTTCCACTGTGGTGTCATCTGCAAATTTCAGAACTTTAGTACTGGCATGGCATGAAGCACAGTCATAAGTAAACAGGGAGTAGAGCATAGGGGAGAGCACGCACCCCTGAGGCGTGCCCGTGGATAAAGTGAGGGTGGATGACACATTTCCACCAATTTTAACGACCTGTGGTCTCATCAACAGGAAATCGAGGGTCCAGAGGCACAATGTCTCTGGAACTCCGATTTGCTGGATCTTCTGGTACAATTTAGATGGAATAATGGTGTTAAAAGCAGAACTGTAATCAACAAATAAAATTCTGGCATAGGTGTTTGGGATTTCAAGGTGTTGTAAAACATAAAACAAACCAAGTGACACCGCATCCTCCACGGAACGTTTTTTGCGATACGCGAATTGAAAACAATCCAGCAGAGGGTCGGTAAATGTTCTCAGAAACCGGAGGACGAGGCGCTCAAGCGTCTTCATGACAACTGAGGTCAGAGCGACCGGTCTGTAGTCATTTAGGGAGGACACTTTGGATTTTTTCGGAACAGGAATGATGGTGGACCTTTTGAAACACTGAGGAACAGTGCACTGAGAGAGAGACATGTTGAAAATGTCAGTAAAGACGCCCGAGAGCTGGTCCGCACAGTTTCTGAGTAAGCGTGGAGAAATGTTATCTGGACCGGCAGCTTTCCTTCTGTCTAGACGCTGAAACATGCACCTGACATAATGATCTTCAAATGAAGATAGGAGCATGTAAATCAGGTCTGCAAACTTGCTTTTCTGGAATTAAGACACATCAGAATTCTATCTGTCATTACCTCACTACTGAAGCTACCAGTCATCTCTTTAGTCTTGTCCCGCATTGATTACTGCAATGCCCTCTTAGCTGGCCTCCCTCAGTTTCTCATTCAGAAATTGCAGCGAGTTCAGAATTGTGCTGCACGTCTCATCGTCCGCGCCTCACAGCATCAGCCTGTCACTCCTATTCTGAGACAACTTCATTGGCTGCCAGTCAAACAACGAGTCTCGTACAAAATCGCCTGTCTGTGCTACAAAGCTATTAACTACTCTACCCCTGCCTATCTCGCTGATCTTCTTCAACTATACACTCCCTCCCGCTCCCTCCATTCAAGTAGTGATGCGCGCCTTCTCAGAGTCCCGCTCTTTAAATACAAAACCAGAGGTGACCATTGTTTTGTGCACATTAGACCTGTTGTCTGGAACTCCCTACCAATAGACATTAGACATTCTTCCTCATTCACTGCCTTTAAATCTGCCCTAATGACCCACCTGTTCGATACCGCAATGTAGCTCAGTTCTTTGTCATTATGTACCTCTGTGTGTGTGTGTGTGTGTGTGTGTGTGTGTGTGTGTGTGTGTGTGTGCGTGCACGTGTGTATTGCAGAATCCTTTGTTTCTCTGGTTTTATGACCCCCTCCACTCCCACTCTGTATTTGTAAAGCGCTTAGAACTTATTTAAGGATAAGCGATATATAAGCAGCCATTATTATTATTATTATTATACCCTTCCCGTTTGTCATCTCATGCAGCCATTTGCTTCACCCCCCACAACCCTCCACCCTCCCATTCTTCAATGAACCTCCCTCTCCTTCTCCATTATACACACACACACACACACACACACACACACACACACACACACACACACACACACACACACACACCACACAAAATTCTGCACTGTACAACAAAAGTGTTTCTTCAAAATGTCTACCTAGAACTTATATGAGTAAAAAAGCTAGTACGTCACAGGACGAACTTGTTATTACATTAAAGTTCCTGAGTATCTAGCTTGTGCGTTACTTTTCTCATTAGGTCTACATAGGAGCTCTCTGTCTTAAATAGACACTTGAAAAATACCTGTTCAAACATGCGCTACCCGCAACACCAGGCATCAACTTTTTCGATAGGTGTTGCACACTTGCAGTGATAGACTTATTAATTAAGACATTAAATTAATTTTTAAGTAAATTATGTTTATAAACTTCTCAGAAACCAAAGTATGTCCCAGTAAATTGCAAATATTTACCTGAGAAGGTGCCTTTTTATTGGCAGGATCATCCTGGTGCTTCAACAACAAGTATGGGGTAGGGTGGCTCCCCACATACAGATCTCCAGATGTAGGGTCCACCATTATGTTGTCTACAAGTGAGTAGGCAGGGTACACCTGAAATATATAAACGTCATGGTAATTCTCAAAAATATGTCTTCAGGTCTACTGCTTTAACCCATTTAACCCCAAGTCTCTACAGTGGGAGATGGACCATGATAATTCAAGGGTAGTGCCAGATTAGCTTGGCACCTGATGGCGCCAAGCTAATCTGGCACTAACCTTGAATTATCATGGTCAATCCATCTCCTGGAACGTAGTCATTAGGCAACACCTCCAAAGTTTGAGAAGTGGGACCTTGGGGCCAAAAGGGTTAACTCCCTTGAGCAAACAGCATAAGTGTCATAGAGCAGCAACGCCATACCACACTTACTTATGGTCTCCAAAAGGACTATGAACAGCAGGATCATTCATGACAGTTCAATTGCAAGTTCAATGATACTTGGAAAGGCCGCACATTGCTCTGATGCTATGATGTCCTTGTAGTGTGATTTTTATCTTGTAACATGTGATGGAAAAGATTGATGAAAAAAACTACTGAAATTCTGAGTGTATGTACGAATGATGTACATAGCTATCAACCTCTGTTTTACCTCTAATGAGACCTCTCTTTTTTTTTTTTGCTCAAAATTTCCACACAAAACACAAAAAGATAAATTTACATATAAAACACAATATCACAATCTTAACTATCTGTAATGCTATGATTTTTGTACAGTAAACTTTGGAAATTGCCAAGGGACTCATTTTCCTAGTTGTTATCAAAAGTCTGCTACAATCAAAGTAATGGACATTTAAAAAAACTGTGATTGAGATCTCTCAAAAAAGGTGTTGTGATATCTGACTTTAGTTTTATCTGACCTTGGTATCTGTCAAGTTTACTAGACAACTAAAGTACCTCACAAACCAGATAGGTGAGGCTAGCGCTGGCAGAATTGTACACAAACCAAGGGGAATCACTCAGCGCTTGACAAACAGTTAGATCCCCTGCCCCCGCCTATCAGGCACCCATTCACCAGCCCACAGAGAAATACACAGGTATAGAACAAAACGATCATCTACATCCCTAAGAAGGATGCATCAGGTCTCGCTTATAATGCATGTCTTTCTCCGGAACTTAGGAAGTAGGCAGGAGAAACATACATACACAAACACGAAGGTGCATTACTATATGTGGTCGGGTAAATACCCTGATTTCCCACAGTAGATGCACAGAACATTACACAACAATGTAACGATACAAATTTGCCTCGAGTTATAGATACTCACAAACCAGATAGGTGAGGCTAGCATCCTTTTTAGGGATGTAGATGATCATCTTGTTCTATACCTGCGTATTTCTCTGTGGGCTGGCAAATGGGTGCCTGATAGGCGGGGGCAGGGGATCTAACTGTTTGTCTGTCAAGCGCTGAATGATTCCCCTTGGTTTGTGTACAATTCTGCCATCGCTAGCCTCACCTATCTGGTTTGGCTGAGTGATTGGTTTGTGTACAACTAAAGTACCTGTTGCAAGGTCAGTGAGCCGTCTTTGTTTCTCTTGAAGACTCGGATTTCCTGAGCAAAGCTTGATGCAACGTAGACATACCTGTAAAGAAGGCAAGGTCATAAATTATATGTTGATATGACATATATTATCACTGTGATCACTATAGTGTACTTTTTACACCGTACCCTGTGTACACTGTCTGATGTTAATCTGTACCTCAGGTACACTCTCTTGTGTTAAACTATACAAGGTGCACACTGTCCGGTGCCAATTTATATCAAGCTTTCAAATCTCGCTTCCTACGACAGAGTCCGTGGACCCGCCGATTGTGTTGAGAGTTGGCACAGATCCACATTATCCCACACAGGGCCTAATGGCTCATGACAATTTTCCAGACGTGAGGCGCTTCGTCACGTTAATTTAGAGGGCTCATGAGGATTTCGCGTGATAGCAACATACGTATGGCTAACTCTCAAAAGGTGCCATGGATGACTCTACTCACATAACAGACCATAACTACTTCATATAACCAATATCTAACAAGCAAGTGTGTAATATTGATGAAAAAACTGTTTGATGACAAAAACGAAACCACGTGGTTCTCATGCCTAAAATGGATGATCTTTTGTACTCTTTCCTGTGGCAGATTTGAGCATAAAATGGCTGTGAAAAACGCATTTTGCTTGGGTAGGTCACTTTTCAGTGCCACTGTCAGCATACGACTCACTTCTGATATCGAAATGTGATCAAGACTGATTTAAAAAAAGTAATCAGTGACGCAAATCGGTTCTCATTTTGCATATACTTATGTCATTTATTTCTGATTTGCAGAAATATGTAATGCAAGGCTACCAAAAGGAATAGTTTTAATTGACTACAGGTATCATCTTACCTACAGCTTAGACAAAATGAAAGAATTTGTTGTCACACATCACAAGAGACACATTTTACACCTCTATCTTTAAAATCGCAGTTTCTCATAAACCACTGAAAATATTTTAACAGACTCAACAGAACTGAGAAGCAAAATGGAAAACAAACTCAGAAAATCAGTCACCTTTTTGGTCTGGATGTCAGAAAATCTTGTCAGGTTGTTTTCAACCCATGTTTATTTTTTGGTTGTCTGCATGGCACCTTTTGAGAGCGAGTCATATTTAGCTAGAGGCATAGACCCTCCTTCATCTATTTAAACTTTACACAACTTATGAGGGTCTCAAGTTCATACAGGATCATTATAATGTATGCTTCGGATAATGTATGGCATAAGAATGGTTATTATGAACACAAAACTACTCTCAGTGAAGCACAGCTCTTCATGCATGTCCCAGCTTATAACTCATAACAAGAGCAATAATAACTATAAGTATTGCTGAATCGCACAGTGCTTATGAAGATCTATGTCTCAACAGGCCAATAGAGTTCATCAAATAATTTGTGTTAGCCAGACTAAGTAAAACATGGTTCATTTGTGTGAGCCATGCACATATGTGTGGTCTGCAGGCTTCAGCACCATCAAAATCCATGTTTTCTTAAAACTTAAGTATTTTTCACAGTCAGTCAAACCCTTGTGACCCTTGACCTTTCTGATGAGTCAACTAAATTAGTATGCATAGAAATGTCTTGCCTTCGGCAAAATTCACGTTAAATTTGATTGAAAAGTTCGCAAAAACTAATAGTTCTTATATAGGGCTGTTCTCCAGGAAAACACTGGACTCACTGCGCATGCGTAACAGCACACCTTTTCTGATCTCTTGTGACCCTTGACCTTTCTAAAGGATCAACCAAATGAGTATGCATAGAAAGGTCTTACCATCAGGTATCTTTGTACCAAGTTTGGATTTGAAGTTGTGAATAGTATTTGAGAAAACAAATCAATTTTGTCAAAATATGGCTATTTTTGACCCATTTTCTCATCCCCTTTGACCTTGACTTTTGAGAGAGGTCACTCAAATTGGGCCAACGTTAAGTTTAATACGGATGACTGCCGACAGACAAGATGACAGATGACGGACGGACGACCTCTGGCTCAGAACATAGACTCACTTTTGCTTCGCACATGAGCCAACATAGCCAGCCAGTTTGTGATTGGTCTAAGTGTGAGTAAACAAAGCAAGCCGGCAACAGGGGGCGCTTCGCACCAAAACAACGGGCCTTATTTCTCTTTGTGGCCACACAGGGCAATTAGGTTACACCCCCTTTTCACACACTGTTATCTGTTAGCCTCTTGCAGCATAAAACTATGAACGAAGAACTTTTCTGCCAAAACAAAAAATCCACGCGGAGCACATCACAGGAGAAGCTATTTCAGCAATTCTTAAAAAAATTAAGAGTTAGCGTTTTTCACAACACTCAAATGCACTAAGTACCCCATGACAAAACTGTCGTCTGCAAGCCTGCATACAACCGTGCACATGCCCCAATTAGACTCCCATGAACACACTAGGTCGACTAAAATTACCCAGATTTTGCTCTTTTTCACACCACCTGTCATGCCTTTTGTTGCTCAAAACGCCAAAAAAGGCACACAATTGAAGTTTTACACCCTAAAAAAATGGCAAAAAGGGAGGAAATTTTTTGAACTATTTCTGGCAGAAAAGTTACTACATGCACCGGAAGCAATTGCCCTGTGTGGCCTGTAATGAAACAAAAACAGTTGTCAGCTGCAATCAAAACTTTATCACTGATAACTGTACCCTATAAGAAGATACACTGCCAAGTTTCAGACATGAATGGCTGATGGTTTTAAAGCTGCACCAAAATTACTACCTGCACCCCTTGGTGCCCGGAGTACCATTCGCTCCTGCGGCTGACTGTCAGCACCACACATGCAAAGATCCAAAAAGAAAGACTTATGTTCAAGCTAGCAACCCTATATTTTGCAGACAAGCAGACACACATGTTACGCATTCAAAACAACCAGCAAGTACAATTTTCAACAGTTGGTTATTTTTTGGCAATTTATTTGCTATACTACCCCCCCAAGCAGGAACCATTTTGACAGTTTTTTCAACTTTGAACCCAACTGGACAACATAGAAAAGCCCTTGCACTGTTTAAAAAAATTCAGCAAACTGCCTAACCACAACTAGTCTGCATGAGGTGTCATTTCTTTTATTCCCTCCTTCCAGCTTTAAACAAGGCTTAAGATACTGAAGGCAACTGAAGCTATGTTCCGCACTTTTTCTGAAAATGAATCACCAGCCAACATGCTTTTTCTTGCAAACAGCTACAAATCCTTGTACCAGCCAACTCAAGGGACCAAGGTGCTTCTCTGACTTTGACTACTTTGCATGGCAAAGCAGCAGAATGCTTTAAATAGTGTAAAATGCTTGAAAAAGTAGCAAAAATTTCACGTGAACGCGTGCGTTCATTCGGGAGGGGGGGGGGGGGGGGAGGGAGGGGGGGGGGGGGGGGAGAAGGGGGGGGGGGGAGGTGTGCGTGTTAATGCTTTGGGTTAGTATTATTAGGGTAAGCATAGTAGAGTTAGGATTAGGGTTAACATAGTTTTGGGATCTGAGTTAGCATAGTAACGTTAGGCTTACCATGACTGAGGGTTGGGGGTGAGGGTTATTTGGGGGGGGGGGGGGGGGGGGCACGGGGGCAAGAAGGTGGCGTTTGGGGTGGGTGGTGGGTGGGTGAAAATGTGTGGCATGGATTTTTAGGCATAATAGATATGCTCAGGATACAGCAGGATGATTTGTGTTTGAAAAAGGTGAAGAGATTTCTCACACACTAACTTCTTGATAATATTTATGACAACCGTGCCTTTTCACCGCACCACCCCATCTAAACCGACTTCAGAAACCAGTCAAAACAACATCTTTTGGTGTCACCACACTGAGGTTTGCAGTTTACAGCATGTTTTCACTAAGATGACCCTCACAAAGCCCAAAATACACTGTGCAGGATAAACGGGTATTTTGAATGCAGTCAAAACAAAAGCAAAGAAATCGGCCAACCGACAAAAATCAAATTTAACTAAATTTCATCTAGATGACACCGTAATGACTGTTACCTTGTCAGAAGGGTTTTTGAATGACTACTATGACAGAAAATGTGACCTGGGATTGTTCCTGTGTGTTTTCTAGTCTTTTCTTTCCCCTTCGCACAAATATGCACCATTTTGCCTCTATAATCCTTATACAGCTAAATAAAGCTATCTGTATGGCATCAAAAGTGCCAACATGGCCTAAAAACACCTGATATCAGCATAAAAAGCAAAAAATGTCGATTTTTTGGCACAATCTCCTTCCAAACGCCAATAGTAGAAAAATTCACTCTGCCTTTACAGGCCACACAGGGCAATTAGGTTACGCCCCCTTTTCACACACTGTTATCTGTTAGCCTCTTGCAGCATAAAACTATGAACGAAGAACTTTTCTGCCAAAACAAAAAATCCACGCGGAGCACATCACAGGAGAAGCTATTTCAGCAATTCTTAAAAAAATTAAGAGTTAGCGTTTTTCACAACACTCAAATGCACTAAGTACCCCATGACAAAACTGTCGTCTGCAAGCCTGCATACAACCGTGCACATGCCCCAATTAGACTCCCATGAACACACTAGGTCGACTAAAATTACCCAGATTTTGCTCTTTTTCACACCACCTGTCATGCCTTTTGTTGCTCAAAACGCCAAAAAAGGCACACAATTGAAGTTTTACACCCTAAAAAAATGGCAAAAAGGGAGGAAATTTTTTGAACTATTTCTGGCAGAAAAGTTACTACATGCACCGGAAGCAATTGCCCTGTGTGGCCTGTGCTCTGCTTTGTCTGCATTGAATCCCAAATGCCACAGAGCACAGATCCGCATGTATTCTTACAACCTTTGCGAATCTCATGAGCTCCTGCCTCACAAGGAACTATGTGTCTCATTGAGACTGAGAAGGTTTGTTTCACACGCAAAGTTGTGCCGATCCAAGTTTGCACAGAGCATAGATCTACGTGTATATATGGACACCCGTGAAAGATACTCCAGATCTCCACAGCAAAGCTAGCCCACGAGCATCTATTCCTCTTGTGATACCTTGAGTTTCATTCTTATATATAATCATTCATCCAACAGCATTTACCAGTGTAGGAGGCAAGGGAATATCATAAGCATTTGCAGCAAAAAGCTCAGAAGAAATCCTGCTGATAAACACTAACAGGCAGCTGTGTTTGTCTGCAATCAATAATCGAAATTCAGCAAGCACCATACAAATGTAAGAATACACCCTCAAGAACTTTTGAAGTCTCAAAGAGTGTCAATAAGCCCTTAAGCCCTATGTGGGATAATGTGGATCTATGCCAAATCGCCACACAACCGGCGGGTCAAGGGCAGATTGGGTGGGCTCTCTTGTAGAAAGTGAGATTTAAAAAGCTTGCTGTCAATTAACACCAGACAGTTTGCACCATGTACAGTTTAACAAGACAGTGTATCTCAGGTACAGTTTGACACTGAACAGTGCACCGGGGGATAGTATACTAAAAAGTATAGTGTATAAAAGTATATACTATAGTGACCACCTCAGCCATATTATTTCATCTACAAAAGGTGGTACAAGTATTAACTTATCTTTTTAACCCTCTTGTGCATGCAGGCACCAGTACCAATGCCTGCATGCACAAACATATTAACCCATATCATACTGAGGCTAAAAACTTCAAATTTGTACACTGCCTAATGCAAGCTACATTATAGTACTTACAGATAAAGATCTATTCCAATGGCTTTAGTTCAAGGGTGATGCCAGAATAGCTTGGCACCTAGAGGCGCCAAGCTATTCTGGCACTACCCTGGAACTAGTTTAGTCCAACTTATTTCACACACTGGTGTATTTCCGAATGATAAAGGTTAAAAGATACTGACACTCAACAAATGTTACTTACTTTTGGTCCTTTGACATGGCTACCCCATTTAGCATGTTCATCCCACCGGCAACTGATGAGTAGGACTTGCCATCAAAGTACACCAAATCCACCCACTTGGCTCCTAACACCATCTCCAACATAATTAAAGGCTCCCAGCGATAAGAAAAAAAGTTGGTCACGTAGAAGCTGTCAGGTCCTGCAGCCTGAACATCATTCAGTCTGCAACACATTATCAAACAATTAGTGTGTTTTGGTCTATGATACTAGATGTTAAGGCATATCTATATACATGTGTAAATTGTGTAATTGTGTTATATATATAACCCCTGTAGCTAAAAATGGGGGACACTTTGTAGCCCTCTCGGTGACGCATCTTGGATGCGGGTTTTGTTCTATAAAAGATCACCAAAACGTTCTAAAGTAAAAAGTTGCATAGTGTTGTTCGAAACAACAAGCACTCAGGACTGGAGATGGAATCGTCATGAAATCTTTTAAATTACATCATCAGTCTATTATGTATAAATGTATATTCCTTTAACGTCAGTCATGTCTGGCATGATCCAGGTCGGAAGATGTCTTCTTGATTTCTTTCACAAAAATAGTGGAGGAATGAAAACAGATACGTTATTGGTTGGAGGGGTTCGCTGCACAGACCCTTGTAGGCCTTTGGGAGGTCAAAGGAATCATTGTACCCCTCAGGCCTTCGGGGTACAATGATTCCTTTGACCTCCCTCAGGCCTACAAAGTTCCGTGTAGCAAACCCCTCCGACCAATAACTTATAATATTACATACATGTGTAAATTTTATATCTGTTTTGGCACACTACATTTTAACACAAAAATTATGTTGTGTACCTGTTTTGTTACCTGCTTACCTAAGCATAAGGCTCCTGATGAGGCCCTCGCTGAGAGGGCGAAAATTGGTGAAAATACAAGTGTACCTCCTATACTACGTGTATATATAGATTCTTTCTTCATATTCAAAGTATATATATATATATATATATATATATATATATATATATAGCTGTGGTCCTCACCACCCTGCTGTATGGTTCCGAGTACTGCGCCCTCTACCGCAGCCAACTACGACTCCTCGAACGCTTCCACCAGCGCTGCCTGCGCACCATCCTGGGCATTCACTGGAGTGACTATTTAACCAATGTCGAGGTCCTTGAACAGGCTGAAACTGTGAGCATCGAGGCTTTGCTGCTGCGGACACAGCTCCGCTGGGCGGGGCATGTCTCCAGGATGGAGGATCATCGCCTACCAAAGATCACCCTGTTCGGCGAGCTTGCTACTGGACACCGTGACAGAGGGGCACCAAAGAAGAGATACAAAGACTGTCTCAAGAAGTCACTTAGTGCCTGCCAAATCGACCACCACCAGTGGTCTTCGCTTGCTGTGGACCGTGACACCTGGCGCTCCACCATTTACAAGGCAGCTGTCTCCTTTGAGGACTCTCGCAGAGCTAGCCTTAAGGACAAGCGGCTCAGGAGAAAAAACAGAGATGCCGCAACTCAGAACCCTGGCCATACCTCCCCCTGCAGCCACTGTGGTCAAACCTGCCTGTCCCGGATTGGCCTCCGCAGCCACGAACAAGCCTGCAGACGTCGTGGGCAACTCCTATAAAATCTTTGTTCGCGAAGTCAAGCCAAGAGAGAGAATATATATATATATATATATATATATATATATATATATATATATATATATATATATATATATATATATATATATATATATATATATATATATATATATATATATATATATATATATAAACCATTTTTAAGTCCCTTCTATTTATAGAAGGGACTTTTTAGGATGGGTCGCGGTGGGGCAAATTTAATAGCATGTCCATGATGTCAAAGGTGGGCAGGCTAAACCTCTAACAACTGAAGTAACAAGATAAAAATTATGTCATGTCTAGGTACGCTAAACACGCTGCTGAACGTACATTTGGTGCAAAATGCCCTGTGTGCGTATGTATGTAATATTGTATGTATGTATGTGCATATGTATGTATGTGCAGATGTGTCGCCGTTTGACTGGACAACTCCTACCATTCCATAATGGAAGAGTCAGATGATGTTGGTGAACTTCCTGGGGCAGCCGAGCTTTGCGAGGATGACCCAAACTCTGTTCACGGTGTTGAATGCTTTGGTCAGATCTACGAAGACAGCGTAGAGGTCCATGTGCTGCTCAATGCATTTCTCCTGGGCCTGTCTCACAGAGAAGACCATGTTGACTGTGCTGCGGCCGGGTCTGAAGCCACACTGAGCCGCACTCTTTGACATTTCCAACGGTGTCAAACAAGGTTGTGTTCTTGCCCCTTTGATGTTCAACCTGTTCTTCACGTGTGTCCTGACCCATGCAGTACGTGACCTTGAGAAGGGAGTGTACCTGAAGTACAGACTAGACGGCTCTCTCTTCGACCTCCGTCGACTGAACACCAGGGCCAAGACCATCGAGAGACTGATCCTTGAGGCGCTGTTTGCCGATGACTGTGCGCTGATGGCGCACATGGAGTCTGACCTCCAGACCATCGTCAACAGGTTCTCGGAAGCCTCTCGACTGTTTGGCCTCACCATCAGTCTCAACAAGACTGAGGTCCTGCACCAACCACCCCCAGGCACAAGAGCCCCCCCCCCCCCCCCCCCCCCCACCCAAAGTGTATATCGAAGGCACCGAGCTGAAGACTGTCGACCAGTTCAGGTACCTGGGGAGCATCATATCTTCTGACGGTACTATCGACATGGAAATCGCAGCTCGCATCAGCAAAGCCAGCCAAGCTCTGTGTCGTCTGTGCACTTGTGTGTTGAATAACAACAACGTCAAGCTCTCCACCAAGATAAAAGTCTACAAGGCAGTAGTCCTCCCCAGCCTCCCCTATGGCTGTGAGTCATGGACGCTGTACAGAAAGCACCTCAAACAGCTTGAACGTTTCCACATAAGATCCCTTCGCTCACTCATGGGCATCAAATGGCAAGAGAAGGTGACAAACCTGGAAGTCCTGGATAATGCTGGCTTAGTGAGTGTTGAACCTTGATCTTAAAGACACAACTTTGCTGGACAGGTCACATCATACGCATGAATGATTCTTGCATGCCACGCCAACTCCTGTATGATGCACTCTCAAAAGGCCACAGGAAGCAAGGACGACCAAAGAAAAGCTTCAAAGACTGCATAAAAGACAGCCTCAAGTACTGGGACTTCCCGGTAAAGGAACTTGAAGCACAAGAACAAGACAGATGTGGCTGGCATGCCGCCACCAGGAAAGCCTGCACGCTCTTTGAACCTAATTGGCGCGAACGGATCACCAGTGCCAGAGCTGGCAGAAAGACGGCGTTGACTCTCCCCACAGCTACCTTCCAGTGTCCCCATTGCCCTCGCAGGTGTGGCTCCAGGATTGGCTTGGCCAGCCACAACCGCACCCATAAATAGAAGTCATGGACAATGACGACATCATTGGTTTTCGATGGTCTAACCATTAATGTATGTATGTATGTGTGTGCGTATGTATGTAAACAAGAGAATCTCTGATATTTCTGTACACACAAGCTTGAAACTCACATCACAATTCAGGCGATGTGCCAGATTAGCTTGGTGCCTGCTGGTCCCAAGCTAATCTGGCACAATCCTTCAATCATCATAATCGATCCATCTCCTATAGTGCGTCAGGGCTAAATGGGTTAACCTCCAAAATAACAAATGTGTTTATGTAATATGTAAATTATGTATATGGAAATAGAATGTCTCTTGCAAACAAAAGATGAAGCTGCACCAAACAAATGAATTCGAAATTAGGACACATCCATATCTATATATAATTAATCCTCGTCTGACCAAACACAAAACCCACTTTTAACAAGAACGGCAAAGCCCTAAAGACTCATCTGCATGAACGATCCATATAATGACCTCCGTGACCTTGACCTTCCAAAAGGTCACCAAAATAAGAAAGTGTTCAAGTGTTCTAACATAAGGAAAGGGTTGGCAAAATCAATGTTTTCACAAAATGTACACATTTTTCACTTTTGTCAACCTCCCATGACCTTTGACCTTTTCAAAACTGTACAGGTAGTGAACCAAATTACTATGAATGGAAAGGTCTTATCGTCAGCTACCAATCTACCAAATTTGGTTAAAAAATTGTGCACAAATCCTGATAAAAACTAAAATTATACAAAAAATAGACATTTTTCAGTTCATTTGCTGATCTCTGATCACCCTTGACCTTGGTCAACCAAGTTAGCATGCATAGGAAGGTCTTACCATCAGGTATCTGTGCACCAGGTTTGGGACGGAAGTTGTGAATAGTATTTGAGAGGGAAAGAAATTTGTCAGAAAATGGCTATTTATGACCTATTTCCTGATCGCTTGTGACCCTTGACTTTTCCGAGGGGTCATCCAAAGTAATATGCATAGGAAGGTCTTACTATTAGGTATCTCTGTACCAAGTTTGGGTTTCAAGTTGTGAATAGTCTTTGAGAAAAAAATCTTTTGTCAAAATATGGCTATTTTTTAACCTATTATTTGTGCTCTTGTGACCCTTCACCTTTCCGATCGGTCAACCAAATTAGTATGCACAGAAAGGTCTTACCATCAGGTATCTTTGTACCAAGTTTGGGTTTGAAGTTGTGAATAGTATTTGAGAAAAACTAAATTTTGTCAAAATATGGCTATTTATTTTACCTATTTTCTGCTCCCTTGACCTTTAAGGGAGGTCACTCAAATAGGCATGTTTAGAAAGGTCTTGCCACAAAGAATCCTTGGGCCAAGTTTGAAGCCTGTGGCTTGAATAGTTTCTGAGAAAATGCCAATGTTAAAGTTTACCATGGACGCCGGATGCCAGATGGATGACCACTGGCCCAGAACATAGGCTCACTTTTGCTTCGCACGTGAACCAAAAATGTGTTGCACACATTCTTTTCTATGTGCTGTGAATAATAGTTGGGCTCTTGATAAGTGAAATGCAACATACATTTTGAAGGATTTGTCAGAATAAGAGGCCTGGTGAACAAGTTCTTGCTTCTCCGAATTGTACAAAAACTTTTCAACCTTGTCGGCAACTGGCTCCCCCATAGCATGGTTAACAATAAATACTAGGTGGCGACCTGCAAAACATTATAAATGGTTTCAACAAGAGGCATAGATCCTCATGATCCTGCAACTACGGGGACTCATGTGGATCTATACCACTTACAGCTGAGTGGTACTCAATTTTTCTCAGTGGTGAATCATGATTCCTGCAGGAGTCAGCGCAATAAAACATGGTACTTACAGTCAAAGGGTTAACCTTCGTGTGCATGCAGCGCAGCCACCACTACCGCTTACAGTGGCAGGCACAAGGAGGTTATCAAAAGCAAAAGCACCAATAAAAAAAGCATGAATGGCTAGCAACAACATTTATGGAACACATCTAGTTTTCAAATTCATTGATATTGACAACAAACACAACTGAGAGTCAATAAAGAAAAGTGTGTATACATTTTAGTCTGAAAGGGTAAATCCTGAAATCTATTTTCACAAAGTACTATTTACTTCACAATAAAGTTTTTGTTTCTTTGTCTTTCTTTTCATTTACACTAGTATGAACATGTTACTGACTTCCCACTTCACCCGCACACCAAATCATACCCTATTCAATACCTGGTTGTTTGTCTTCCCAGACACTAATTCCATGAGGATGAAAGTTGTTGACATCAAATTGCTTGGTTGATGCAATCTGCAGCTCTCTGACTCCAGCGTCACTTTTTTTAAAGTCAAATATATACACCCGACCTTTGATGTTATTGCTGCGGTAAAAGTCTTCAAAGCCGGGTCGAGAAACACCTTGAACCCGTACCCCCTGCAATGACATATATTAGCAGTGACAGACACTTTCCCGATAAAGAATGGGGAAGGCGCTGAAAGTGCATATACAGTCACAGAGTATCAGTATGCAGGGTAGCTCTCTACAGTGATTTTGTGTTACAGCTATCAGCTTATAAAAATTGGATCAAATCAAATATGTCTAGTGCATCAGGTATATTGCCTTTTAACACATATCATTCGGAATACACCAGTGTGTGAAATATGGCTGACTGAAATAGTTCAAGGGTAGTGCCAGAAGAGCTTGGCACCTCTAGGTGCAAGTTATTCTGGCACCACCCTTGAACTAAAGCCATTGGTGTATATCCTTATCTGTAAGTACTATAATGTATAGCTTGCATATGGCAGTATACAAATTCGAAACTTTTAGCCTCAGTAAAATATGAGTTTAAAAAAATCCATCCAATCAAATATTCTGAATGATTCTAAGCTGCCACCTACTTCTCTGTGCTTTTGTCAAGCCACCATAGTATTTTCGCACACAGTGCGCAACCCTGGCACATACACAGACTCTGATTTGCAGACGAGAGAGCATGTTAGCACTGTGTGCAGAGCAGCTTGTTTGCATGGCGCACAGACATATTAGCACAATTTGCCACCTTCTATCATCTGATGCCACTTGCAAGCTCATTGTTTCACTTGTCCTCAGTCGTCTTGACTATTGCAATGTACTGTTAGCAGGTCTGCCACACTCATTTATACAGAAATTCCAAAGTACGTACAGACCTGTGCTGCCCGCCTTGTGTTGCGTGTCCCATGCATAAAGAGAACACATTACTCCACTTCACTGAATGCTGCACTGACTTCCAGTCGAGGCCAGAATCATCCATAAGATTTATTGTTTTCGTTTCCACATCCTCATACCTGTTTGAACTTCTCCATCTGTACTGTCCCTCCAGAACCCTCTGCTCTAGCTCAGACACGTGCGATCTTTGCATTTCTGTGTGCCAGTACAAGACCAAAGGTAATCGTGCATTATATTTAGTCATGTGGGTCCCAGAACATGGAACTATCTTGCACTGGAACTACATTTCCTCAAGGATGTCACCTCTTTCAAGTCAAAACTAAAAACATACCTGGTATAATTCATGGCAGATACTCCTAGAATACTATATTGCATTGCATACTGTTTTTTAAGTCCCTTCTATTTATAGAAGGGACATTTAGGACGGGTCGTGGTAGGATAAATTCAAAAGCATGTCCATGATGTTAAAGGTGGGCAGACCTAAACCTCTGACAACTGAAGGAACAAAATAAAAGTTGTGTCATGTCTAATTATGCTAACCTCGCTGCTGAACTTACATTTGGCGCGAAGCATATGTGTGCGCGCACATGCGTGCGTGCGTGCGTGTGTGTGTGTGTGAAAATCTCCAATATTTCTGTACACACAAGCTTGAAACTTGGCGAAATACTTTACACAAGGGGTGGGTCAGACAGCCTCCAAGCATATTATAACTGGATGTCTCACTGAAGACATAAAAGACCGTATATAGAAAGTCGGTTGACCAGACTAGAGTCTGTAATTTTTGTCATACCTGTATTTACTTGAAATTTGGGGAATAGCTAGTTTGGAGAAAGACTTTAGATGAGTTTGTTAGCCAGCTTTGTACGCATTCAACTTCTTTGGTAAAAATTAATTTTCAGAAAAAAATTAAAACAGTCAAAAAAAATTGACTTCTGGAGAAAGTCAGACAGTGGTGGTGATGTAAAAGAAGTAACTCTCCGTCACAATGCAGACACTGACACAATACTCTAAATAAGACTTAATTTTCTCTCTCACTCTCTGTCTCTCTCTCTCTCACACACACAACACGCATAAAATATTTCTTCTTACTGGTATATCATTACCATGTGGATGAGCTATGTTTTGAATATTCATGCGTCAAGACTTTATTTGTGAAATACATGTGTTTGGAGTGAAATTTGTTAGGAAATCTGTAATAGGTGTGTATCATATTTTGTGCTTTTATGTAGTCTGAGTACTGTCAACATCAAGCACTCGATCAGCTGTACGGAATGTAGAGCTTTTCAAGGATATGCCCTTTATAAACAATCTTCATTGTTATTAAATAAACAAACAAACTAAATGAACAGGGAATCCAAAGGGTCAGGGAGTTGAGGGGTGAGGGGGAGGGATATGAACATGAACATATGGCTTACAGATGTAATGAAGGTCAGTCCATTTGATAGCATGTGCATTCCCTCTGATCCAGGCTCTGAAAAACACATGTACAGATCAAGGCCATATCAAATTTATATACTTTTAATTTTGTTTAGCATGATGATTCACAATACCAACATACATGTACCATTGAAGGGGCTAACTTAACCCATTTAGCCCCAACACCCTACAGCAGGGGTTGGACTGACCATGATAATTCAAGGATAGTGCCAGATGAGCTTGGCGCCTGAAGGCGCCAATCTCATCGGGCACTACCCTTGAATCATCATGGTCGATACATCTCCTGCAGCTGGTATGTCATCTTTAGGTAACACCTCCAGGATTTGGGAAATGCAGCCATGGGGCTAAATGGGTTAATTATAAAGTTTCAACATCTAATCTGAAAGACATTTCTGCACATATTCTCCTTTGCATTGAGTTTTAGAAGGGGCAGAAGAGAAGATCTGTTTCTTGTGCCTACTCACATGAACTGTAATTTGTACAAGGAAAGGTAGACAGGTTTTAGTTGACAACATTATATAATTTGAGAGTTATATTGACAAATATTAGTGATCAAGTTAGTTAGTTATTGGGGTTTAACGCTGAGCAGGTGACTAAAGCCATCTCATGGCGGGAAGGGTAAAAGTCTGGTCAGCCAGACTAAGAGAAAGGTCTTAAAACATGATGTAAATACAGTTTAAAAGTAATCTTAGCTAAAAGGTCACACAGGTCAATCGTACATGTCTACAGACTTTGGAAGTTCATAAGAATTTAGTCGGATTTATATAGACTACAGAGACTTAAATTTTGTAAACACTAAAACAAATTGGCTTCTTTTAGAAAGCTGAAGATTTTGTCTGGGGGAACGTCCTGAAACAAAACCTTCAAAGAGTATGTTGTATAGTGTTTCCGCCTTATATCGATTAGGTCAGCACATGATGTCAAGAAGGGGGTCACTGAAAACGGCTCGTTGCAGGTGAAGTACCAGGGGCATTCCCCTTTCAATACGGCCCACCCTAGAGCAGATCACTTTAAAATGCATATTGCACTTACGAATGCCTTCTATTTTCTTGCAGTGTCCAGGGTAATGACTGTGATGAAGTGAACTGAAGACTCCCGCTGTCACACTGAAAAAATAAAAGTCAAGGAAGAATACAGGCATGGGTCAAATCAAATTGTTGTATTTTAGTATTGCATGCTTGTCCTCATGGCAACAAATCACAAGCCCATAACAAATAGAACTTATACATGTAGCAACATTAGCCCTTTGGTTGTTTGTAGTGCATGAATCATCACAACAGAAAGCACTACAAACAACCATAAAGGGTTTAATAACAAGAAAGGCAAAGCCCTTATGGCTCATGTCAGTGTATGACCGATGCACATTTGTGTGACCTTCGTGACAATAAGTAAAGGGCTGGCTTCAGCACCAGCAAAATCTATGTTTTCTCAAACTGTAAACATTATTCACACATCTGTCAAGCCCCCAAGACCCTTGACCTTTGCAATGTGCGGACTGAATTAGTATGCATAGAAATGAGTTGCCATCAGCAACTTACTTACTTACGCCTGTCACCCCTACCCGGGTATAGGCCGTCGACGAGAGACCTCCAGCAACTCCTGTCCTGTGCTTCTCCTTCGATTCTACTCCAGGTGGTTCCCAGTCTCTTGATGTCTGCTTGGAGGTCTCGACGCCAGGAGTTTCTCGGCCTACCTCTTTTCCTCTTTCCCTGAGGGTTCCATGACAATGCCTGCCTAGTGATACTGGAAGCTGGCTTTCTCAGACTGTGACCGATCCATCCCCATCTTCTTCGCCCAATTTCATTCTCTGCTGTTATCTGCACTGTTCTCTCCCAGAGTCTGACGTTGCTGATCTTCTCTGGCCAGTGGATTTTCAAAATTCTTCTAAGGCAACTGTTCATGAAGGTCTGTACTCTGTTGACTGTGGTTTTTGTCAATCTCCATGTCTCTGCTCCATATAGGAGAACTGCTTTTACATTGGAGTTGAAAATCCGGACTTTGGTGTGTTGTGACAGCTCTCTGGAACTCCACACTTTTTTCAACTGGAGAAAGGCTGCTCTGGCTTTACCGATTCGTGCTCTGACATGTGCATCAGTGCCGCCTTTTTTGTCTATGATGCTCCCGAGATAGGTGAAGGACTCCACCTCCTCCAACGGGGTGCCAGCAAGCAAGACTGGTTCTTCCCTGGCTGCGTTCAGCCTCATTGTCTTTGTTTTCTGTTTGTGAATGGTGAGGCCCACTTGGGACGAGATGTCAGCAAGCCTCGTGGTCTTGTCCTGCATTTGTTGATGAGTGTGGGACAGTCGTCTGCAAAATCGAGGTCGTCAAGCTGTGTCCACAGTGTCCACTGTATTCCACTTCGTCTGTGCTCTGTGGTCATCTTCATGACCCAGTCTATGGCCAGTAGGAAGAGGAACGGAGACAGCAGACACCCCTGCATGACACCAGTTCTGACCTGGAGCTGTCTGGTGAACTGCCCTTCGTGGATCACGCGACATGTCATGCCATCATAGCTGCTCCTGATCAGGCGGACGAGCTTTGTGGGTACACCGTAGTGTCGTAGGAGTTTCCACAGAGTCTCTCGGTCCACGCTGTCAAATGCTTTCCCACAATCCACAAAGTTGACGTACAGCGGGGAGCTCCACTCCAGAGACTGTTCCACGATGATGCAGAGAGTGGCGATCTGGTCTGTACATGATCGGTTCTTCCTGAATCCTGCTTGCTGGTCTCTCAGCTGGGGGTCAACGGAGCTCCTCATTCTCTCTAGGATGATCCTGTTGAAGACCTTTCCCGGCACTGACAGCAAGGTGATTCCTCTGTAGTTGGAACACTTGCTGAGGTCGCCTTTCTTGGGAAGCTTGATTAGGTACCCCTCCTTCCAGTCAGCCGGCATCACCTCCTCTTCCCAGATCTTTCCAAACAGTGGGTACAGCATCTCAACTGTTGTCTCTAGGTCTGCTCTCAGAGACTCCGCTGGGATGCCATCTGGCCCTGCTGCTTTGCCATTCTTCAAAAATGCCACTGCTTTTCTGATCTCTTCCCGGCTGGGTCTGTCACAGCTGATGGGTAGGTCGGTCTCTGCCGGCTGGATGTTGGGGGGGTCGGGTGGGCTAGGTCTGTTCAGTAACTCTTCAAAATACTCGGCCCATCTGTCGAGTTGGTCTGCTCTGTCTGCAATAGGCTTGCCTTCTTTGTCTTTTACTGGTCTTTCTGTATGGCCATACTTACCCGACAATCTTCTGGTAATGTCGTAGAGCTGTTTCATGTTGCCGCTGCCTGCTGCCTTTTCTGCCTCTGCTGCCAGGCTGTCTGTGTAGGCCCTCTTGTCTGCCCTGATACTCCTCTTCACCTCGCGGTTGGCTTCCGAGTATTCCCCCTGTGCCCTTACTTTGGCTGCTCTCGTGCGACTGTTGTTGACCGCTGCTTTCTTCTGCTTCCTCGCTTCTATCTTCTTCAAGGTCTGTGCCGACAGCCAGTCCTTGTGGTGGTGTTTCCTGAACCCTACAGTGTCTTTGCAGGTTGAGTTCAGCGCCTCTCTAACTGCCTTCCACTGCTGCTCTGTGGTGACCGCCTCCTCTTCATTTACTAGCTCCTGTAGAAGTCAAGAACAGTGACATGGCAATCGCCAGGAGGCCTGGTCCATAACCAGATTGACTTCATCTTGCTGCCTCGACGATTCAAATCCAGCGTTAACAAAGCACAAACGAGGTCCTTTCCTGGCGCTGATATTGGCAGCGACCACAACCTCGTCCTTACTAGCCTCAAGTTGAAGCTGGCATTGAAACGAGATAGCAAGAACCCTCGCATCAGATTCGACCTCCAGAAGCTAAAAGACCCGGAAGTAGAAGAGCTCTTCCAAGCCCAGGTGGGAGGCAGATTTGCAGCCTTGGCTACTTTGGACTGCGACGTAGACACCCTTGCTGGAAATATAAAAGAGGTGTTACTTTCTACAGCAGAAGAAGTGCTGGGGAAGCAGAGGAAGCGCAAACAGCCCTGGGTCACCGATGACATCCTCGATCTCTGTGATGAGAGGAGAGCCTGGAAGAAAAAGAGAGGCCAAGACCTCACATCAGCAAACAAGTACAGACTTGTCAACAAGAAGATCAGGAAGAGGATGAAAGAAGCCAAAGAAGATTGGATTGAAGACCAGTGTTGTAGCGTGGAAGAGGGCGTGGCAAACGGCAACAGCAAGAAGGCTTATGAAACGCTAAGGACCCTCACCAAGACTCAACAGCGAACAGCCACAGTCATTGAAGACAGCAGCGGCCAACTCCTTACGGAAAACACTGCTGTACTAAACAGATGGACTGAGTACTGCCGAGACTTGTATAACTACAAGGCTGAGCCAGACACCAGCATCCTCCAAAACAACCAGGCTGGGGCCAGGAAGGCTGAAGACCTGCCAGTGTTAGCTGAAGAGGTGGAAGCAGCCGTACGCGGCCTGAAGGGAGGAAAGTCTCCAGGTGTAGACAACGTACCTGCTGAACTGTTGAAACATGGAGGAGAAGTAACAACGAAGGTCCTCACTACACTCTGTCAAAAGATCTGGGAGCAAAAGAAATGGCCAGTAGAATGGACACAGTCTCTAGTGATCCCGCTCCCCAAGAAAGGAAACCTGAAACAGTGCCAGAACTACAGAACTATCAGTCTGATAAGTCACCCTAGCAAAGTAATGCTTAGAATCATTCTCAACCGCCTCAAAACTTTCGCCGAGGAACTGCTGGCAGAAGAACAGGCTGGCTTCAGAGTTGGAAGAAGCACTGTAGAGCAGATTTTCAACTGCCGCGTCCTGATCGAGAAACATCTGCAGCATCAGCGCGAACTCTACCACAACTTCATTGATTTCAGGAAAGCATTTGATCGCGTCTGGCACGACGGACTCTGGCAAGTCATGAGATCGTTCAACATAGAGGAGGGACTGATCCAAATGATAGAAGCGCTTTACAAGAACGCCTGCAGCGCGGTTCTACTTAACAATCAGTCAGGCGAGTTCTTCAGGACGACGATCGGTGTCCGTCAAGGATGCCTGCTCTCTCCTGTCCTTTTCAACATATTCCTGGAGAAGATCATGCAGGAAGCCCTCCACGACCACCATACTTCAATCTCTATTGGTGGCAGATCCCTGTGCAATCTTCGATTCGCAGATGACATTGACCTCATGGCAGGCAGCAATAGTGAGCTCCAAAACCTGACAGACAAACTTTCAAGTAGCGCAGGGTCTTATGGCATGGAGATCAGTACGGATAAAAGCAAAGTGATGATCAACACCACAAGCGACAGCAGCAGCAACATTCACATGAACGGCCAGAAGCTAGAAGAGGTCAATAGCTTCAAGTACTTGGGAGCCACCCTGTCCAAAGACGGTAGTTGCATAGCAGAGATCCGTATCAGGATAGGTACAGCAACATCCGCAATGGCCAGGCTGGACAGGATATGGCGAAGTAACTCCATCAGCTTCACCATCAAGTACAGGCTTTACAAGTCCCTCGTAGTGTCTATTCTACTCTACGGCTGTGAGACTTGGACACTGCTTGCAGACTCAGAAAAGAAAATCCAGGCCTTTGAGAACAAGTGCCTGAGGAAGTTGCTCCGCATCTCGTACCGCGAGTACAAGACCAACGAATATGTACGGAGCATCGTCACTTCCCTGGTGGGCCCACATGAACCCCTTCTGGCAACCGTGAAACGGCGCAAGCTTGCTTGGTTTGGCCACGTGACCCGACACAACACCTTGTCCAAGACTATCCTCCAAGGCACTCTCGAAGGAAGTCGTCGGCGAGGTCGTCAGAGAAAGAGTTGGGTCGCAAACATAAAAGAATGGACCGAACTCGAGATGCCAGACTTGCTTGCCACCGCCCAAAATAGAACTCAGTGGAGAGCACTGTCTGTTGCTGCTGCCTTTCAGTCCCCCCAACGCCCAGTTCGGGCAAGGGACTGATGATGATGATGATGATGTAGCGCTTGAAACCAGTTGGACAGCACCAGTTTGAACTCTTCTCTAACTCCAGTTTCTCTCAGGAGGCCTACATTATAGCGCTGTCTTCTTGTTGTCTCTGTGCGGCTTTTCTTTAGCTTGAGCTTCATTCTTAAGGTAAGCAGATGGTGGTCTGAGGCGACATCTGCTCCCCTCCTCACTCGAACCTCTTGAAGGGATCTTCTAAATTTCTTGCTAATGCAGATATGGTCTATTTGGTTCTCTGTTGTATGGTCAGGTGAGACCCAAGTTGCTTTGTGTATTCTTCTGTGTGGGAAGATGCTGCCTCCAATGACAAGTCGGTTTAGAGCACAAAAGTCTACAAACCTCTCCCCGTTCTCACTCATCTCCGAGCCTAGTCCCTGTCTCCCCATCACCTCTTCGTATCCGGTGTTGTCCTCCCCTATTTTGGCATTAAAATCGCCCATGACGATGGTGATGTCTCGCTCCGCACATTTGTCCACGGCACTCTGGAGTCGGTCGTAGAACTCTTGTTTCTCTTACTCGTCACTGTCATTGGTGGGCGCATAACACTGGATGACGTTCAGCTTGAGCTTTTTCTTGGTTCTAAAGGCTGCTGTTATAATTCTTGGCCCAAGAGCTGCCCAGCCCATCAGCGCTCTCTGTGCCACTGGTGACAGCATGAGTGCTACTCCTTCTGTATGGGGGGCATTCTCCTCTTCATGACCTGAATACAGAATCATCTCCCCACTTAACAGCCTTTTCTGGCCAGACTGCGTCTGCCATCAGCAAACTTCACCAAAAAAGCCACCCAGTTCCTAGAACGCTACAGGGTTTCCCTATGTTGTTGTAAATATACATCACAGGTTGTGTGCAGATTCATAGGCAACAGGTAGTGCAGGAAAAAGAATGCCACACGTCGAGGATGATTTGTTGCCCATAGTAAATAAGTTTATTCATGCATAGTTTCTGAATTTTAAAAAGCTGCTAGGTCAAATTCCCCATTTATGTCATTGTACATTTGCTATGCAGAGACATGAGATATGATATCTATGCAAGTGCAAGTACATTTGCTAATGCTACCTCCCCCTCTTGTTCGGTTTTTCAAGGCCTGAACAGATTGGGTTCTGGTAGGACCTGTTTTGATGGTGGGCACTATCTTGGCCATGAACTATGGAAAAAAAATTCTGATTGTAAAAATCCTTACTTACTAAGTAACTATAACATGTGTCCACAGCCCTATGTGTCCTTGACCCATTGTATCCACAACACATTGGGTCAGTAACAGATTGGTCCTTGGACATATCAGGTTGTGGACACATCAGGACATGGAGATATTGGGCCATGGACACATCAGTTTGCAGACAAATAATTAAGATATGTCCAATAATTTATCTGATGAGTGAGCTGACATACACTATTTAGCCAAGTCAGTGCAACCATTTAGCCACGGACCTTTAATAAAGGTCCGTGCATTTAGCCAAGTCAGTGAAGTGCCCCTCCGCAAACGCCCCACTATATACTGCAGCGCAACCATAGGCTTAGTGGTCACTGTTTCCATTTTCTGACAACAATTTCTTCTTATTTAAATTCACCAATTTCCACAAGGTAAACAGTAGGCAACAGCTTTGTACTTTAGGTCAATTACTCTCAAACTTAATGCAATCTGCAATGTGCCTGGCATGCTTATATGTCTATGACTAAACTTATGTAGGTTTCTTACAGAAACTGGAAAATGTAATGCACTGCCACGCTGAGCAGGACTGCCAGTAGTACTGTCATCAGTGTACACTTGCTGGCCATCCTTGCTGATTTGCTTTGCTGATGAGCTTTGCTTACTGGGGTACACTGTGCAACTTCTGTTAACTATGCAGTTGGTTTCCGGTAGAAACATATCATGACTAGCAGTGATGTGTGTATTAGGCGCATACATTGGACTTTGATCAATAATGCTTGTTTTGTGCAGAGTCATTATTGTAAACACTGATAACATTTTTAGGCCACTTCCTACTAGTCGAGCTACCAAGGACCCCAAAACAGGGGAGAAACTCGTGTATCTGACAAGGGAGGAAATCGTGCACAGAATATAGTTCTCAGTTGATTTTTGTTCCTACAAAAGAGAAAAGCAAAATACACTCAAACTACTCTACCGTTACTTTATTTTATTATTTAAAATATGGGAAAAGACTATCAGGACATCAGATAGAAGAAGTTTAGAGCGCAATAATTTTTCCCACAACACAACAGTCGGTCTTCATTACTTCCTTTTCACGTTGGGGGCCCCCACGATGGTGAGGCTACCGATGCCGTTCTTTGATTTTGTATTGAATTAATTGTAATTGTGCCTTTACGCATTTTGTTTCATGTTATTCGTATCTGCAATAACAATGAAAATCGCCACATACCTCTTTCAGTTCTG
Organism: Semisulcospira habei; assembly: GCA_036245525.1. Lineage (NCBI taxonomy): Eukaryota > Metazoa > Mollusca > Gastropoda > Semisulcospiridae > Semisulcospira > Semisulcospira habei. The sequence continues at coordinate 83,922,049 of BTPG01000008.1, read as the reverse complement.
TTTTTGCAAACCATCCTCTAGAAAATGCTGTTTTGTTGTACAGCCACGTGCGTACTGTTACTGTTGAGTGTTGGCAAAGACTAATCAGTGATAGTGGTGCTTTACTATAGGCAGAAGTACAGTTCATCCTCAGTATTACCATACTGCGGACACGTGTTTCTTCATGTACACAGCCATTTGTGGTATTGCGCGCGAAATCCAGACCAAAGACGTGACTGTCATTTAGTGACAAGTGACAGTGTCTGATTGGCAAACTCCAGAAAATTCAAAACTCAGCTGCTACTCACTGCTAGGTTGATTCTTGGAGTCCCTAGATGGGATCATATCACACCCCATCTGTCTTCTCGTCACTGGTTACCTGTAACAGCTAGGATTTAGTATACAATTTAATGCATGACTCGCAGTTGTATTACCTGTTCCTGCCCATACTACCTTGCCTCTCTTCTCCAGCTGTATACACCCTCAAGACAGAATTTGCCCTCTGCTGCCAACTCTCGAGTCTACGTATCCCTCTCGTCAAAACAAAGTCGTTCGGTGAGACTGAGAGGTTATTCAGGTACCAGAGCCCAGTTGCTTGGAATGACGTCCCACACGAACTGAGATACGTGGATTTGAGAGAGGCATTCAGACGAGCCCTAAAGACCCATCTTTTTTTCTGTCTGCTAGACATAACTTTTGTCACAGACATGTCTTGTTGAAGTCCTCTCTATCTCTATTAAAAGTAGTGTGTGTGTGCGAGTATGAGTCCATAAGCGTAGCATTTTTCAATGGTGACGTTATAGATTGTTATAGAGTGCGCTGTATTTTTTATAAAAGACTTTGTGTAAATTGCGTTTTTGTAATTACAGAGATGCCAACCCTTCCGATTTCGCCTATTTTCTTACGCCAAAATTAATTTCTTAAGATTTTATGGCCAAATAAATTATCTTCCGGCGAAAAAGCGATGAAATTGTCCGCTAAAAGTTACCAATTTCTCGCTGACTTTGCTGCTCTTATACTGCTGAGCCATCGCGTTTCCCTCGAGATAAATAATGAGCCAATCAGACGTGTCCCCTTAGCGCAACCAATCGGAATCTGAAGTATACATGATCGGAAATAGTGTGATTTCAGTTCAGTTCATTAGTTCTTGGGATTTTGCTGTTTTAGTGTGATGTGTTTGACATCGCACACTATATGATGCAATGGCCTGTTTATCGGCCGGCCGTACACACTTGAGCGACACAAGTCAGTCTGAATTTTTATGTCTAGTTCATGTGTGTTTCGATGACATTTTGCTTTGAATTGCCGGTACTCTTCATCGTCAGCAGACCAAACCGGGGACTTGGGTGGGGTTAGTTATTTTTTAGTTCCCAGGGTCACCCTGGTCAGCCCCACAGGGTGGGTTTATCTTTCTATTCTGGGGCATGTGTTTCTGTCTACCCTTTGTCCATTCACCTGTATTTGCCATTTTAAAACTCTCCCTACTGTCTGCATTGCCTGTAGCTCTTGATATTGGATGTGTGTTGCTAAATGGTCTTAGCTTTATTTAGGTCCATGTGTTAGGTTTATTTAATGTATTTGACCGGCTGGCGACATACATTCTATATTCTGTTTAGTTTTTTTTCACAAGCAGTGCAGGCACGTCCTGAGAAAGTCTTGTTGCTGTCGGGACGTTAAGCAATGTACAATCAATCAATCAATCCAAACCGTGGAGATGAAAATTTTGTGTAGCCTTCTGCTGCACGTATAAGCCTATCCCCGTATTGGCTAGGGATTAGGATTGATAGCTCTAGGGCTTTGCTACTGACTTGTGTTCGTAGGTCGTTGGCTCACTTTTGGAAGGATGCTCACATAGAGTTGTATCCCAGTGTTTGTGAGGTTCAACTTTCGTGTCAGACAATTTTCTATCATGAGTTCTACCATTTTTTTCCCCTTCCTTTCTCTTTCCCCTCCACCTTTTATTTTCTCCACTCTCCTTCTCCCCCTGTTTTTGGGGTGTCGTTTAGATACGCCCTTTGATCACTTCAAAGAATGTAGAAATTTGATGTGTGTCCTTTTTTTACACACTATGAGTAGGTATCAAAGGTTTTCTGTGGATTTGTTGAATTTAATCCGTTCGCGTGTTTTTAGGGGTGAACTCGTACGGTTTATTGCGTTTGCAGCCCCTGGTTTTGGGTGCTAACAGAGTCATCAGGGTATGGGGATAGGTTGTATATGCCCCATTTTCAATCCTATCGCGGAATTCTGTGGATTTATGGAACTTCAAGTTATAAGTTTGTTGGTTCTGAGGTGAACTCGTATGGTTCATTCTGTTTTTAGTTGTGGTTTTGTGCTCTAGCCACGCAAAGCTGGTCAGTGCTATGACGAAGTTCGTGTGTGCAATCTTGCACGCTGTGGCACCGACCTTTAACTTTAACCTTGAATGACCAAGTTTTATGTTCATGCAAAATCTTCCTGTCAAATTTTATTTCTTCCTGTCAAATTTTGAAAATGGTAAGGTCAGGTAGTAAAAGGGGTTGGCATCTCTGTAATAATTTTTGTACAGTTTTTGTTTAAAGCGCCTAGAGCTCTAATCTGAGGTTAGGCGCTATACAAGTAATTATTATTATTATTGCTTACTTGCTTAATTCCTTGGATTCCTCGTGGAACAAAGGGCCTCATTATTATTAAGCATGTGAAATGCAGAGAATAACCTAACGAAGAAAGAAATGCACTTAGAAAAGGCAGTGCCACATTACCATGGAATCCTGTTGAATGCAGATAGCATGTCAGTCAAGCAGTTTGTTAACCCATTTAGCCCTAAAGCCACAGTTCCTAAATTTTGGAGGTGTCACTCAACGATTATGTACCAGTTGTGGGAGATGGATAGACTGATAATTCAAGGGTAGTGTCAGATTAGCTTGGGCCATCCATCTCCTGCTGTAGGGTGTTGGGGCTAGGTGGACCTTGACGGCTTGGAGTCCCCAATGAAAAAGGTCCCTGTTACCACTCGCTTTCTTCTCCACCCCTCCTTTGAAACATTAGTTGAGCAGTCTTTGAGTAGCGCTGTTATTACCCTATACCCAGGGGTCATCTGCTTTTTTAAAAAGCAATTGCGTGTGGAAAAAGAAAATTAAAAAATTCTGAAATGGTCGTGTTTCTCAAACGGTGGTGCAGGTCCACAAAATAGGCGGCCCCCCCCCCCCCCCCCCCCGGCTGTTTGATTTTTCGGCCCCGGAAGCAAGGTCTATCGTCATGGAGACCTTTTGTATCGGCCCCCGATTGCGGGCCCCCCTACTTTCAGCTTTTTTTCCCAGCACCTGTTTTGACCCCTGATTACCACATGTATTCCCCCAATCACAAAATTTGGTGGTTTAAGTCTGCTAAATTAGAAAATATACAACTATGTACCATTCTGTACTGATGCTATTTATCTGTGTGTGGAAACTTATTGATAGATCTATGTTCATATTGATAATAGTTTTTTAATTTTTGAACATATTACGGATGCATTGTTGTTTCGTTGTAAAAGTGGTGTGTTCACGATTGTGTTTTGCTTGTTATGTGCAAATGTCCGTGTATTTTTATTTTGTACAGACTGTAAAGCGCTTAGAGCTTTGAATTAAGATTATGTTATTATTACTTCATCAGTTTATCCCCAGACTCTTTCTTACAGACGCAGAAGCGGAGAAACAACGGTCGCTCCAAGAAGGGCCGTGGTCACGTCAAGTATGTGCGCTGCACCAACTGTGCCCGCTGTGTCCCTAAGGACAAGGCCATCAAGAAGTTTGTGATCAGGAACATTGTTGAGGCTGCAGCTGTGCGAGATATCTCGGATGCCAGTGTCTATGAGGGTGGGTTGTGTCCTTACTTGCAGTGGCCCATTTTCTATAACTGACAGAAGCACTTGGCTTTCGTCCAAAAAGTCATTGGTTCAGACCCAGCTGGGGTCAGAAGCCCTGTCTTTGAAATCACCTTTGGGTGGACAAAAGATATTAAACATTAAACATTGGCACCTTGCATTTTCCAAAGGTAGTTGAACCTACTCAACTGCAAATATTGATTTAACCCTTTTACTCCCAAGTCCAAGGTGCCATTTCTCGAATTTTGAGGTGTTGCCTAATGACTGTACCAATTGCTGGAGATGGATTGACCATGATAATTCAAGGGTAGTGCCAGATTAGCTTGGTGCCTGAAGGCGCCAAGCTAATCTGGCACTGAATTATCATAGCCAATCTGTTTCCTGCTGTAGGGACTCGGGGCTGAATGGGTTAAACTTGTTCTGACACTATGGTCTCCACTATGCATAGATGATATATACTGACTGATGTGTACCGAAAGTCTTTCTGTGAAAGTGTGATGGGCTGACTGATCCATATTCTGATGGATGATATGTGAGAGTGCCATGGCACTATGCTTATGTCAGTGATTACAAATTTCATTCACTTGATTTAGGTACTGGCAGGTCAAAATTCCAGTATCACATAAGCAATAAAGTATCTACGTATTGTTATAGAGGAGAATAAACAGAACACAACACAATAAAGTATCTACATATTGTTATAGAGGAGAACAAACAGAACACAACACAAAAATATACGGCAGATATTCTGCAGGTTTTACCCAAAATCATTCGAAAGTAAGATTTTGCCCAGTTTAGGCCAGCCTAACACACAAGATATTGAACACAGACATCCCAGAATTGTATCTCTATATAATACAGAAGCCCAATTTTTTTCAGGTCCATAAGCCTGTAACCTTTACAACGCTGCTGCCCTAAAAAAAGCTGAAAAGCGAGTTTTACAAGGCAGCTGAATGGCCCTCCCAAGTGTAAAAACTTCAAAATAGTGTATCTTGGTCATTTCTTGTCCGATTTTAAAAATTCAGACTGTGTTTTGATAAGTTTTTGAAGCTCTTTTAATAAGTAAGTAAAAAAAAAAAAAAAAAAGCAATAATTGAAAAACACCTTATTTTTACCCCCACAAAAACAATAAACATCAGCTCCTCCCCCCCCCCCCCCCCCCCCCCCAAAAAAAAAAAACAAAAACAAAAAAAAAAACACATAAACACACACAGTGGAGTCCGCTTAACACAAATTTCTGGGGACACGGAAAATCACTTTGTGTTAAACGTATTTCGTGTTGACCAATATGGCCTCAAAATTGATCGCGGCCCTCAAGGAGAAAGTGTATAAGAGATATGTGCGTGAATGAGTATGAGGTTAAAAGTGCACATTATCTTACGGGTCGTACTTTATATGCATACCTTTAGCTCGCTAGAAAAACACAAGGAAACGTGTTCAGCTCACGTATTTAATGTACAATCCATAGTAAGTTATAATCCGTCAGGTAAAAGCAGCACAGGCTGAAGTACAATCCCGAATCGGTAAAAGGGTTGTGTTGGTACATGAATGATGCAAACAACATGAATACAGTTCAGAAACGCTAGCCAATGAGAAGACAACAGCTGAAGGCTATTCAGCCAATCACAGACTAGAGTTCGCTCTGATCTGTTGTGTACTACAGCACGAGAGCGACACGTGAATTGGTTTTCGGTGAATGGAATCTGTGTTCGTGTTAAACAGGTGAATAATAGTGAAATTGCCCTGGTTGGGAACCGAAACCAGCTTCATGTAAAGCGAAATTTCGTGTTAAGCATTTCGTGTTATCAGTGAATTTTTTTTTTACAAGTGTAGATGACACTCTCTCCAAATCTAAGAATTCTTGAGAAATTTCTGTAATTGGAAACAACACGGGATCCACTTAACAGTTAATGCAACAACACCTAGACAGTTAACAATGGTGTGTGTGTCACTGAGAGAGAGAGCAGAGCGAAGGGAGGGGTAATATTTCACCATATTTGTTTATTTGGTATTTACTGTGGTCAAAGAGCAAGACCGGTCCCACCCAGGTATGCATCCGGTCACTCTGGTCCCGACGCCTCAAAATGTCCGAGCAGAAGAATGTGAAGCACTCGGGGGCGTTTCGATCGGTATTCGTAGTTAGTAACTACAGGCTCCGATTTACTAATCAGGGAACCGGCCTACAATTCTCAGTCCATTTCTTGGTGTCTTCCTCCCAGTGTGTCGCATTTAAATCCTTACATAAGGACATGTTATCCGTGTAGTCCATGCATGTAACTGTAGTCCTGACGCGGCATTATTGATGTCCAGTATGGTCGCTTTCAAACCCTTGCAGTATTCCTGACGCGGTGTTATAGATGTCTAGTATGAACGCTTTCAAATCCTTGCAGTATTCCTGATGCGGTGTTATTGATGTCAAGTATGATTGCTTCAAATCCTTGCAGGGTCCAGTCTTGTGTCGGGATCCGATTGTATCGCTGCGTCTTCTGTTCCCTCGGCGCTTGTGCCTGTCCGTTCCAAGATCATTTCCTGCTCAGCGGGGCTTAGCCGCGATAAGATACAACGAACTGTTGGGCGGAGTTTGCGTGTATCGACGTGGGAGTCATATTCTTTGTTTATTAATCCGTCCGTTTTGACGGATCAATCCCAGACTGAGTGTCGTTGTTGTTGTTGTTGATTCTTCGTGTATTCGTGTTTGTAGACGATGCCGGTTGTTTGTGCGGCTGTGTTGCCTTCCATACGACAGACTAGTGTTTCTAGTATTGTCCTCTGTGTAGGTGGTACGCAGTGTTGCCGTGGTGCATATCTCACAGTTGATGCTTTAAAATCAGCTTATTGTTGTAGCTGTTGCTGCTGTTTTGGTGTGGCTGTCGTTTCGTTGATTGCTGTTGTTGCCGTTGGCTTGTTGGGCTGCCTGAATTGTATACCGTTTTGGTGGTAGGTGCCGGTTTTTGTCGTTGTTGAAGGGCCTTCAATACTTCGAGTGCTTCACAGAATAGTTGGCCTCGCTTGTTGTGAGCGTTCCAGTCTTCCTTTCACTTTTGTGCGCTTTAGAACGAGTTCTTTGTGACCAGTTGTTGTAGATTAAAGTTGGTGCTGCGTAGTTTTGTGGTCGGTGTGAAGTAGACAATGTCCGTTTCCTCTATTCTTAGTTCGTGTTGTAGACAAAGTGGCTTGCCTTTCTTGTTGGCGGGAGGTAAGTCTTTTAGCAAACAGTAGTGACGTCATAGCGTGTAGCGATTCATGACAGATGTCACTTCAGTAGAGGGTTTTGCCGTGGGGGCTGCAGGGCCGATTGTTGGCCTCATTTGAGTAGCTGGCTCACACGTGTCTTGTTAAAGTAGCAGAAAAAAAGGATCGCAGTGTAGTTTGTCGCTTGTTCTAGCTTGTCGATCGTGTGGTGTTAATTTGTGATTTTCGTTCCATCCACATTTTCTCAGGTGTGGGAGTGGGTCTCAACCACCCTATTATAGGTGTGGGAGTGGGTCTCAACCACCCTATTATAGGTGTGGGAGTCGGTCTCAACCACCCTATTATAGGTGTGGGAGTGGGTCTCAACCACCCTATTATAGGTGTGGGAGAATGGTCGAAGAGCTCCTTCTTGCTTGTGGTTTCTTGGTTGTATTCAGTCGTTCCATCCACCCATTATCAGGCGTGGGGAATGGGTCTCAATCACCCTGTTTCAGGTGTGGGAAACCATCGATGACTTTCTTCTTCTTTGTAGTTCTCCGTTGACATAGATGTCTTGGGTCTTGATCCCCGTTTCTGGCGGAGTTAGGGCTGGCAGCTGTTGTTTCCTTCGTCGTCTCGCTTCGAATGAGGCTTTGCTGGGTGTGAGGGCAGAGCAGCTTAGTGCAGCGCGCGTGCCGATGACGTATGGTCGAATCCCATTGGTCGGCTGTCGTGGTCGGACTGATCGCCCGCTGTCCGTGTGAGATAGCGTCTTGTGACCTTGGTTGCAGGTGGAGTCTATCTTCTATGTCGGCCAGTCCATTTTTGTGGTATGCTATATCTGTCAGCCGTATAGACGTGGAAATGAGAGGTAGTTGTCTGTTGATGGTGTATATCTGGATGCTTAGAGTAAACATCTGTCATGACACGTCCGGTCTCCCGGGGGCCATCTCAAGCAGTATATGCCACAAGAAACGAATAAAGCGAAAGCCCATGGAATGTATTGAACATGTATAGAAAACCCCTTTCTACTACCTACATTCGTGTTTTGTCTTTTGATGTAAACATATGCCTGCAGTTGTGACCGATCTCTGACACACTGCATGTGGTCGTGGCTTCGAACGAAACCGACTACAGCCAGTGTGGAAATATGCATATTAGTTATTACGGCAAATTATCGCACAAACAATACCCAAATCTTAGTTTAAGTCACAATAACACATTGTAGAACCATTATCAAGCAAACAAAAAAAACATTTCTTGCCTAGATCACGCTGGAAACCGTTGTGTGTTAGTCGCACGCCATGGCTGCCATTGTGAATAACACGAAAGCACAAAGGCCAATGAGAGGACTCAGTTTATGACAAAGCTACTCTTCACCGTTCAAGCAATCGCGTTTCTGATTAGCCAAAATTGAAGAGAAAAACATGGGCTTTCCAACAAGTACAGCCTTCTAGGGATTATTTTTTGAAAATCATTTAAATTTGCATTTATTTTTTTCAAATAATCCATTATTGGGCTAAATAAAAAAAAAATATTAGACTTTTTATATCAAAGTGTAGGTCTGAACTCGGTCAACGGCCCTGTGCTATTTTTAGATGTGTAGCTTGCATGGGGAAGGGTAGCAAGTTGTTTTCCCAAGGGGTTGCTTGCGGGTTCGCGCGGTACAGTTGCCAACACAGCGCATGCAGGCTTGAGGGTGTTTTTTTTTTTTTTTAAATCGCTGAAAATCATCGGTTGCACCCCAAATAAAAAGAAAGACACTTTTGAAAAGAGAAATAGCTCAACTTTATTGAGGTATGCAGTTTGCGAGCATTTTGTTAGTACAGTTGCTATTTCAAAGATAAGTAAACTGCATGTTGCGGCACATTTAATGTTGGTATTTAATGCATAGTATTTTTATGGCGCATTTCTCATATTTATAATATAACTCGATGCGCAGGACATGGCCGCGAACTAAACCCAACAAGCACGCTCGCGTGAATCGCGCGCATTCCCTCACTGTACATAAACACAGAACACTCACGGTGGTGCTAATGCCACGCTTAAGCGAGCTACTGAAATTTTGGAAATTTAAATCATTTTTTATATTTTTGAAATTTGATTAAGTGGACTGAAATTAATACCGAATTTGTGGGAGAGGAAAGAGCCGGAGTACCCGGAGAAATAACCCCCGACTGTCCGCCCAAATTAATTGTGATACTAGAGGAGAAAAGTCTGCTGCCGGAACCTGGTAGGCGCTTTTACCGCTGCATTTCCCTGGCCCCACAGCAGGGCGTTGCCCCTGCACCCCACGGGGGCCAAACTTTCAACTTTATAAAAGTTTTAGACACAGTCACCCATGCATTTGACATTTAAACAACTGCTCATGACTTTGAGTGACCAGTCAGAAAAGTCTGTCGCAGGTCAGATACATTGATGCAGCTTAGTCGTACACATGAACCAAGAGGGCAAAGCCGCCGCCTTGGTTCATGTGTATGTGATGTCGCTCATAATCTTTACTGAGATATTCGTGTGTGTTTGTATACAATAATGCATGTACTGTATGTTTAAACTATTCGTATGTTAGTTTTATGAAAACAAGCTTCAGTCGGCTGTCATTCAGCCATGATCTTGTGAATGAAACCAGTCAATGAGCAGATGTTCCATGAGCAGGGTTCACATGTGAGCAATGGCCCTCAGCAGTGACTGTGCAGTAGCACGTCTTCAGGCGGTCACTGATGACGCTGTATTGTTTCTTCCATTAGTGAGAAGCAGACCTGCCTACTCGTAGATTTCGCCGTATTTCTTACGAGTTTGTGTTTTTTTAACGGTCTTCCGGGTAGCTTTTTACTGTGTTTTGGGGTTTGTTTTGGCAAAAAGACAGTTTGATTGTGCCGTTACTGCCGGGAGTAGTAAGCCTGATCCTGATTGGCTACTGTGTGCTGACCTATAATTTTGTCTAGCCAATTGGGAAGCGCGTCTTTGTTCGCGTTCATTCTAGCGGATGGGATCGCTTTACTTTGTTAGTGAGCCCTGAAAATGGCGAGTAATTTACTCGCCTTGGCGAGTAAAAAAAAATACCGACTCGCCAAATGCGAGTGCGCTTGTGCGTTTTCCAATCCAACGGCCAACCGTCAGCCGAACATCAGGTATGCCGGCGCGTGAGCTGCCACCGCGAGCCGCCTCTAACATCACTTTGCAGCAGTAGCCGAACACTTCACTCGAACTGTGCGTACCATAACAGAGGTCGGTGACAGTCGTTCTATTTTTAGTGACGCTCGCTCAGTCGCGGCTGCGTTCAGAATGACCCGACGCCGGGGTCCGTGCGAGTGTAACAGGGCGGGCAAACTGTTAGTTTATGTGTGGTGTCAGCATGTTATTACAAAGTGTGCGCTACATGTTGAACGCGTTACTTGCTGTGACGTCACCGTACATACTATTATGGGATACGGCATCGGTTAGTTTATGTGTGGTGTCAGCATGTTGTTACAAAGTGCGCGCTACATGTTGAACGCGTTACTTGCTGTGACGTCACCATACATACTATTATGGGATACGGCATCGTGCGTTTTGCTTTCGATCTACAACGAAGTTGTACATGGCGGAGAAAAAGCAAAGGAAGAGCTGGAATGCTTCGGATTCTTCAATCCGGCACCGTCTGATCTTGATAATCGCTAAGAAGAAAGTTGCACTTCGACATCGCCATCTCCATCGACAAGCGACACCGCCACTACAACCCAGTCACAGAGTCCATGGCTGTGCTGAGTGTATTTCCATGGCTAAAGCACGACGGCACTCGAATGGCATGCGCAATGAGCACTGAGGCAAAGTCAAAAAGCAAGTCCAGAAATGTTAACAGAAATAAGTTTGTCAGTTTTTTTTTTAATCGTGGTCGATCCATCTTCTGGTACACAGTTATTAGCCAAAAATTGGAGAAACACGTCTTTCTGAGTGGTTAAATGGGTTGAAACAAACTTTGAAGTACATCAGTTTACACACACACACACAGAGACAAGTCTCACTTTGGTTGTCATTCTGCCGCGTTCAGCAGAAAACGCTATATTCTCTGTTCATTATCAAACGATCGTACAAATAAATACTGAGATGTTTTTCTGTGTGTGAGAGAGCGAGGGAGACAGGCTTTTGCGTGATAGCTCACCCAGATCATGGAAAGGACACCCACACACTGTCACAACACATTTGAAGAGGACGAGAGCGAAATGAGATAATTTATTTTAATGATTGATTGATTATACATTGTTTATCGTCCCAACAGCAACAAGGCTTTCTCAGGACGTGCCTGCACTGCTTGTGAAAAAAAAAGAAGAAACAGAATATTGAATGTATGTCGCCAGCCGGTCCAATACGTTAAATAAGCCTACGCCATGGGGCCTAATTAAAGTTAAGACCATTTAGCAACACACATCCCATATAAAGAGCTACTGGCAGTGCAGACAGTTGGGAGAGTTTTAAAAAGACAAATACAGGTGAATGGACCAAGGGTAGACAGAAACACATGCCCCAGAATATAGGGAAAAACACACCCTGTGGGGCTGACCAGGGTGACCCAGGGAACTAAAATGTTAACCCCACCCAAGTCCCCCAGGGCAGACCCGGGTGTGGATAATTTATTTTAAGGAACATACAGATGATGCAGTTTTTCTTAAATAAATCTGCGGACCCTCTATAATGCTAGGATGGGGGTCTGTGTACCCTCTAAAATTTATACCTGGGGCTCTACTTACAACAAAAAAAAAAATCCCACCACAGTTCACATGGGGACATTGTCAGTTATTTCTCCACTTGATACTATCAAAAGCCTGAAGTCAGGACATAAACATTAACTTGGTTATGATTGTCTGTTCAAATATTTGTTTTCAATGCCTCTGGGCAGAAAACACTAACATTGGGTGTCAAACACTTGTGATACATTATATTGTTGAGTTGGGGGGGCTATTTTCAGTAGTAAAATTTTCAGTTTTGGCTAGTAACGTTTTCAGTTTGGCTAGTAAACTTGGAAGTCACTAGCCAAAGGCTGGTGGGCAAAATTTTAGACTTTCAGGGCTGTTAGTTTGAGGTTCACGGTCGGCTCGAAATCATGCCTCCAAAACGAGTACACGAAACGGATGACGAAACAGAAGCGGATGAACGTCTGTATAATTCGTTTTTTAATGATATGTGTATTTATGAAACACTAAATAATAAAAACACAACAGGTAACAGCTAAGCCCTGTCCTTTGGAAGCAAGGTCTGCTGTCGTTTTAAATGCACGTGTTTACAAACATGGCGACATACGTTCCATCGAGCGACAGTGACCCAGAATTTACAGCTATTTCGGAGTAAATTGGCAACAGTCCAGTTTTCGAGTCGGAGGGAAGTGACATAAGTGTGTCTAGTGTGTATACTAGCGATCTGTCGGACTGGGATGACAAAGATGCCAGAGTATTTCTGCAGTGTTTACCGAGGCGACGACTGCAGCCTTTCACGCGATATGTGGGCCCAACAACTCCACTGAGTTGGAAGCGACACCACTTGATTATTTGTATCAGTATTTCCCTTCAGAAATGTTTGAACTTTCGCCCAACAAACGAACTTGGCGATCAATTTGTAGCAACGTCTGCCGACGAGATACGTGAACTTCGATTACCTGAAGGATTATCCATGGATTGCCTGATCATCGTGATCACTAATGTAAAATTATCTCACTCCACTATCACACACATTCATATTTTCACACACTGACGCATTTTTCAGTTTAATGTCTTTTGTTTGTTCTTTACAGATATCAAAATAATCAAGGTGCATTTTTTCAGTTACTTTACCTGTGATTAATTACAGTAAATATTATAAACAGGTACCAAATTATACTCCACCACAACATGAAGTACTAACCATTCATATGTGAGCTAAGAAAAAACCCAGACTTTAAACATCTGTCTATTCAAAAAAGTTATAAACGCTTCGGTGAAGTAGCCCATTTCCTCAGTAATTTTCTTACTATCTTCTAGGTACAGCAGAATAGACAATGTATGTTCTTATAGGTGATTAAGTTAAACCCCCCCCCTTACTGAGAGTTTTCCCAAATCGTCCTGCCAACAACCACATGAACATGTAGGCAGGTCTGGAAAAGTGACCCCCATGCAGACCAGTTCAGTCACGATTTCATTCAGTGTTTGTTCTTTGCAGACTTGGGTTGGCAATAGTTGCGGAGTGGTTTACATCTTTCAGTCAAAAATAAAAATGAGGATGTCTTCAGGGCCTCCGTTTTAGTACGTCTCTGACGCACAGAAATTCAAAATCACATACTATAAATGTAACTAAGGGGTAGTCAGACGCACTAAAATGCAGTGCATCTGCGTCCGAAACGTATTATCCTTGTGCCACCTTGCGTACCCTAACAGGTCGGTGACAATCTGTTTTTAATGATGAGTTGGTTCGTTTAGCCGCTTGATTAGTTGCGGTTGCATTCGGAATCGACCCGACTCCTGGGTCCGTGCGAGTGTAACTGGACGGGCAACCTGTTAGTTTACGTATGGTGTCAACATGTTATTACAAAGTGCGCACTACATGTTGAACGCGTTGCTAGCCGAGACGTCGCCAGTCATAGTATTACGGTATAAGGAATCATGCGTTTCACTTTCGATCTCTAACGAAGTTGTAACTGGCAAAGAAAAAGCAAAGGAAGCGGGAATGCTTTGTTTTGCATTCTTCAATCCGGCACCATCTGATCTTGATAATCGCTTAGAAGAAAGTTCCACTTCGACACCGCCGTCGACAATCGGCAGAACCAAAAATGATATCCCTGGGCCGCGTGTGGCACTGCCGCTATGACGCAGTTTTCAGAGTTCATGGCTGCATGCATTTTCTTGGCTACGGCACACGGATGACACAAGCACAGAGTTTAGACAAGTCGGACTTTTGTTGTCAATCTGCATTCAGCAGGAAAGGCTATATTCTCTGTTACAATACAGTATCAAATGATCATACAAATAAATACATATATGGGTCACTCTCCTGAAAACTGCTCAGCTGCACTGCAGGTTCTTCAAACACAAAAACCAACGCTGTTATATTTTTCACTACAGTTTTGCTGCTGTGACTTTACTATGAATAAACTAATTAGGGTAATTGTACTGACTCCGTTTGTGCATTTAACACTATCTTTTTAAAGCACGTTTTCCCTGACTGGTCTGTTTTCCGGCAGCTTGGGTGTGACATGGCTACGGTGGTTTAAAGAACCTACCACAAAGCACTGCACTTACTCAGAATTAATATATTAAACCCCAAAATAGTGAAGATAATATATATTTCCATACAGTAGATCTAGGTTGGATTTAACAGAATGAGGCTTTTGTGCGAAGATACATCAGTAAAACTGCTGTTCCACACGTAACGTGTTAAACACAACAATGCTCCTGTCAACGCATGCGTTGTACAACAACACGCTGTTTTAAGAGGTGTGTACCAAAACATTCGAAAATAGGGTCTATTTTTTAACCTTTACAACTTAGTCCTAGTGAAATAAAGAACAAATGAAGCTTGTCTATGAAGACAATAGCAAAGAAACCCGTCTGGCATGATCGGAATTGTGTTACGTGTGAATAAACTCCGAGAACTCTTGTGGATGAATAACGATTTTGCCCAACTTCCGTGGATGAATATATACACACCACAGCGGGCTGTGCGATCAGCAAGCTATTTTGGTTGCCTCCGTTGTTTCCCAGTTGATAGAGCGCGAGTGTACCGCATGGTGTAAACCCCGGAGCAGCGTGTTACGTGCGAGGAGGTGTACAGTGACGTTGGAAAAGTGAAAGTCGTCATAGAAAATAATAGGATGTGATTTGTTTAAAAGCACTTGAGCTATAAGAATTATCACATTTAAGAAGCTGTTCACATTTGCGTCAAGTTTCTTGTTGCGTCAAGTTTCTTGTGTAAAATTTTTTGTTGCAAAAAGCATGACTCTAACGTAATTTAAGGGGAAATCGCACCGCCGTGTTGGTGTGGGCATTACGACTGCGTCAGTGTTTCTTCTAACAACTGAATGCAATTGTATATTAGTTTGAATATTAGTATGTAGCTACAGTAAGACGACGTGTGCTGTGGTAATAAATGTACTGGACAGTGAGTGGACTGAGATTACCCCCAAAAAATTACATAAAGTGATTGATTTTGAGAAATTGTGGGGAAATTTTGTCCCCACACGTAACTCTCACAATCTGAAGCCAGGCGTGTAATTACATTTGAGCATTAGAAAACAAATCTAGATAGATAGATTGATCAATGCGCTTTAAAATAATGATTTTGGCTAAATTGTTCTGCTTTACACCTTTTCTGTTTCTTGTTACATCAGAAAGAAAGGCATGAATAGTGAATGGTTACACGCTGGACACACAGCAGTATGGTGGCATTTTCATCACTAAAAACACCCACAAGCACCAACATGTTCAGTTTATTTTTTGCATTTTTGTAAAGTAGGGTCATTGGGCTTTAGTACAAAGCAAACAGAAAATAAATACTAGCACTTTAATTTTTGATCACCCATGTCACAATTTTGAGCAGTTTTCAGGAGAGTGACCCATATATGTTTCTCTCTCTCTCTCTCTCTCTCTCCCCCCCACCCGGGTCTGCCCTGGGGGACTTGGGTGGGGTTAACTACTTTTTAGTTCCCAGGGTCACCCTGGTCAGCCCCACAGGGTGGGTTTTCCTCTCTATTCTGGGGCATGTGTTTCCATCTACCTTTGGTCCATACACCTGTATTTTCCTTTTTTAAACTCTCCCTACTGTCTGCGCTGCCTTTAGCTCTTGATATTGGATGTGTGTTGCTAAATGGTCTTCGCTTTATTTAGGCCCCATTTTGTAGGTTTATTTAACGTATTGGACCGGCTGGCGACATACATTCAATATTCTGTTGGTTTTTTTTTTCACAAGCAGTGCAGGCACGTCCTGAGAAAGTCTTGTTGCTGTTGGGACGTTAAGCAATGTACAATCAATCAATCAATCTCTCTCTCTCTCTCTTGCAAATGAGCAGCTTTCTGACTGAACCAGAAATGTTTCTAGACAAAGTGTGACATTAAGCGGCTATTTTGAGAAGCTGTGTGAAAAGGGACACGCGGATTTGTTTCATTGTCATATCCACTGTGCCTGACAGTGAATCTGCACTTTGGAATGTGAAACTAGTAAAGTTTGGTTTTTAGCCATGTGTGGACTGAATAGCGCTGGTTATAACTTGAACGTACTCATTTGAGGCCAGAGTGTGACTGTATAGTGAAAGTTTTTGTGAACTCTTAGTTATCTAAATTGTTGTTTTTTTTTCTGTACAAAGATCAGTCGTACAGACTTATAAGAGAAAGGATAACTGCTATTGACTTTATGAAAAGGTCTTTTGTCGTCGTGTGTAGACTAGTGTCTATATACAATGAACAATATGGTGAGTGCATCCACTGGCTCAGCCACTCGAGGACTGAAAGTCGGACATTTAAATGTGTATCATTTATATCCGAAAGTACATGTCTCCCTGTTTCTGAACCAGCCGTCACATTTCCACCTCTTTGGTCTCACTGAATCTCGGCTGGACTCTCAAATCACTGACGCATGTGTCAGTATTCCGAATTTTTCTCTTATTCTGTGTGATGCAACTTCTCCTGGTCATATTGGGCTAGCTGTTTATGTGCACAGCACCGTTCAGCACAGGGTACGCAGACGTCTTGATCTTGAGACAAAGGAGGTGGAATGCGTATGGTTGCAAGTCAAGCTTCCTAACACTTCGCAACTGATAGTTGGCTTTGTGTATAGGAATCCAGCATCCACCGCCGAGTGGTATGACGACTTTGTACAGGTGATGGATAAAGTGAATGACGCAGGCAGGGATATACTCATTCTCGGTGATTGTAACATTGACATCTCAAAACCCCATTCGATGTGGCAGTGTACAACAATGCTGTTTGGACTAAAACAGATGATTACCACTGCAACCAGAGTAACACACTCTTCGTGTACTTTGATTGACCACATCTATACTAACAACCCTCAAGCTGTCATTGAAACTGATGTCCCTTCACTAGCTGTCAGTGACCACTTTCCCATCACCTGTACATGGTCATGTTATGTTCCTAAACAGAGCCGAACCCAACATTTATACGTTACTTACAGATGTTTTAGAAAACTAGATATAGTTTCCTTCATGGCCTCAGTTTTTTGCCGTTCCATGAAGTTTACAATCACAATGACCCTGATGTAGCGCTCTCACTGTGGCTTGAGCTGTTCCTCGGAGTGCTAAATAAGCATGTCCCTTTAAAAAGGAAACAAGTCCGGTGCCGTGAGCCCCCCACCTGGATTACAGAGGAGATTAAACAAACCATGGAAGCCAGAAATAGAGCCAAGCGGGACAAAGATTTTATTGAGTTCAAAAGGTTACGTAACGAGTCAAATACTTTATCCGGGAGGCACAAAAAAAATCACTGGTAGAGAAAACCATACGCGGCAGGAATCCGTCTTCAATATGGAAAGTTTTAAACTTACTAACTAACAATAGTAAAAATCGTTCTGCACATACGACTGCCAACCTTACAGCTGATGCATTTAACGACCACTTCATTTTAGCCCCGAAATCTTTACTACATGCTGAAGGTTTGGATCAGGTGGAACATGTCGTATCGCAGAAGCTTACTGACTTGTAAGCAAAGACTGTCCGCGGGCGATGCTTTTAATATCCCCTGCATCGCTGTACATGAAGTGGGCAGATTTATCTCTAGTCTCAAGAACAAAAGTCAGCTGGCATTGATGGTATCAATGGTTTTATCCTTGAACTTTCTCTTCCATACATTGTGGAAAGCTTAACCTATATTTACAACCTATGTATTCAAAAATATTTTTCCGGCGGCTTTAAAAAAATCTAATGTGGTACCTATACCTAAAACAAAAGACACATCTGATCCAAATAATTTTCGGCCTATATCCATATTATCTATTCTATCGAAGCCTATTGAGAAGCATGTACACAAACATCTTCTCGAATTCCTGGAACCCCCACCCGGGTCTGCCCTGGGGGACTTGGGTGGGGTTAGGTATTTTTTAGTTCCCAGGGTCACCCTGGTCAGCCCCACAGGGTGGGTTTTTCTCTCTATTCTGGGGCATGTGTTTCTGTCTACCCGAGGTCCATTCATCTGTATTTGCCTTTTTAAAACTCTCCCTACTGTCTGCACTGCCTGTAGCTCTTGATATTGGATGTGTGTTGCTAAATGGTCTTAGCTTTATTTATGCCCCATGTTGTAGGTTTATTTAATGTATTTGACCGGCTGGCGACATACATTCAATTTTCTGTTTAGTTTTTTTTTCACAAGTAGTGCAGGCACGTCCTGAGAAAGCCTTGTTGCTGTCGGGACGTTAAGCAATGTACAATCAATCAATCGAATTCCTGGAAGAAAAGTCTCTCCTGAATAAATATCAATCTGGTTTTCGCCCTAAACATTCGTGTCACACTGCCTTGGTTCGTATGATTGACACTTGGCTGCTCAACATCAACAGAAACAAAATGTCTGGTGCTGTCTTTATAGACCTAAAAAAAAAGCGTTCAACCTTATAAACCACGAAATTTTATTAGAGAAACTAGACTGCTACTTTAACAATAACAGCCCAGGGACAACACCTTACGTTTAATAAGTGCGTACTTATTCACAAAGCACTGAACGGGAAAGCCCCCATCTACCTGGCTAAGCTTTTCACTGAGAGCGAAAGGGTTTACAGCACTTTGAGGAACAGTCTCGTCATTGAACGGCCCCGAATTGTTTAAATCCAGCTTTCTTACGCGGGTGCCTATTTATGGAACTCACTTCCTCCACATATACAGCAAACGAGACATCTTCCATTGTTTAGGAGGAAAGCTTTTAAATACATCTCTGAGCAAACTTGAAAGAAACGTAGATAATATGTCCCAAAAAGTCATGTCAATGATTTCCTGTGGTCCTCCGTTTTGCACTTTATTTATCGTGGTGTTTTGCCTGCTCACTAAATTCCTACACATGCGTAAGTAGCTGTATCATAAGCGTGCAGTCGCTTTCTATAAACACACTTTACATCGCACCCCCCCCCCCCCCCCCCCCACACTTCCAAGACCCTGTCATCTTGCTGTGTATGTGTGTAATCTTCAGCGAGTTTGGAACTTGTATTGGAATGTACAGGGTCACCCTGGTCAGCCCCACAGGGTGAGTTTTTCTCTCTATTCTGGGGCATGTGTTTCTGTCTACCCTTTGTCCATTCACCTGTATTTGCCTTTTTAAAACTCTCCCTACTGTCTGCACTGCCTGTAGCTCTTGATATTGGATGTGTGTTGCTAAATGGTCTTAGCTATATTTAGGCCCCATGTGTTAGGTTTATTTAACGTATTTACCCGGCTGGCGACATACATTCAATGTTCTGTTTAGTTTTTTTTTTTTCACAAGCAGTGCAAGCACGTCCTGAGAAAGCCTTGTTGCTGTCGGGACGTTAAGCAATGTACAATCAATCAATGTATTGGAATGTAACACAAGTGACCTGTGGGTGTAGCCGCTTGTTTTGTGCTGTTAACATATTGTTTTAATGTTGTAGTTTAGCAAGGACAAACATGAAAAGAGGCCTGTGCGCCTATTGTTTCCATCCTTGAGAAATAAAGTATCATTCATTCATTCGCTCTCCGTGTGAGAGAGAGAGTCGGAGAGGGAGACAGCTTTTGCATGATAGCTCACCAGTTAAGGAATCAGTATCATGGAAAGGACACGCACACTGTCACCACCAATTTAAAGAGAGAGCAAAATGAGTTAATCTATATTAAAGAACATACAGATAATGCAGTTTTTCTTAAATAAATTTGCAGACCCTCTAGTTTGCTCAGGTGGGAGTCTGTGTACTCTCAGATGGTCTGTTTGGCACATGATTCGTTGGCATATTGTCTGTTGGCGTAACATTCTCAGCGTGATTCATGAGCAGTCCCAAAATAATGACATGTTGACATGTTCGTTACTGTCAATGAGAACCATTGACAAATTTTCACTGTCCGAGTGTCGCATACATACTCTTTCTTTGCTGTTTGTAATGATAATACGTTTTCTGTTTTCAGTGTATGCCCTGCCCAAGCTGTATGCAAAGCTTTTCTACTGTGTGTCTTGTGCCATCCACTCCAAGGTAGTGCGCAACCGTTCCCGTGAAGCCAGGAAAGACCGCACACCTCCAATCCGCTTCAAGCCAAGCAGGGTATGTTGTAACTTTGCTGTGCCTTGTCTGTTTAGTTTTGAATAAGCTATCGGTTTCATTCTCTTATAATTCTCCACTGTTGGTGACTATTTGGGGTGCACTCGTTCTGGTCTAGCTAGACCTAGTCTCGATGCTTTTGTCAAAATTTATTCTCGGGATGGATACAGAAATAGCAGAAGCAGGTAAGTTACAAATTTGACTTTTGTGTGGAATGTGTGCCTCAATAAAATAAAAATCATTCAAGATATTACACAAAAAGTGGCAAGCATTGGGTACCCCACTATCTGCTTGGAGGCTGTCATGAGCTTGAAATTGTTTACTGATTGGTTTAGTCTACTTCTGAAGACTCGAATAGACACATCTGTTAAAATAAATCAAAGGTCTTTCAAATATACTTCCCCGCCAAAAATGCATAATGTGTTATGTATGGTGTCTCTAACGCATGCAGACTTCCCCCAGTCGCACGTACAGACTCTCGCACAACAGAAGCATACACCGCCACTGACTCGGACGGGCGCATTCACGCGGTAAAACCCAACACACTAGCTCTCTTTCCAAAAACGAACCTATAATAAAAATCAACAATAAAAGATCACAAAAGCTTATGTACACCACACCCCTTCTCACTATAAGCACATCAACACCACATACACCCACACAATGTAAATGCCAGGCTGGGTAATTGTCTCTCACAATCCAACCTGTTTGGTGTTCTCGCCTGGTTACGTTCTGTCCTTTCCCGTCTAGGCGTGCAAGTTCTTCGTCGCACGCTTCTAAGTTGTCCCGTTTCTCGTGCCGTGGACGTCCTCTTAACTCGCTCTGTAGCGTAGTCCTTGCTGACCCGGGTGTTTCGGCACCGGTCGCTCACTCCCCGAGTGAAGAGATGACCTCTCAGTAGGTCCCTCGGTGGTAGCCTCAGTTGACTGACGTCTCGGCGTCACGTCGCTCCGCTCCACCACAAGCACTCTGAACAAGAAGTCCTTGTATCATAACACTTGCTAAACACACAACATATTGGATGATACGGGATACATTACATAACCTGGCTGATACAAATAACTCGCACGTTCATTCACACATGTGCTTCATAACCCGGACTACTTCCGTAACGCCCCATAACTCTATCACTACCTTGAAACAAACTATATCCCGACACTCGCCATACACTATCCCATACACTGGAAAAGACTATACTTAACTACGTACAACCTTCTTACCGACATAGGCATACACACCTCACATTCCTTAGTTATCCATCTCGGTAAATAACTACATTGGAAAAACACCGGTGCCTCGATGAATTCCATCCACACCAACATAACTGAACCAAACCAGTCAACGCTATCAACCAAATAACTCCTGCTAACGCATACTATCTTTAACGCAGTAACCATCAATAATACATATAGAAACATACCTGAATTCTAGGTTTCAGAGTCTTGGAATACGGACTAGGGTATCTCACACTCGTCTGTCCTCGCTGACAGTATAGCCCTGTACTGACTTTCCTACCGCTCTGTTCGCCTGAACTCTCACTAAGAAAAAAACGTGCAGAACATTTCCTTATGCTCTCATGTGGGCCACGTGCCTCGCGGAGTACCTGTCACAAAACAAACCGCTGACAAAACCATACCATACTAAACCCTCTGTGTGAACCCTATGCATGAGCATAGAGTTTCATCACAATGTCACACACTCACAAACTGCAACATGTACTTGTTACAAGAAGATGATTACAAGACAGTTAAAATCCTTTCTGCTGGGGATAGTACTAGCCTCACAAGTGATAAATGTAGGTTTGTCTCTCAGATTTTGGGCTCATGTGCGAAGCAAAAGTATGTCATGGGCCAGTGGTCGTCCGTCCGCCATCATCTGTGGTAAACTAGTTTAACGTTTGCATTTTCTCGGAGACTATTCTAGTCACAGTCTTCAAACTTGGCTCAAGGATACGTTGTGGCAAGACCTTTCTGAACATGCCAATTTGAGTGACCTCACAAAGGTCAAGATCACAGGGGATCAGGAAATAGGTAAAAAAAAAAAAAAAAAAAAAAAAAAAAAAGCTATATTTTGACAAGATTTATTTTTTTTCTCAAATACTGTTCACAACTTCAAACTCAAACTTGGTACAAAGGTACTTGATAGTAAGACCTTTCTGTGCATACTAATTTGGTTGACCCCTTGGAATGGTCAATGGTCGAAAGAGATCAGGAAATAGGTGAAAAATTCCCATAATTTGACAAAAGATGTTTTTCTCAAATTCTATTCACAACTTCAAACTCAAACTTGGTACAGAGATGCCTGATGTTAAGACTTCCTATGCGTACTAATTTGGATGACCCCTCAGAAAGGTCAAGAGGTCAGGAAATGTGTGTAAATACCAATTTTGATAGAATTGTAGTTATTATCAACATGTTTGCAAACTTTTCAGTTAAATTTGGCACAAAGGTAGCTGATAATAAAACCTTCCTATGCATACTAATTTAGTTAACCTGTGGCAAAAGTCACATGTAAAAAATGCTGCATTTTTAGGAAACATTGATTTTGCTGGTGAAGAAGCCAGCCCTTATTGTCACAAAAATGTAAATCTGTCATGTACATGAACCATAAGGGCTTTGCCTTTCTTGTCGGTTGGTCACCAGTCAAGGTTTCAAGTGATGGTATCACAGGGTAACACACGTTATAATTTTTGCATTATACAAGTATGCTTGCATTTTATGAACTGTTGCAAATCCATTTTACACAAAAACGGTTGGTCCTACTGCTTTTAATATAAATTATTGTCTGAAGTCGGCTTTATGACATGATGCATATGCATTTCTACCACAGATCAGGCAAATTTTTAATTTGTACCTCTTTACCACATTTTAGTCGCCAACAGTGGAGTATAATATAACTCTTGCACATTGAGCATATTGGCAATTGAATGCCCCATATTTCTTATACATAATTGTTTAATGTTAGTATGTGCCAGGCATGACGCACTGAGGTCTCGATTCCAAAAGTTGGGAGTTGTACAAGACAACAAAACAGTTCATGAGACGTGATGACCAAATGTCTTACAGCGGTGCCTGAATACCTCACCACCTAGCTTTGTGGGGCCACCCTTGACCTATTATGGTTTATCATTATCTTGTCATATTGTTTCAGTTTGCTGAAATGGTTATGTCATTTTGTTGTTGAACACAGACCAGTGATGCTTCATGGTTTTGTCCAAAATCACCCAGAATTGACATTTAGCTGTGTCTGTGTTCCAGGAGGGACCAGGACCCCGAGCTGGTGGTGGTGGCGGCGGCGGCGGCGGCGGCGGCGGTGGTGGTGGTGGTGGTGGTGGTGGTGGCGGCGGCGGCGGCGGTGGTGGTGGCGGCGGTGGCGGTGGACCTCGCTGAAAATAAGACTATTAATGTGGCTGAGATTGAGAATAAATCTCTGATGGGATACTCTTACATTGTGTGTTCCTTCTTTTCTTTTTTCGCACAATTACAATGTGCGCTTGTCTGGGCTTGTTTTTAAGTCCCTTCTATTTATAGAGGGGACTTTTACGATGGGTCATGGTGGGGAGAATTTAATAGTACATCCATGATGTCAAAGGCAGGTAGGCCTAATCCTCTGGAACTGAAGTGACAAGATAAAATGTCGTGTCTAGTTACGCCAAGCTCGCTGCTGAACGTACATTTGGCGCGAAACTCTGTGTGTGTAAACGCGAGACTTTCTGTACGCATAAGCTTGAAACTTGGCGAAAAGCTAAGAGAGCCTCTGAGCATTTTGTAACGGGATGTCTCCTAGGAGACATAAATGACAGTTTATAGAAAGTCGGTTGACCCAGATATGAGTCTGTAATTTTTGTCATTTTTACTTGTAATTTTTGTCATTTTTACTTGAAATTGTGGATATATCTACTTTCAATAAAGACTTTGGATGAGTTCGTTAGCCAGCTGTGTACCATTTCTACTTCTTCAGTAAAAATTAATTCCTTTCATAAAAAATTAAAACGGTTTCAAAAAAAAAAAGCAAAACTTTGACTTCTGAAGTATACTAATGGTCAAAAGTTAAGGGCCACTTTATCGCAGACGCACTGACAACACCACACAAATAATGTAACAATACTTGGAGTGAGTACTTTGCTAATTTATTCAGTAATGATTTCATTTAAGTTTTGAGTAAATCGAGCGATTGTAACGACAGCACTACGTTAAAATGTTCACCCACCCCTCGTTTGAAAAGTCGCACAAGACTGGTTCAGTCAGTAGCGAGTGTACCCACCATTTGCAGCCAAGCTTTCAATGCAGCGTTGACGCATGGATTTCACCAGGGTTCGGAGAACGTGGGATCGCTTCCCACTCTTGATGCAGGAACTGAGTCAGATGGAGGACGCCTTGAGGTGGGGGGTGGTTGCCGACTACACATTGTCCCAGAGGTGCTCGATGGGAGCCACATCAGGTGAACGAGCTGGCCACTCCATCCTCGTGATGGTCCATTGCTCAAGGTCCACCACACGGGCGTGATGAGGTCGAGCGTTGTCCTACAGAACAGCATCCATCTGTGAATCGCTCGCCCTGACGTCACCAGAATCACTCCCTGCCGTCATTGAAGGACACCGTGAACCATGACTCGTCAGTAAACAGAACCTGAGTCCACTTGAGTCTGTTCCACCTCGCATGTTGATGACACCAGGCAACCTGGGCTCTGCGATGAGCTGGAGTGAGGGGTATTCTCACTGCTGCTCTGCATGAAGCTAGGCCAATTTCACACAGACGTCGGCAGACTGCTTTTGCTGACGTTAACGTTTGCAGCTTGCATCAGTTGACATTCCAGAACGGTTGACATGACCGTTCAGTCGCGCAGAGCCGCCACACCGAGGTGGTTTCTTGGAATTGTGCCAGCAGCCTCTGGATCACTGAATGGGACACCCCAAGACGTCTCCCAACTTCTTGTCTGGAAATTTCATCCTGCAGCCATGCTAGCGCCTGGCGTTGGGCTTCGTCGTGGTGGCATGGTTAGGAAAGTAGCAATTATGCCCCTACTTTACCGGTATTTGTAGTGAGACAAAAGTGCTCTGTTCATGACTGACCTCTTTAGCACATGCATCACGACTTTACCGAGTTTTTCCACCTGCCTGCCTTTGGTACGCTTGCCAGCTTTTCACAAAAACTGACGATGTTTTACATGCATTTGACATGTTCATGGAACTTGATGAATTGTCTATTGTTCCCTGTACAGTGGACTGTCTAAGGTCAACTTTTAACCCATTTAGATCGAAAGAACATTGTATTTTATTAGCTAACTTGTGACGATAAACAATGACACAAAAAAAGTGGGGTGGCCTAAGTTTTGACCGGTAGGATAATTCAGACAGTGGCGGCGACGTAAAAGCAACTCGCCGTGCAGACATTGACACAATACTCCAAGTATGACGTAATTCTCTCGCACGCGCTCTCTCTCTCAAACGCATGCCCGCATCTCCAAGAGGCATAGATCCTCGTGTG
Organism: Semisulcospira habei; assembly: GCA_036245525.1. Taxonomy (NCBI): domain Eukaryota; kingdom Metazoa; phylum Mollusca; class Gastropoda; family Semisulcospiridae; genus Semisulcospira; species Semisulcospira habei. The sequence goes on along the minus strand of BTPG01000008.1, from coordinate 83,896,369 downwards.
TGGAGGGCACATGAGTATCTATGCCTCTTGGGGATGTTTGGAGCACACGCATACACAAATATCGCCGCATGCAGGTGTACTTGGTATATCGTGTAGCTGCCTACTTTTTGAATAAAAATTTAATTTTGCAAGTTTGGATCCACTATATGCTCCTGTCGGCCCTGGAAGAGGCTGTGTGGAACAAATCGGCCCTTTGGGATAAGTGACGTGAAACATCAATTTTGTCCCTGTGTACAGGGCGTCTTGAGATTAGCCATGCCATAACGTCAAGCTTATAGTGACGTCATTTTGCTGTTCGTGCTATTCTTCAGAATTCCTGTCGCTACTCCAGCCCACAGAGCGTACTAATGGCAGGAACTGCCGTGTGTTCGTCTTTATTTGTGTGTACCGGCATTTGTGTTGATCAGAGGTTGGCTTAGAGAGGAAGAAAATGGATCAGGAGGATAAGCTTAATAATATGAACAACTGTGAATGTTCCTGAAGGAAAAGCACGTGTGAGCTTCAAACAATATGGTAGACTTTAGGATGAATCATTTTGTTCAATAGGAGATATTTCAACATCAGAATCGGGTCAAAGACAAAAGGTAGTGACCCTAGACCGTGAGAACAACTCGTATAAAAGGGACTTTGTGGGTTATGGTTCATCCCATCTTGTTTTTACATGGTCTGTCATCCATTTTTAATTTCAGTTGATATAATTATGTTCCTGTCCAAATTGGAATTGCCCCTTTGAGGGATAAATCAAAGTTTTTTGACTTCACTAGATATTTCTCTAGGCAGCTGCATGAAGAGCTTTCCCTAGCCATTTCTGTACACTGGCTGGGAAAAGTTTTCAGGTCATGTGTTGGCATATTCTAGAGATTATCAAGCCTAAAAATCAAACTTTGCCCAAGAATACCAGTACCTTCTTGTAAGACCTGAAGTGTACTAGATTAGTGACCATGAAATGTCAAGCTCGCGTAGGGTCAGTAACTACATGTAGGTCAAAATTGCCTGGTATTGAACTTCCAACGTCCTATCTGGGACAGAGAAACGCACTTTGAGTAGCAACTAGCAAGGGAAGCAAAGTGGTGGACAGTCTGTTGCTCATTGCTTTGATGACCTAAATATTAATGCATGTGCAAGCAATTATCGGAAGAACCAGTCTTGCTTGCTGGCACCCCGTTGGAGGAGGTGGAGTCCTTCACCTATCTCGGGAGCATCATAGACAAAAAAGGCGGCACTGATGCAGATGTCAGAGCACGAATCGGTAAAGCCAGAGCAGCCTTTCTCCAGTTGAAAAAAGTGTGGAGTTCCAGAGAGCTGTCACAACACACCAAAGTCCGGATTTTCAACTCCAATGTAAAAGCAGTTCTCCTATATGGAGCAGAGACATGGAGATTGACAAAAACCACAGTCAACAGAGTACAGACCTTCATGAACAGTTGCCTTAGAAGAATTTTGAAAATCCACTGGCCAGAGAAGATCAGCAACGTCAGACTCTGGGAGAGAACAGAGCAGATAACAGCAGAGAATGAAATTGGGCGAAGAAGATGGGGATGGATCGGTCACAGTCTGAGAAAGCCAGCTTCCAGTATCACTAGGCAGGCATTGTCATGGAACCCCCAGGGAAAGAGGAAAAGAGGTAGGCCGAGAAACTCCTGGCGTCGAGACCTCCAAGCAGACATCAAGAGACTGGGAACCACCTGGAGTAGAATCGAAGGAGAAGCACAGGACAGGAGTTGCTGGAGGTCTCTCGTCGACGGCCTATACCCGGGTAGGGGTGACAGGCGTAAGTAAGTAAGTAAGTAAGCAATTATCGGTTTGATCTGTTTCAAACCATGTTAAAATGTTTATGAAGTTGCTGTGAAAGTGCAACGATTTATTAGATATAATGCAATAATGCACGTAGATCAATCACAAATTGCATAGCATTAAACATACAAATAAATACTTCGCAAACTTTTCAGCTTTGCCAAACATCGTTCCTCTGTCCGCGATCTTGGATCAGTTCAGTCATACTACTGCATAATGCTCACGTCTTTTGCTAAGATATATAATCGAAGAAACCTGCAACTGGTAATGCACACGAGGGATTTGTTAACTCTATTTTGTCGATCTCTGCATCCTGTACAGATTCAACAGGACCTAAGCCTTTTTGCAGATGGATGGTGTGTACAAATGTATTAACTTTTTTAATCGTACAACTTGGACAGTTTTATTTCTGCGTCAAAAGCAATATTTGCATCTTGCTGAACAATGGCATTTGAGATGCTATTGATTTGATAGGGCTTGCTCAAGTTATTTTCTAGGTAGCATCTCAAGTTGAACCTGCTTGTGGTTTCAGCATTAATACATTCTACCCCAGGAGTGAAATTCCAAAATTTTGAAGTTGCTCTTTGAAGGACTGCATTACAATTCTACAGACAGATCGAGCAGTAGTTCAAGGGTGGTGCCAGTATAGCTTGGCGCCTATTCTTGAACTATCATGCTCAATCCATGTCTCTAGGACATGCTGAACTTCCTTAACCCAGTGTGGGATTTTCAGTGGGGCGACCATCCCCAACCTAGCGCGTCCCTGGGTGGCGGATAGGGGAACGGCCTTCAGATATGGAGGTTAGCTGCGCAAGCAGTCGCGGACCAAATGGCGATGGGCCTACCAGGACGGGGCGGGGTAGCAGGTGGCACTGCTACCTCCACTGAAATTCCCCATGTGTCCAATGACGGGTTCATCATGCGATCAAGAGCCGCAAAAAGCTCTAGCCCCCTGTGTTCCCAGGGAAGGTCTTATACCAGGAGCTAAGGGTGAGGAAACCCCGACAGAAACCTCGGAATGCTGAAGATGGAGGACCCGGGCCGCACGGCGCATTCTGATAAACCACGGATCCACGCAAACCCGCTATCATGTCTATACGGCCAACTATCATTGATGACAATGGCGCTCGCCCACAGAGGACCCTCCAGGGTGGAGCAGCGTCGGGTCCCATGCCTCTAAGGGACCCAGCCTCAGCTACTGGAGGTTCGTCTTGTCGCGCCAGGGGACGCGGGAGGAGAGCTACTGGCACCACTACAACCAGGAAGAATCCCAGTCAGCAGCGACCTTTTCAGGTCATGCACTGGAACGCAGAAAGCATTCTGAACAAGAAGACTGAGTTGGAGCATATCCTGCATGAGAAAAACATCAACATCTGCTGTATTCAGGAGACGCACCTGACGCCTCAAAAGTCCTTCAAAGTGAGAGGCTACCAGTGCTTCAGGTCCGACAGAACAGATCGAAGCAAGGGAGGAATCATGACCCTGATCAGGAACATCATCAGTGCCTGTTTGATTGATACGCACATGGAGAACTCAGAGTACCAAGTGATTCGGATCCAGACGAAGACAGCAGATTTCCAGCTGGTCAACTTCTACTGCCCCAACGACAGACCACTCACCCTTGACACGATCCCCACTAAGGCCTCCAACTTCATTGTGGTGGGTGACTTCAACAGTCACTCACAAAGTTGGGGATACGACCACTTGGATCAGAGAGGAGAAGAGGTGGAGAACTGGCAGGACGACAACGATCTCATTCTGTTGAACAGTCCCATTGACTGCCCCACGTTCTACTCCAGAAGATGGCACACCACATCGACTCCTGACCTAGCCTTCTGCACGGAAGACATGCACAAGCAAGCCAGCAGAGAGGTCGGAGAACAGCTAGGAGGAAAGTGACCATCGGCCAGTCTTTTTGACCCTGGGCACAGAGTCCTGCGCTGAAGCAACCTTCCCACGGTGGAACTACAAAAGAGCGAACTGGTTCCTCTTTAGACACCGCACCAGCGAACTCGCCAAAGACATTCGAGTCGAAGGTCGAGACATCAACATGGTGGTGAAGGACTTCAACATGAGCATCCTCAGAGCAGCGCGTGAGTCCATACCCAGAGGCTCTAGAAAAGACTATAAGCCCTAATGGAGTGATGAACTGCAGGAACTGGACGACGATCTAGCAGATGCCAGAAGGGAAGCAGAAGTCAATCCATCACAGGCAAACAACATCCGCCTCCAGGAAGCCAAAGCCAAATTTCTCAAGAAGAAGCTACAGGCAAGACGCAGGAGCTGGCAAGAGAAAACAAGCTCCCTGAACCTTGAGAAAGATGGCAGAAAGCTCTGGAAACTGACCAAGCAGTTGAACGATGAGAACACGAGCAAAGGAAACATCACCTTGGAAGAAAATGGGAAGATACTAACAGGAAAGCATGCTGCAAACCAATTTGCCGAAAACTATGCAGCTGAGAGCAATCTCCATGTTAACCCCGAAAAGCAGAGAGAAGCAAGAAGAGAGCAAAGAGAGAGACCTGACAAACAAGCAACAGCGGACGCCATGAATCAACCACTTACACACAAAGAGCTTCATACAGCTCTCAAAAAGTTGAAGGCGAAGAAGTCTCCTGGTCCAGATGGCATCACCACCGAGATGCTAACCCACCTTGGTAGTGCAGCAGAAAACAAGCTACTTGAGGTCCTCAACAGCAGCTGGCAAGAAGGATCGCTACCACAACTCTGGCGAGAAGTGATCATGATCCCCATTCCAAAGAAAGGGAAGGATCCAAAGAAGACCACCAGCTATCGCCCAATCAGCCTCACCAGCTGTGTTGTGAAGACCTTGGAGAGAATTGTGAACGAGCGCCTCAGGTGTTACCTAGAATCCAGGAACCTCCTCGCCCCTGAACAGGCTGGCTTCCGACAGTTCCGCAGCACCGAAGACCAGGTCACATACTTGGCGCAGGAAGTTGAAGATGCATTCCAGGAGCAGAAGCTGGTCTTCGTAACCTGGATTGATCTTCAGAAGGCTTTTGACAAGGTCTGGAAAGATGGGCTGTGCTTGTCAAACTGCTGAGAAAAGGCATGTCCAGTAACATGTTCCAATGGATACGCTCCTACCTCTTCAACCGCAGGGCAAGAGTCCGCATCGACCAGACCAAAAGCAAGAAATTCCTCCTTCGTCATGGCGTCCCGCAAGGCGGAGTCCTCTCCCCTACCCTCTTCCTTCTCTTCATCGACGATCTGGTGTCTGAGATGCCCAAGGGAATCAAAGCTGCCCTATATGCAGACGACCTTGTGATCTGGTGCAAGGAGGAGCATGCAAGTACTGCCACCTACAGAATGCAGCTAGCGGCAGACAAGCTGAACGCATGGGCAGATGACTGGTGCATTTCTGTCAACAAGGAGAAATCCTCCACCACCCTCTTTACATTGTCCCCAAAGCAGAAAGCCGGAACCATCAAGCTTGGTGGAACCCCTCTGAGAGAGGATGAAGAAGCTACTTACCTTGGTGTCACCTTTGACAGACAACAGACCTGGAAACCACACATTGCACAGGCAGAGGCGAAGGCCCGACGCAAGCTGGCCATACTCAGGAAACTGGCAGGCACCACCTGGGGAGCGAACGAGAAGATACTGAAGACAGTATACCAGGGAACAGTCAGGCCCCACCTCGAGTACGGCTCCACAGCATGGTTAACCTCAGCCAAATCGAACCTGCAGACCCTCGACCGAGTGCAAAACCAGGCTCTTCAAATCATCACTGGTGCAATGAAATCCACTCCAATCAAGGAAATGGAGAAGCTGACCACAATCCAACCTCTCAGAGGAGAGAAGCCAAAACCATGGTACAGGCTGAGAAGCTCAAGTGCTTGCCCGACCACAGACTGAGCAACCTCACCAAGAACCGGCTTAAAAGAAGCAGCTTTGTCCATGAGAGCATGCGACTTTCTCGACAGCACAGGGAAGTCCTTCCACAGAGCACTCTACCTCTGATCACAGAAGAAGAGAAAAACCCTTGGGCAATGGAAAAACCAGACATCCAGATCCGCACCAGTGTCCCACATGTTGCCTCAGGAGACAGTCAGGATGACGCCGTTCGACGGGCACTCACCCTAGCCCTGATCGACGAACAATACCCAAAGGAGGCATGGATCCACATCTACACTGATGGATCAGCAACAAATGCCGTTTCTAATGGAGGTCCTGGCATCCTGATCCAGTTTCCTGGGGGACATACAGCCACATCCAGTGTAGCCACTGGCAAACACTGCTCAAAACTACAAAGCAGAAACCGAAGCACTTATGCAGGCCGCCTCCATGGTTCAGAATTCCGCAGACCCATGCTACCAAGTTGTCTTTTTCTCCGATGCCCTTTCAGTCCTTCAGGCCCTCGAGAACGACAAGCTCGCCCAGCTGACCAGAGCCTTGCAGAAGGTCAGAGAAACCAGAAGAGTTGTCCTCCAGTGGATACCAGCTCACTGTGGGGTACCAGGAAATGAAAGGGCAGACGAGCTGGCGAAAGAAGGAGCCACAAAAGATCAACAAGAAAACAGCGTCAGCTATAGTGAGCAAAAGACAATCATCAAGGCATTGATGAGGCCAAGGTCAAACAGAGACGACTACCACACAATGACCAGAGAGCAGCAAGTCGTCCTGATCAGACTGCGTACCGGCCACAACAGACTGAACGCTCATATGAACAGAAAGCTGAAGCTGGCGCCATCACCAACCTGCGCCTGTGGTCAGGAAGACCAAACAGCGGAACATATTCTCCAGAGATGCCCCCTACTGGACGATGAAAGAAAAGAAGTGTGGCCATCGCCAACTCCACTGCAGACCAAACTCTACGGCAGTCGAGAAGACCTGGAGAAAACGACGTCATTCATCACCGGTGCTGGTCTGACCGTATAGCCCACTGCGAACGACAAGAAGAAGAAGAAGAATCCATGTCTTGCTGTTGTGTCGGGGCGGAATGATTTAATGAGATTGTATTGACGATGGTTTTCTGGGTAAGCCTGGCATGTGAAGAAAATGGCCATGTGGTGAAGTAGTTGTTGCTACTACAGTTCGGACAGACACAAAAATGGGAGAATGTGATGCTGTTTTTGGTGGTGCCCAGATGGCTTGAGGAGAACTGCAGGTAACTGTAGGTGTTGGGCTTGTCGACATTAGTATCAAGTTTGAGTTGGCTTTGGCCGATGGAGGACAGGCACTGATTTCTTGGAGATCTCGTGGATGACTGAGAGATGGATGGAATGAGGAGATGAATTCCAGTGTTGCGTGCAGATGTCGATGTAGAGCTTAAAGAGGTCTGGGGGTCCATTTTGGTTCTTTTGCAAGTAGTGCTGTCCCATGAATTGAAAGGAGTTCAAGGACAGCACCAGTTCAGCCAACTGTGCAAGATGATTGTGGTGTCAAGCGTCAACACTTATCCTTTGCTTGGAATACACCAGTTCATGAAATATGAATTTTTCTCTAAAATGTATTTTTTCGAAAAATACTTACCGATGCCATTACTTTATGGAACCATCCTATAGCTTACATAATTTTAGCCAAAAACTTACGATGTGTACCTAGAGGGCCAGGGGAGGCAACCTAGGGGTGCCGTGACCACGTACCCCGGGTAGCCTCCCTTCCCACCCATACGGGTAACTGCCTTGCGCAGACACGCCAGTTTATTCGCTTAGCTGACAAGCGGCAAGCGGAGCAGGTGGGAGGGCCGTGCGAGTAATGGCATCGGTAAGTATTTTTCCAAAAAATACATTTTAGAGAAAAATGTATTTGTTTCTTCAAAAACATTACCGATGCCATTACTTTATGGAAGAATAGCGAAAAGGAGGAGGGTGCCACATAACCCAGGAACCCGACCAAGCTAGCAAGACCCGCCCTCCCCGGAGCAAACTCCCGATAATTTTAGCTAAAGGTTTACCACTGGCACTGGAGGTGCCGGGAGGGAGTGTTGTGCCCCTGCGATGTCCCCCACCAGGACCAGGTTGTCTTGCTGGCCTGCCAGATTTCGGAGGTAGAACCGGGTGAAGGTCGACTCGGCCAGCCCACGGCCGCCACTATGTCTCGGACAGCACAGCTGCGGTCGAATGCGATGCTAGGAGCCATGGCTCTGACCTCTTGCGCCCTGAAGAGTAAGCGCTTGGCAGCAACAGGGCAGAGGTCCTGGTAGGCAGAGCGTATCGCCCATCGGAGCCAGGACGAAATCGTCTGGGCCGAGATGTCTGATCTACCTGGGGACCGGGAGAAAGAGGCAGGTGCATCCCTGGCGGAGCGGCTTGGTTCGGCATAGGTACACATGTAAGGCTCTCACTGGGTCCTGTTGTCTAGCTTCCCTGTTCGGGCTTATCGTGTTCAGGGGCCGGACAGTGATCACCTGGGGGGCGGACAACGGGACTGCGTATTGGCCAGGAAGGCCGGGTCCGTCAGTAGCTGCACAGAGCTGTCCGTCCTGAACTGCAGCAGGAGGAGTGCGCTGGAGGCGCGTGCAGCTCCCTCACTCTGGAGGCCGTGGCAAGGGTGAGAAGAAGCAGGTCTTCTGCGTTATGAACGCCACCAGGTCAGGGATGTCTTAGCACTTGCCGGGGTCTGAGCAGCCCAAGGGTCGGGATGTGTCGGCAATCAGGTGAGGTAGCCCCTGATGGTGATCGGCGCCAAGTGCTGCTTGGCAAAGCCAGAGGAAGAACTCGGCCAGCTGGGGGGATGTCCGATTGGTAGGAGCGAGGTACGACCCCGGCCCCCACGAGTCCCCTGCTGCCTTGCAGGCCTGGCCGCTTGGCTGCGGAAAGGCTAAGGGAGAAAACCCCTGACATCAAAGCCCCCGTGTCTCCGGGGAAGGCTTTTGAGCCAGAGACTAAGACAAGGACAGTCTGATATAAAACCTACGACCCGAGGACCCCAATGCCACCGTCCCAGCTTGCTAGGCCATGGCAAACAAACCAAGGGTTTAAAGAGTGGGGCCAGTACTGCGCACACTGCACTCCACCAAAAAGCTCCACCGCGCAGGCTTTAGGAAACGCCCACGGACTATGACACTGAACTTTCCAAGTCCTGTAGCGATGGGCAAGGGGCAAAACGGCAGGTGAAAGATGTCACTGGAAGCCGCAGTCTCAAACCTGCATGCAGGCGGTTCAGGATATTGGTTGCCTGATGTTGACCTGGGGATGACAACGTCACTCGGCACACCCTGAACGACCAAGCAGCCTTCTCTAGGGACAGCACTGCTTGCTCCACACGGAGAGGGGCCTAGAAAAGGTGGCCTAACCAAAGCTCATCCCCTCGTAACCCCAGTTGGCTAGCCGCGGTCAACGGGCATCTTCTCATGCGGTCAGAAAACAAGAAAAAACAATGGATCCACTCTCATGACGACCACGACCAGACTCAACGTAGCATGCTGGAACATCCGAACCATGCTCGACACAGCAGACAGCGGACACCCTGAATGTCGCTCCGCCCTCATTGCCCATGAATTGCGGAGGTTAAACATCGACATCGCCGCGCTCTGCGAAGTACGCCTTCCAGAGGAAGGCAGCCTCCAAGAACTTGGCGCTGGCTACACCCTCTACTGGTCAGGCAGGCCTGCATCAGAAAGACGGCTCTCAGGCGTGGGCTTCATGGTGAAGACCCCCATTGCGACTAAGTTGGAAAACCTACCAACGGGTCACTCCGACCGCATCATGTCCATGCGCCTCCCACTGAGACACCAGCAATACGTCGCCCTTCTCAGTGTGTACTCCCCAACCCTCCTGGCAGAGCCTGCAGAAAAAGACAAGTTCTACTCTGACCTGCGCAGCCTCCTGTGGAGCACCCCTGCAGACGACAGAGTCATCATCCTTGGCGACTTTAACGCCAGAGTGGGCCAAGACTCTGAAGCCTGGAAAGGAGTCCTCGGCCAGCATGGCTTTGGGAACTGCAATGACAATGGTCGCCTACTGTTGGAGCTCTGTGCAGAGCAGCAACTTGTTATCATCAACACTACTTTCCAGCAAAAGGACAGTCGAAAGACCACCTGGATGCATCCTCGCTCCAAGCACTGGCACCTTATCGACTATGTCCTAGTGCGTCAGAGGGACCGCAGTGACGTCCTCCTCACCAGAGTGATGCCCAGCGCAGAGTGCCACACTGACCACTGCCTTGTTCGCTGCAAACTCAGGCTCCGCCTCAAGCTGAAACCCAAGAAAGGGGGCCCCCCAAGAAAAAGCTTGATGTTGCCAGCCTTCAGCGTGACGACAAGAAAGCTGCCCTTCAGGCCAATTTACAGCGCATGCTCAAAGACACAGTTGATCCAGCAGACTCCTCCCCTGAAACACTCTGGGAACAACTGAAAACTGCTATTGTAAAATCCTCTGTGGAAGTCTTGGGCTTTGCTAGAAAGAGGAACAAAGACTGGTTTGACGAAAACGACGTTGAGATCCAGGAACTTCTAGCAAAAAAAAAAGAGCCGCCCACCTAGCCCAGCCTTCCTGCCCTGTGAAGAAGTCTGCCTTCCGCCTCATCTGCAGCAGTCTCCAGCTCAAGCTTAGAGAGCTCCAGAACGAGTGGTGGTCCAGACTCGCACAGAGGACCCAGCTCTGCGCTGACAACGGTGACTACAGGGGCTTCTACGAAGCACTGAAAGCAGTGTATGGCCCTAGGCACCTGGTACAAAGTCCCCTGCGAAGCGCTGATGGACAGGCACTCCTCACAGATAATACCTCCATCTTGAACCGCTGGTCGGAATACTTTCAGGACCTCTTCGGCGCTGAGCGCACTGTTCAAGAAACAGTCATCCTCCAAATCCCACACCTTCCACTAAAGGTTGAATTGGACGAACCGCCCACCGCTGAAGAGACCCTCACAGCCATCCACCAGCTCAAGAGTGGCAAAGCAGCAGGCATTGACGGAATCCCGCCAGAGATCTGGAAACATGGAGGCCCAGCACTGCACAACAAGCTCCACGACCTCTTTCTCTGCTGCTGGGAAAAAGGAACACTACCAAAGGATCTCCGTGATGCAGTCATCATCACCCTGTACAAGAACAAAGGAGAGAAGTCTGCCTGCTCTAATTATCGTGGAATTACCCTGCTGTCCATTGCCGGGAAAATTCTCGCAAGGTTGCTCCTGAATCGGCTGGTACCTGCCATCGCTGAAGACCACCTCCCAGAGGGCCAGTGTGGCTTCAGAGCCAACAGGAGTACCACCGACATGGTCTTTGTGCTGAGACAGCTTCAGGAGAAGTGCCGCGAGCAGAACAAAGGGCTGTACGTAACGTTTGTCGACCTAACAAAAGCGTTTGACACTGTGAGCAGGCAAGGTATGTGGCAGATCCTGGAGCGACTAGGTTGTCCCCCAAAGTTCCTCAACATGATCGTCCAGCTCCACGAGGACCAGCAAGGCCAGGTCAGACTAAACAGTGACCTCTCAGAACCATTCCCCATTCGCAACGGCGTGAAGCAAGGATGCGTGCTGGCACCGACCCTCTTCACCATCTTCTTCAGCATGATGTTGAAGCAGGCCACAGTGGACCTCGATGATGACGACGCAGTGTACATCAGGTATCGTCTCGATGGCAGCCTGTTCAACCTCAGACGACTGCAGGCCTACACGAAAACCCTAGACCAACTGATTCGTGAGCTGCTCTTTGCTGATGACGCTGCCCTCGTTGCACACACAGAGAGAGCCTTGCAGCGCATTACGTCCTGCTTCACAGATGCCGCCCAGCTCTTTGGACTTGAGGTCAGTCTGAAAAAGACAGAGGTCCTTCATCAGCCGGCACCCAAGGAAGAGCATCGCCCTCACCACATCACCATCGGCGAGTCCGAACTGAAGTCTGTACACCAGTTTACCTACCTCGGCTGCATCATCACATCAGACGCCAAGCTGGACAAGGAGCTGGACAACAGGCTGGCAAAAGCGAACAGTGCTTTCGGGCGACTATTCAAGCGGGTGTGGCACAATCAACAGCTGAAAAAAGGCACCAAGATCAGCCTGTACAGAGCTGTCGTCCTCACCACCCTGCTGTACGGTTCCGAGTCCTGGGCCCTCTACCGCAGCCAACTACGACTCCTCGAACGCTTTCACCAGCGCTGCCTGCGTACCATCCTCAGCATTCACTGGAGTGACTATGTCACCAACGTCGAGATCCTTGAACAGGCAGAAACTGTGAGCATCGAGGCTTTGCTGCTGCGGACACAGCTTCGCTGGGCGGGGCACGTCTCCAGGATGGAGGATCATCGCCTACCAAGATCACTCTGTTCGGCGAGCTCGCCACTGGACACGGAGATAGAGGGGCACCAAAGAAGAGATACAAAGACGGTCTCAAGAAGTCACTTAGTGCCTGCCAAATCGACCACCACCAGTGGTCTTCGCTTGCTGCGGACCGTGACACCTGGCGCTCCACCATTCACAAGGCAGCCGTCTCCTTTGAGGACTCTCGCAGAGCTAACCTTAAGGACAAGCAGCTCAGAAGAGAAAACAGAGTTGTCCTAACTCAGAACCCTGACCAGACCTTCCCCTGCAGCCACTGCAGTCGAACCTGCCTGTCCCAGATTGGCCTCCGCAGCCACGAAAATGCCTGCAGACGACGACATGGGCAAGCCCTATAGAATCTTCGTTCGCGAAGTCAAGCCAAGAGGAGCGAGGTGTCGGTCATCGCACCAAGACTCCAGGATTTGCCACTTTCCTCCGTAGCCTCAAAGGGTCGAGGGTCTGCGGCCTGCAGCGATAGCTTCCACTGCTGCACTTGAGAAGCGGCCAGCGGCGAGGGTGTGCCCCACCGTCTCCAGGCGTGTAGTAGGAGTCGCTCGGGAACGGAAAGCATGGTGCCTGCTGTGGTTGCTTGAGTTTCGAGCGTGGTGTGGGGAGCTGCATAGGGGGGTCCGGTGGCGAGGTGCAGAAGAAGGGGACCTGGGTGGCTCAGTGGTCCAAGACTTGGTCCAGCAGAACGGGCCACTAGCAATCGAATCGCGATGCCTCCCTAGAGCTTGCGCAGGACCTGGGGGATCAGCACCGTTGTTGGGTAGGCAGATGCGATGAGACCTTTACAGGAGAAGGGGAGCGCATCTACTGCCCAGGCTGGGGGGGGGGGGGGGGGCGGGATGGGCGAGACGAAAAGGGGCAACAGGCGGTCGGTTCCACCTTGTCGCAAAGAGGTCGACCAGAGGAGACTCCCACACCGTACAGAGTGTCCGGAGGTAGTGCCGAATCAGTGTCGAGAAGCTGTCTGGGCCGTGAGAGGGAGACTGCGAGGCCAAACCGATGTCCAGGAAACTTCTTGCTCGGAGAGGGAGGTCACGACCTGCATCCGACTGGGGAAGCTGATAGAGAAGAAAGCCAAGGGAGGGGAAGTAAGGCCCGCCCTGCTTCTGGGTATAGTAGACCACCGTGACGTTGTGAGATCACGAGCAGTTCCCGGTGTCCGAGAGTGGTGTCTCAGGCAAGGAGGGCTTACCAACACGCGTGCAGCTCCAACGAGTAGAAACATTAGTCCGCGATGTCCGTGGTCCAGCTGCCGGAACCCGGAGAACATCAGCAGCAGGAGCACGCGCCAGCCAATGCGGCTAGCGTTGACGCAGAGGGACAACTGTGGGGGCGGAGGGAAGAGAGGAACTCCGGTCGCGAGTCATCAGGATCCGCCCAACGGAGGAGGTGTGGGAGGGGCAATGTAAGCACTGGCCCTCGAGTCTCGATGTCGCCAGCCTAGAGTCGCCAGTGAAGAAGTAAATACCGTTGAAGTGGACGAGAGTAGAGACGGCCACGGGGGAGTAGGTCCACTGCCGCACTCATCAGGCCCAGGAGCTGCAACCACACTCTGGCGGAGACCGACTGCAGTAGAGCACTAACCGAACCAGGTTCGCCAACTGCTGTATCCGCGGTTCCGATAGTCTCCCAGGTTGAGGTCGGTCCGGAACACCATGCCCAGGTGAATGAAGCGGCGGGATGGGGCGAGGTCCTACCCACCCACGTTGACCAAGAAGCCAAGCCTGTCGAGAAGGTCCAGCAAGGAGTCTCCGTCCTTCTCCAAGGCGGCTGCCGATTGCTTGCTCCGGGCAGATCATCAAGGAATTTGAAGGTGGTTTGGGGACGTCCGTCTGGACGCGGCGAGAAGCCGTCCACAGAGATGAACCTGTTCCGTGCCAAGAGGTCTTAGATTGGGAGCCCCGTGCCTCCGAGCGTGGGAACCAGAAGGAGACGGCTGTATAACGCCAAGGCACTTGGTGTTCCCAGGCGGTCACCCATCCAAGTACTAACTGAGCCCGACGTAGCTAAACTTCGGTGATCAGCCAAGAACCGGTGTAATCAACGTGGTGTGGCCGTCTGCTAGCTCCCCGGTGGGGAACCAAACCCCGATCGCCTGCGGGACAGGCGGGAATACTTACCATTATACTACCGAGGAGAAGGCCGGGGGGTCGCAACGCGTAACCACCTCCGAGGCGTCCTACTGCAACCGCACGGGAATCTCTCCTCGAAGAGTGGCTACCTGGGCCGGTCCGAAGGGACGGAGACCACACAGGGCCGCGACGTAGGGGGCGGCTGGGGATGGGGGCGGGCGGGGACGTCCGGTGGCAGGTGCGGGTATCCACGCCTGGAAGACAAGATGGGTGAGAGGAGGACCTAACAGTAGGGAGAGAAGCAGGACCTGGGGGCGGCAGAACCAGGAGGAGACGAAGCAGGTGGGCAAGAGGTCCCCGTACGTGTCCTTCACCGTCTGCCAGGCAGGATCGAAGCGTAGCGGTTCGCAGAAAGGGGCCAGACGTACCGGGCGGCCAGGACGAAGGCGAGGACATCTCCGAACAGCGGAGTCAAACGACGGGCGCCAGGCCTCCTCCACACGAGTACGTCGAGAAATCCTGCTGGGTGGGAAGCAACGCCGCGAAGCGCGAAGTCCATCCGCGCGTAACTGCGCCGGGGGATCCACAAGGCCGAGAGCGTCCTCTTGGGGGGGCGGGAAGGCCTAACAGCTAAGCAGCGCTGAAGCGGATTCTTCCGGAAACACAATGAGGGCGTCATCATTCTCGGAAGGCCGGCGCTGAGTGCAAGGCGGCGGGCTCTGTCGACGACGAGGAGCGAGTCCGAGGAGAGTGACGGCGAGGGGGCGAGCGGGAATCCTCCGAGACCTGCGGGGAAATCTGAGGCCGAGGAGTGCAGGAACAAGGAGCCCGAAGCAGACCTGCTCGCCGGGTGGGGAGAGCGTGAACGACGGGCAGAGACCGAGGAGCGGGGCAGGCGATGACGCTGAGGGTCCGGAACCGTGGAGCCGCGGAACTGCTGGAAGGAGACCGTCGTCCAAGAAGAAACGCATCAACGTGGGCTCCGAACGTGCGAGCGGGCAGCCAAAGTCCAAGCTGTGTCTGTCCCGGAGCGTTCCAGGGGTCACCTGTCGTGGGCCGCCAGATGATGCCAAAGGTCAGGCGTCGGGATGGCGCAAGGTGTACTTCCTTGTCTTGTCGTGTGATGCTTGGGTTCCGCAAGGCGGGGCGAGCTAGCTCACTGCGGGCCACGCTCGAGCGAGCGGGCGTGCAAGGGGGGAATACGTCCCCCAACGTCAGGGCTTGGTAGCCGTTTGTTTTCCGCAAAGCGGGGCGAGCGGACTCACTGCGGACCAGACTCAAGTGAGTGGGTGCGCAAGGGGGGATCCCTGGTAAGCTGTCCCCCAACAGCAGCGTGGGTGCCTCTTCGTTGGTCAGGGGCCGAGGCTGCGGGACGGCGGTGGACGTTCACTCCGATAGCAGCTCCAGAACTGGGACCAGCTCCTCTACCAAGGGTGCGCGGACATCACAGGTGCGGCCGGAGGCACAACAGGAGCAGGAGAGGCACACTGCATGCATACACTCGGCCACAGGAAATCACCACATCGGGTGCAGGTGCAGACTTGACAACTGCAACATCAGATCAGACAAGCACCTATATAGCGTCCCAGTAGCCCGTTCTACGGCCTCTTAATGGGGATGGCACGCGCCGCCGGTCTCAGCTACTATGGACAGTGCTTATAACAAGCCAGGGCCTTCCTATAGGGATGCTTGTTGTCATATGTAGGCGAAAAGAAGGACTACGGTGCACCAGAAGGTGCGTGTCGTTTTTATTAATTATTTAGTTATTGCACTGCAGAATAGTGGCTGAGGAAAAGATGGGAGGACAATATCTCAGAGTGGACAGGACTGAAGCTGGGCGATACGCTGAGAATGGCAGAGAACAGAGAGGATTGGAGGGAGCTGGTTGCCAAGTCATCAGTGGTGCCCCAACGGTCGGCAAGACTACGGGATATAGATAGATAGATAGAATAGTGGCTGACTACACAAAGAAATTAATGGTATAATATTGTAATGCCAGCATGAAAGTGCGCTGCGCACAGGAGTGCAGTAGACAATCTTCTCTTTGTCCAGTCCCAAGGTACGGGAAACATCTGTATATCTGAACATGGATACTAGCATGTCAGGATACATGGGTGTGCATGACACGGACATCGCCAGTGTCTTAAAAATGCGATGCACACACTGGGTGTCTAACAAACGTGGGTGCATGCATCATGTCCATAAAATGTGGTGTGTGAACACCAACATAAGTGTGCATACACCAGCGTGATCGTAACAAAAATATGTGTATCTGTAACGTGGGTGAGCACACCAGTCTGTCTGCAAGAATGTGGAAGTGCATGCTGGTATGGATGCGCAAGAGAAAGGGACACCATCATCAAGAAATGGGTGGACGTAGCTGCTACGCCATGTGACGAGTGCACTCGAGCACATGAAACATCGACTGATGCCGCTGCCCGGCGCCAGTCGCTGGCACACATCGAGATCTTACCTAGCCATCTTGCAGAGGCTGGGGGAAGGGAATAACCTGACACGCAGAAGCGGGAGCACCACACCAAGGAGCCGGGGCCTGCACACGTCAGGCAAGGGCGCAGAGTCCACGACGGAAGTCACAGAGGACCGGAACACAGACGAACTTGTCCGAAGGCACCCAGAGAAGAACCACAGAAGTAACAACAGTTCAAAGCACCCGAGCGCAACACACCGCCGGGAACCAAGGCTCCAAGTCGCAGGCACAACCGGCGCAGAACGTAAGGAACCTGCAGAGGGCAAATGCACGCCTGCACTACACATCCTGCGCGCTAACAGAGAGCACCAGAGAAGAAGAAGCACACAAGGAACAACAGTCAAATGGCGCCGGGCAAGGCTACGACCACACAGCCAGAACCAAGTCTCTCGGGGCGCAGGGAACACGGCGCACAACGCCAGCTGGAAGAAGCACACAAGTAGCAAAAGTTTAAGCCTCCGAGGCCAGCAAGAATAACCAAGCCTCATAGGTCGCAGGTACAACCGGTGCAGAACCATACACAGCTGTAGGCTCAACACTGCAGTAGGCTAACACACGTCTTAACTCCGTAAGCTAAAGGAATAAACTGGGGTGTCTGCGCAAGGCAGTTACCCGTATGGGTGGGAAGGGAGGCTACCCGGGGTACTGGGTCACGGCACCCCTAGGTTGCCTCCCCTGGCCCTATAGGTACACATCGTAAGTTTTGGGCTAAAATTATGTAAGCTATAGGATGGTTCCATAAAGTAATGGCATAGGTTATGTTTTTGAAGAAACAAGTTTGACTAAAATAGTTCAAGGGTAGTGCCTGAATAGCTTGGAGCCAAGCTATTCTGGCACCACCCTTGAACTAAAGCCATTGGTCTATATCCTTATCTGTAAGTACTATAATGTAGCTTGCATATGGCAGTGTACAAATTTGAAGCTTTTAGCCTTGGTATGATATGGGTTAATTGGTGATAAAATGTTTTATTGTTAGGCAGTCTTCATCAGGGATGGTGTACAGTGCCTCCATGTCCATAGTAAGCAAAATTGTGTGTTGCCATCAGGAAAGGAGCACTGAAGCAAGATGGTGTAGTGCCTCTACGGCCTTGGTGAATGAAATTGTATGTGTTGCTCTGTCAGGAAAGGTGATCTGATCCAAGTTGTAGTGCCTCTATGTCCATAGTACAGTGAACACAGCTTTTGTGTTGCTGTGTCAGAAAAAGTGAACTGTAAGGTTAGTTGCAAGTGTCTTGGCATCAGCTGACAAAAGTTGGTGTTGAGCACCATTCATTTGGAGGTTAAGCGCTATATAAATGTACATTATTATTATTGTCTGCACTCATTTTCAGATGTGAAAGCCTTCCTTGACCTTTGCAAGTGGTCAACCAAACGGCAATGCTTGGGAAGGTAGTATCAGCAACAACCTTTGCGCAATGTTTAATTGGCAAAAGCACCGACAAAATAAATTATATAAAAAAAAGATTGCCAACATTGTTACTCTCGACCCCAAATTAGTATGAACATGAATGCCACATGAGGTATCTCCACAACAATGATTGGCGTTGAAGTTCAAAATTATATTGAGAACTCGTTTTTGACATACTTTTTCTGACATACCTGACCTTGAAGCGGTCAAATAGGTATATTTAGAAATGTATTGCACAAAGTATAACTAGGCCAAGTTTGAAGTCTGTAGCTTAAATAATCTGAGAATAGCAAAGCTGCCAGCATTTATTAAGTCTGCTATGATGGTTCAGTACATACCTTTTGCTGCAAGGCCACATATTGAACTACACCTCCTGCATACAAACTTTTGGAAACGCTCATCACGTGAGCCAAATGTTTTTAAGTGTTAATGCATTAACCCTTTTAGCCCCAGATCCCTACAGCAGATGGCTTGACCATGATAATTGAAGGGTAGTGCCAGGTCAGCCTGGCACCTTCAGCAGGAGATGGCTTGACCATGATAATTCGAGGGTAGTGCCAGATTAGCTTGGCACCCGAAGGCGCCAAGCTAACCTGGCACTACCCTCGAATTATCATGGTCAAGCCATCTCCTGCAACTGATACATAGTTGTTTGGCAACACCCAAAATTTGAGAAATGGGACCTTGGGACTAAAAGGGTTAACACAGCCACATGCACATGATACTGAGAACAAGATTTCCATTAAAATTTATTAGCAATGAACGTGGTACAGTGAAGGGCTCTTGTCCGAGCATCACAATGGCAAAGTCTTGTACAAGAAAGACCGAACACTTCAGGGAGTCCAAATCGGAATCTACTGCATCTATACCGAAACAATCAACACGGGTACGCAAAAATTCATTCACACTATACATCACTGCATTTTCTCAACAGACTGGTTGCAGCTACACCTTCCCCAAAAATATCACAAGCTTCAGATGTGAAATAAATTAAGTTGTACTGATCATAAAAAGTATGTTAAGGTCATTTTATACTCCCAATTATACACTCCATGCCCTTACACCAAGATTACAGTGAAGTTTGACCTAAACTACGCAAAAACAGTTAATTTATGTCAGATCCACCTTGGATGGTTCCAACAAACTTAACTCAATGTTTTATGTTAATCTGTTACATCTTGAGGCCGATTTCCTTAAAAAACTGCTTATCCTAGAAAGGCTACATTACAGATTGGGAGATCTATTAACCATTTTAGTTCAAGGGTGGTGCCAGAATAGATGACACCTTAGGCGCCAAGCAATTCTGGTGACACCCTTGAACTAACAATTGACTAACATAGTCAAATTTATTTTTTGCAATAGTGTATTGGGATGAAAAGGGTTTAAAAAAGTTAAGTTAGCATGAAGCAGACTTCAATACACAGTACTGCATATTGAGCAAGGTCAAGTTCACAAGCAATAGGCCACCCTAGTATTGTTCACACTCTTGTATATCTGCTGTTATTTGGGTAGACCTTCCTTCAGGATGGTAGAGACAAGGATCCGATCCTGCAGCGTTTGCTCCAGCTCTTTTTCATCTTGCCTTAGTGTCAGCTGAAAACAAAAGAAACAAGAGGGTCATACAGAGGAGTCTGTAGTGCTAATTCTTGATAATTCACGAGGAAGAGAACCAGAATAGTGCAACTGAAGGGCAATATAATTTATAAACAAAAAATAATCTACTTTCTCAATTCAAATGAATTTGTGGTCTTTGGTGTAATACAGGTCGGCCACAGTTTTAACATTACAAAGGGGAGCTGTCGAACTGCATTATTCGTATCAGTGCTATTGTTATTTCTCCCAACCTTCACTCATATAATTGCACTGACAAGTGATTTAAGCACACCTTGATGAAACGTGTGTCTTTCGCCTTCTTCATGCCAATGATGCCTCGTGCCTCCAGAAGCACACACAGAGAGTGGAACTCAGACTGGTCGACAGGGGCCATTTGTTGCCGTCGACATACTTTACAGTAGCTCTCGTACACCTGAAAGCAATAAACAGTAGTTTGTTTACTCATGCAGAGCATTTGTGAGAGGATACCAGCAAAGCCTTCTCCCACCATCTCAGAAACACTGCTATCTGTTCATTTTAACATTCTGCTCCAGGACCGAAATCCACAAATTTTGAAGTTGCCCCTTGAAGACTGTATTACTTCTGGAAACAGATCGAGCATGATAGCTCAAGAATTGTGACAGAATAGCTTGGTGCCTTGCTATTCTGGCACAACCCTTGAACTATCACACTCGATCCATGTCTTGCCGTAAAAGGAATTCAATATAAAAACTCAATTCTCAAACAGGTAATCTAATTTTTAAAAAATAACATGTCTTGACGTCAGCTTCTGTGGCAGCTTTGTCTTCCTGAAGACAAAGACAGGTTCAAGCTGTTTATTAACTAACTCTTTGGCTGTCGGTAGTTTTGTCGAGGTCATTCAGGCATAGGAATTGCCAAAGCAAAAATCGGCTGAAACTAGGGGCGTCCAGGGGCATGTCCCCCTGGAAAAAAAAAGTGAACATGAAAATCTGTGCAATCTGAGCATATTTTGTGTATTTGTATTCAGTGAAAACAAAGTGACCAATGTAACAAGAAAAGCTGAAACATCTTGTTATTTATTTGTGTAATGACAAAAAATGAATTTAAAATATATAATTAAAAAAAATATACCGATCCCATCTCATTCAACCCCTGGGTACCAGTTTGTGGAAATTACCACACACACAAAGAAAAGCTCAAACAACTTATTTATTTAACATGAAGGTTTGTGTACTAACAAAAATGTGAAGAAATTTTTTTTTAGAAACAATTATACTGAGCAGATCCCATCTCATTCAACACCTGTTACCAGTGCTTGGAAATGGCCACTGACACAAAATTAGTTAGAAGCAAAACCTACCGTACAAGACATCTTTTGTACACAGAAGACATCATGCCGTTCCCACAACATCGATCTTCCGAAAATGAGTTCCCAAGCGTTCAGTCTTGTCTACTTTGCTATTAGTTTCCACCATTTTGGAAAGCCACTCCCACCTGTCTCGAACACCTTCATCCTCGAACGCCCCCATCCGGGTCTGCCCTGGGGGACTTGGGTGGGGTTAACTACATTTTAGTTCCCAGGGTCACCCTGGTCAGCCCCACAGGGTGGGTTTTCCCCTCTATTCTGGGGCATGTGTTTCTGTCTACCTTTGGTCCATTCACCTGTAATTTCCTTTTTTAAACTCTCCCTACTGTCTGCGCTGCCTGTAGCTCTTGATATTGGATGTGTTGCTAAATCGTCTTAGGTTTATTTAGCATATTAGACCGGCTGGCGACATACATTCAATATTCTGTATAGTTTTTTTTTTTTCACAAGCAGTGCAGGCACGTCCTGAGAAATTCTTGTTGCTGTCGGGATGTTAGGCAATGTACAACCAACCAACCATCCTCGAACGGATAACCGCGGCTGACAATTTTAGCTATCGAATACATAATTTATTGCCATTTAAACTGAAAACACTGTCTTTTCTTCAAATGAAAAATTCCAAGATGGGCGGCGCCGAAAATGAAATCCGCTTTTGGAAAATGTGCAGTGACATGATTCGGAAAAGGGTGAAAAACGAAATTGTACCAATAATTTTTTTCTGAGGGATCCCCCCCCCCACCCCCCCACAAGAAATGTGACATTTTCCGCAGATCCGAGGACAATTCCCACGCCTGGTCCGATTACTGCAGGACCGCCAAAGTGTTAAACCATGTGCATTCAAACACTGGTTCCAGTGGCTGAATGCACAAGGGAGTTCAAATTCAGACCGAGGGAGATCTTGGGTTAACCCATATCATATCGAGGCTAAAAGCTTCAAATTTGTACACTGCCATTAGCAAGCTACATTATACTACTTACAGATAAGGATACAGACCAACAGCTTTAGTTCAAGGGTGGTGCCAGAACAGCTTGGTGCCTAGAGGCGCCAAGCTGTTAAGGCACTACCCTTGAACTATTTTAGTCTCAATTATCCCACACACTGGTGTATTCCGAATGATAAGGGTGAGTGTTCTGCTGACAGATAATACAAATTTTGTCAACGTTACCTTTCCAAGCTGAACCTCCTTGAACTTGCCAGACTTGACCACCAGCAGAAGAGTGCAGACCACGAGTTTCTGCTGCAGTGGTACCCCCTCACTCTGCTGCGCCTGTACACTAGACCCATACACCTCGGACAGCACCTTCGATATATGTGCGATGCCAATCTTCTTTACAGCTGGTCGACTCTTGGATGGACTGTTGCAATCTGCCAAAACAGATGATTTTTCAGCAGCAGCAGTACCATCCCTACGAAAAGTTATTGAGCTGATGTTTGCCTGCATGCACTTAGGTGTTTTCTCACACCCAACAATCCACTTAATCCAAACAAACACATACAAACAGGAAACGCGAATTAAGCCCCTACTGAAACGCAGTTAACCCGTATCATTCGGAATACGCCTCTAGGCGCCAAGCTATTCTGGCACTACCTTTTGAACTAAAGCCATTAGTCTATATCCTTATCTGTAAGTACTATAATGGCATATGGTGGCAGTGTACAAATTTGAAGCTTTTAGCTTCAGTAGGATATGGGTTAACAATACCGTTAGCTGCATGCACGATTTGGTTATAAAAATTTCAGCGAATGCAAATGCTGGAGAATGTCTTCATTAACAGTTTTTCATTTTAACCCCTTGTGCATAGTCATCGGTACTGTTTATTAGTCCTAATGGCTACGTGCAAAAGGCGGTTAAATGTCTAAAGCTAAAAAAGGAAGAATTTGATATACTTCCTCACCAGTAACTCTGAGAACCTGCTGACTACGAATCTCCGATTCAACTAATTCCACAGCTCTTCTGCAGACATCCAGTGCCTTCCTCATATCACCCGCCACCGCAGACACTTTACGAGCACAGAACTGTACAGCACTGGTCTCAATGACAGCATCACTGTCTCTGCACTGCATCAAAAAGAAAGGAAGCGGACTGTGTAAAGAATTATTACACACAAAAATATATAGTCTACTCCACTTGTAACAAGGAGTATAGCAACACTTTCTCAAAGGTCACAACAGCAGTTTTTCAATGTAAATTACATCACTAATAACAAATATCGGATATAACAAGAAAAACTGCCCCACCCCCCCCCCCCCCCCCCCCCCCCGGTGATCTGTTATATCTGGAGTTTACTGTATATGAAACAGATCAAAAAGCTGTACAGAGTATTTATACAAGAGATGAAAAATTAATTTTTCTCTAAAATATATTTAAAAAAAAACAACTTACCGATGGCATTACTGATAGGAAGACACGCTAGCTAGCCCGATTTCAGCCTAAATCCGTTGTGTGAATGAACACAAACGG
The DNA here is from genome assembly GCA_036245525.1 of Semisulcospira habei. Classification (NCBI taxonomy): domain Eukaryota; kingdom Metazoa; phylum Mollusca; class Gastropoda; family Semisulcospiridae; genus Semisulcospira; species Semisulcospira habei. The sequence continues at coordinate 83,872,971 of BTPG01000008.1, read as the reverse complement.
GAAGATAACTCCGAGGAGCCCGTTAATCAAACGCAATCCCGGGTGGCCTCCCCTCCCTTCCCTTCAGGCCCTATCCACCAGTTTCACGCCAAGCGAACTGGCGGCAAGCGGGGTAGGCGGGAGGGCCCTTCGAGTAATGCCATCGGTAAGTATTTTTCAAAAAAATATATTTTAGAGAAAAATTAATTTGTTTCTTAAGGGGAGACATGGTAGTCAAATAATGAATTTTTTTGTTTCAGAAACTGTTGGTTGTTTGTTGTCATTTTATGATGTAAGATAACTGCTGGATTATATATAGACTTTGAAAAATGTCAAAAAAAATATTTTTGTGACTTTAATGCATCAAAAACTGGGAAAAACCTTGCAAAATTAGCTAATTTCAAAATGTTCTTGTGTCTGAACTAATGCTTATATTCTCTCACTTCTTTTTGTTTTTTAAATCTATTTATGTGCTAAATAGACCTGTGCATGGAAATTGCATTCAGTACATCAGTAATTTTATAATGAGCACTAGAAATAATCATTATAAATTGCAGTCATCAAGAGACCGAAAACAGCAATTCACATGGTCACCAAACACAAACTAATACACTAAACTCATATTCCATGCACAGAAATATTGCAACACATGTTACAAATATCATATCCAAATATGAAATGGATCGGTCAAGCCATTCAAAAGATACAACCTTTTATTTGGTCGAAAAATCACATTTTGAGAAAACGGTCCCCAAAGATTGGACAAGCAAAACGGAGTACTGTGCCATAACAAACACCTATGGGATAAAAAAACAAAACAAAAAAACAACAAAAAAATTGAATAGCCACATATAGAAACATATTTCTCATGAGAAAATGAAAAGCAAAAGGTTTCTCAGTCTTGGATATATGCACACGTTGAAAATGCGTGATCTGAATGAGCGATTCTCGTATTTTGATCGAGTTGTACGCCATGCGTAATGGTGCATTGTGGGACGGTCGGAAAGACCCGAAGCCGTTCGGAGCCTGGTCGGAAAAACCCGAAGTCATCCAGAACACTCGGCGCGCTCTGCTCATTGGTCGGTTTCCGAAAATAGTATTATCTCATTAGCATAACGTTCGTATCAGGCAATCTCCGGTCGTTCGTGACGTCAGTTTTGCGCCAATAGCTATTTATAGAGCCTTTGTAACCTTTAGCTGGTTGGTGAATGGGAAAGTAGAGACGGAACCGGTCTGAATGGACCCAAACATGGCGGCATTCGTCGCTCGCAAAGCGGTGTTGTCAGGGTCCAAACATTGGATGTTTTCGAGCAAAAGACGTCGCAAATGCATGAAACATTGAGCAGGTGCTTCACTTTATTTATTTTTTTACAGTAAATAAAAGGTATTTTGTGATATTTTATGGTTGTGGCTGGGTTCTAGGGGGTTCAAACAACCCAAAAATCCAGTCAACCCAAAAACACTTCGGACACCAAAATTGACGTTTTTGCGGTACCGTGTCTCCCCTTAAAAACCCTTACCGATGGCATTGCTGATAGGAAGAATAACGAAAAGGCTTAGGGTGCCACCCACAAACCCCGTGATCGTAACAAGCTTAGTAAGGCGTCCAGGGCGCACTCCCGACGATTTCAACTAAACAGTACCTTATGGTGCTTCCGGCGCCGGGAGGGAGTGCTGCGCCGCCGAAACATCGCCCAGGAGTGACAGGTTCACGCGCTGTCCTGAGAGATCGCGCAGGTAGAAGCACGCAAAGGTGGAACTGGATCACCACCCCACCGCCGACACAATGTCTCGCACCGCACAGTTGCGGTCCAATGCGACGCTAGTGGAAACCGCTCTGACTTCATAGGCTCGTATTTGCAGCCTCTTAGCCCCCTCAGGGGAGAGGTCCTCATATGCAGACCGTATGACCCATCGGAGCCAAGAAGAGATGGTTTGGGCCGAAATGTCGTTCCTGATTCGCCGCAGAGGCAGAAAGAGGCGTGTCCGGCCCCACCGGTGGGGGCATGTTCGGCACAGATAGATCTGTAATGCGAGCACCGGGTCTTGCTGGAGCGACTCCTGTGACCTGTCAGACCCCTAAAGGGGTTGGAGCGTAATTACTTGTGCCCCGACCGCTGGCAGCCTGTTCTTTGCCAGGAAGGCAGGGTTCACCAGGAGCTGCACTGACCCATTCGCTCTCTACTGTAGACAGGATGGGGCCACAGACAATGTATGGAGTTCACTGACCCTGGAAGCTGAAGCGAGAGCAAGGAGGAAGCACGTCTTCCTGGTTACATCCGCCAAAGTGGCCAGGTGCAAAGGAACCGGCCTTAATTAAGCCACATGAGCACCCAAGCAAGGCCCCACCGTGGAAGCAGGGAACGTTGGGATTGGTCACTGCAAATCGAAGTGGGCCATGAGGTCTGCCAGATCTTTACACGCTCCTGGATCCGGTCATCCTAAGTGCCGGTATGTGTCAGCGATCATGGAGAGATAGCCCCGGATGGTAATGGGGCCAGACGTTGATCGGTAAATAGCCAGAGGAAAAACTCGGCCAGCTGGGGTGCCAAAAGTGCCGTGGGAGACAGGTCTCTGGCCTGAGACCAATCCTGCAAGACCTTCCACTTCCCCTCGTAAACCCTCAGAGTGGAAGATCTGCGAGCTGCTGCAATAGCTGCCACTGCCGTACCTGAGAAGCCTCTTGCGGCGAGGGCTGCCCGCACAACCTCCAAACGTGTAGTAGGAGCCTCTTGGGGCATGGGTGAAACAGGTTCTGCCTCGGCTGTTTCAGCATCGTGCGCGGTGATGGTAGCCACAGCGGGGGGTCCGTGGCCAAACTAAGAAGGTGCGTCGACCAGCTTCGAGTCCAAGTGAAGGGAGCGACCAGGAAGATGATCGCATTGGTGCCCCGGAGCTTCTGCAGAACCTTGGGTACCAACACAGCTGGGGGGTACGCGTAGGCCACCCCAAGGGATCGACAGGGCGTCTACTGCCTAAGCGAGAGGGTCTGGCATGGGCGAGACAAAGAGGGGAAGCTGGGCATTCCATCGCGTCGCAAACAGGTCGACCATGGGCATTTCCCAAAGAGCGCCTATCATCCGGAAGAGCTCCGGCTTGAGTGTCCACTCAGTGTGTAGGAGCTGTCCTCGACGAGAGAGAGAGTCTGCAAGAACGTTCAGACGGCCTGGGATGTGTCGCGCTCGGAGCTCGATCCCTGCACCAAAGCATCAGCTGGTACACGAGCATGCAAAGGGAAGGAGAATGGGTGCCCCCTTGCTTCTGAATGTAGGACACCACCGTGGAGTTGTCCGAGAGGATCAGTACCGCCTGATGCGTGAGACGAGGCTCCCAGTGTTTCAATGCCCGGTGCACTGCCTCCAGTTCCAAATTTAGCTGGATCGGCCGCAAATAGAGCCGGCCGAGGGGAAGCAGTTCCGTGGCGGCGCTGATGCTTCTCTTGTCAGGGCTTCTGTTTTCATAACAGGTTAAAGGGTCTGTAGACCCCCAGGTATAAATTTTAGAGGGTACACAGACCCCCATCTGAGCATAATAGAGGGTCCACAAATTTATTTAAAAACAAGAAAGGCAAAGCCATTATGGCTCATGAGTATGACCGATTTACATGTGTGACCTTTGTGACAAGGGCTGGCTTCTGCAGCAGCAAAATCCACGTTTTCTGAAAATGTAACTGTAAGCATTTTTCGCACGTCAACCCCCTGTGACCCTTGACCTTTGTTTTGAGTCAACTAAATTAGTATGCATAGGAAGGTCTTATCATCAGCTATCTTTGTACCAAATTTGGTTAAGAAACAATTTGGAAAAAATTTGGGAAAACCTACAATTTTATCAAAAATCAGCATTTTACAAACATTTGCCAGCCTCTTGCGACCCTTGACTGTTCCGAGGGGTCACCAAAATTAGTATGCATAGATAGGTCTTACCATAAGGTATCTCTGAACCAGGTTTGGGTTTGAAGTTGTGAATAGTATTTGAGAAAAAAACATCTTTTGTCAAAATATGGCTATTTTCCACCTATTTCCTCAGCTCTTGTGAAACTTGACCTTTCCGAGGTACCAACCAAATTAGTACGTATAGAAAGGTATTATCATCAGGTATCTTTGTACAAAGTTTGGGTTTGAAGTTGTGAATAGTATTTGAGAGAAAAAAATTATGTCCAAATATAGCTATTTTTGTCCTATTTCCTTATCCCCTGTGACCTTGACCTTTGTGAGAGGTCACTCAAATTGGTATGTTTAGAAAGGTCTTTCCACAAAGTATCCTTGGGCCAAGTTTGAGGAATGTGGCTTAAAGTCTCTAAGAAAATGCCAACGTTAAAGTTGACCACGGACGACAGACGGCGGATCAATGGCCCAAAACATACTCACTTTTGCTTCGCACGTCAGGCAAAAACTGCATCATCTGTTTAAAAAAAAAAAAAATTAACTCATTTCGCTCTCTCCTCTTTACATTTGTTGTGACAGTGTGCGTGTGTCTTTTCCATGATACTAATTTTTTTTAACTGTTGAGCCATCGAGCAAAATCCTGTCTCCCTCTCGGGCCCTCTCACAGAAAAACACATATATATTTATCTGTATGATCATTTGATAGCTGCGTGCTGGCACCGACCCTCTTCATCTTTTTAGCATGATGTTGAAGCAGGCCACAGTAGACCTCGATTATGACGATGCAGTGTACATCAGGTATCGTCTCGATGGCAGCCTGTTCAACCTCAGACTGCAGGCCCACACGAAAACCCTAGACCAACTGATTCGTGAGCTGCTTTTTGCTGATGATGCTGCCCTCGTTGCACACACAGAGAGAGCCCTGCAGCGCATCACGTCCTGCTTCGCAGACGCTGCCCAGCTCTTTGGACTCGAGGTCAGTCTGAAAAAGACAGAGGTCCTGCATTAGCCGGCACCCAAGACAGTGTATCGCCCTCCTCACATCACCATTGGCGAGTCTGAACTAAAGTCAGTGCACCAGTTTACTTACCTTGGCTGCATTATCACGTCGGACGCCAAGCTGGACAAGGAGCTTGACAGCAGGCTGGCAAAAGCGAACAGCGCTTTCGGGCGACTTTTCAAGCGGGTGTGGCACAATCAACAGCTGAAAACAGGCACCAAGATCAGCGTGTACAGAGCTGTGGTCCTCACCACCCTGCTGTATGGTTCCGAGTCCTGGACCCTCTACCGCAGCCAACTACGTCTCCTCGAACGCTGCCACCAGCGCTGCCTGCGTACCATCCTGGGCATTCACTGGAGTGACTATGTCACCAACGTCGAGGTCCTTGAACAGGCTGAAACTGTGAGCATCGAGGCCTTGCTTGCTGCTGCGGACACAGCTCCGCTGGGCAGGGCATGTCTCCAGGATGAAGGATCATCGCCTACCAAAGATCACCCTGTTCGGTGAGCTTGCTACTGGACACCGTGACACCAAAGAAGAGATACAAAGACTGTCTCAAGAAGTCACTTAGTGCCTGCCAAATCGACCACCACCAGTGGTCCTCGCTTGCTGTGGACCGTGACACCTGGCGCTCCACCATTTACAAGCAGCTGTCTCCTTTGAGGATTCTCGCAGAGCTAGCCTTAAGGACAAGCGGCTCAGGAGAAAAAACTGAGATGCCGCAACTCAGAACCCTGGCCATACCTTCCCCTGCAGCCACTGCGGTCGAACCTGCCTGTCCTGGATTGGCCTCCGCAGCCACGAACAAGCCTGCAGACGTCATGGGCAACTCCTATAAAATCTTCGTTCGCGAAGTCAAGCCAAGAGATCTGATAATGTATTGTAACAGAGATCTCCTCCGTCCTCTAGCCGTTGGCTGTCAGAAACAGCTCATCCGCCTAGTGGTGCAATGTGAACACCACCCCCTCACGTGGTTTAGCCCACCAGCTGAGGTGGTTTGCCAGGGTGTGGCGCTTGGAGCCAGCACGTGAGAGATTAAGGAGATGGATGAGGACCAGTGATGCCCGTCCGTCCTATGTAGGACGCAGCTGCCGAACAGCAAAGGTACTACCTCTATCCAGAGCCCCCTAAACCCTTCAAATCAGGATTGGAGCCCCGAAGGCAGACAGCTGCCTGTATTCACGCACTGTTCTGGCAGCTCCTGCAGCCAAACTGGTGCCAAACGTACTGCTTTGCATTCCTTTGGATACATCAGCGAGGCCGAGAGGGGGATCTTGACGACTGGGCATCCCAGGATCTCCATACACTTCGCCCAGGCTTGCGCACTGGAGAGGTCACTCCAGTGACTGACCCAGCAAGCGCATACTCCCATTGTCTTTCGAGACAGGATGCCGAAAAGTAACAGAGAATATAGCCTTTTCTGCTGAATGCAAATTGACAACCAAAGTCCGACTTGAGTGAGTGAGTGAGAGAGAGAGAGAGAGAATTAATGTACTTAAAAGTTGGTTTCAACCCATTTAACCCGAAAGATGCATTTCTCCAATGCCGTTAGAGCTTTTGCCTAATACCTGTGTACCAGAAGATGGATCGACCACTATGAAAAAAAACTCACAAACTTATTTCCGTTCAAATTTCTGGACTTGCTTTTTGAGTTCCCCTCCATGCACATTGCGCATGTCATCCATGTGCCGTTGTGCTTTAGCCATGGAAATACACACAGCCATGAACTCTGAAAACTGCGAATAGCAGCGGCGGTGCCACACACAGCCCAGGGGTATCATTTCTGGTACTGTCGCTTGTCCATGGAGACGGCAGTGTCGAAGTGCAACTTTCTTCTAAGCGTCCGCGATTATGGCACTGTGACGATCAGACGGTGTCGGATTGAAGAATCCGAAGCATTCCAGCTTTCTTTGCTTTTTCTCCGTTCAGATCGAAAGTGAAACGCACGATGCGGTATCCCATAATAGTATGAATGGTGATGGCACAGCAAGTAACGCGTTCAACATGTAGCGCGCACGTAATAACATGCCGACACCACAGCTTGCCTGTCCAGTTATACTCGCACGGACCCCAGAATCGGGGTGATTCTGAACGCAGCCGCGACCAAACGAGCGGCTAAACGAACCAACTCTTCACTAAAAATAGAATACTGACACCTACCTCTGTTATGTTATGCACGGTGGCGCAAGGATGATGCGTCTCGGACGCAGGTGCACTGAATATTAGTGCATCTGACTACCTCTTAGTTACATTTTCAGTACGTGATCGTGAGTTTTAATGCGTCATAGATGCACTAAAACGGAAGCTCTGCTTGTGTGAGTGTCGTAGCTGCCAACCTTGAGGCACAAAAATCCTGAGCTGCGGCCTCCACGACGCTTGCCCTTGCTTCCATGTGCCGAAAAATCAAACAACGGCAGGGGGGTGGGGGGGGGGGGGGGGGAGGTATGCACCTTGCTCCAGCCGAATAATCAAACACAGTGCGCGTCAGCCCAGGGAAGAACCAGTCTTGCTTGCTGGCACCCCGTTGGAGGAGGTGGAGTCCTTCACCTATCTCGGGAGCATCATAGACAAAAAAGGCGGCACTGATGCAGATGTCAGAGCACGAATCGGTAAAGCCAGAGCAGCCTTTCTCCAGTTGAAAAAAGTATGGAGTTCCAGAGAGCTGTCACAACACACCAAAGTCCGGATTTTCAACTCCAATGTAAAAGCAGTTCTCCTATATGGAGCAGAGACATGGAGATTGACAAAAACCACAGTCAACAGAGTACAGACCTTCATGAACAGTTGCCTTAGAAGAATTTTGAAAATCCACTGGCCAGAGAAGATCAGCAACGTCAGACTCTGGGAGAGAACAGAGCAGATAACAGCAGTGAATGAAATTGGGCGAAGAAGATGGGGATGGATCGGTCACAGTCTGAGAAAGCCAGCTTCCAGTATCACTAGGCAGGCATTGTCATGGAACCCTCAGGGAAAGAGGAAAAGAGGTAGGCCGAGAAACTCCTGGCGTCGAGACCTCCAAGCAGACATCAAGAGACTGGGAACCACCTGGAGTAGAATCGAAGGAGAAGCACAGGACAGGAGTTGCTGGAGGTCTCTCGTCGACGGCCTATACCCGGGTAGGGGTGACAGGCGTAAGTAAGTAAGTAAGCGCGTCAGCCCGCCTAGGTTTACTGTGCAGCGATGTTTATGTCTGCCCGGCATATTTTACAAAAGGCAAAGTGTTAGCCCTTTCTCGATTTGTCGATGCAAGGAACGCTTGTAGTCTGGATGGAACTTCACCAACCACTTCTGCTTCTTTGGAGGCATCATTTTGTTGAAAATCGAAAATAACACTTGTGAAAATCGCTAAGCATGTGCTCCAGACCACGGCAATTTCGAAGGAACCGGAACAAACACAGAATGGATGCAAATTTGCTGCGCATGCGTAATCAAGACTGGCTGTGGTCCCCGAAAGCTTAGCGGTACAGTATAGCGGGAGGTGGTTCACCTCGCGCTGGGACCATATGGCGTTGAGGCGCGTTCCCCTGGGTGGTGGATAGGGGGTCCCTCGTGAGAGGGGTGCACCGAATGAAATAAGGTGCCGTGAACCAACATGGTCTAAGGGAAGGTGACCCCGACAGAAAACCCCTGGTCCTCCTAGTAAAGGGGTTGGGCGTGGGGGTAGCTTCCCCACCCTGCAAAAAAGGAAATAGCTACAAAAACGCCGACGAAAAGACAAACAGTAATTCCTTTCCTGGAGGAGGAAGGTTCTTCTACCAGAAGATTTATGACGTCCTGTGGTTAAAGCCCGGATACGAAGAGGTGATGGGGAGACAGGGACTAGGCTCGGAGATGAGTGAGAACGGGGAGAGGTTTGTAGACTTTTGTGCTCTAAACAGACTTGTCATTGGAGGCAGCATCTTCCCACACAGAAGGATACACAAAGCAACTTGGGTCTCACCTGACCATACAACAGAGAACCAAATAGACCATATCTGCATTAGCAAGAAATTTAGAAGATCCCTTCAAGATGTTCGAGTGAGGAGGGGAGCAGATGTCGCCTCCGACCACCATCTGCTTACCTTAAGAATGAAGCTCAAGCTAAAGAAAAGCCGCACAGAGACAAGAAGACAGCGCTATAATGTAGGCCTCTGAGAGAAACTGGAGTTAGAGAAGAGTTCAAACTGGTGCTGTCCAACCGGTTTCAAGAGCTACAGGAGCTAGCAAATGAAGAGGAGGCGGTCACCACAGAGCAGCAGTGGAAGGCAGTTAGAGAGGCGCTGAACTCAACCTGCAAAGACACTGTAGGGTTCAGGAAACACCATCACAAGGACTGGCTGTCGGCACAGACCTTGAAGATAGAAGTGAGGAAGCAGAAGAAAGCAGTTGTCAACAACAGTCGCACGAGAGCAGCCAAAGTAAGGGCACAGGGGGAATACTCAGAAGCCAACCGCGAGGTGAAGAGGAGTATCAGGGCAGACAAGAGGGCCTACACAGACAGCCTGGCAGCAGAAGCAGAAAAGGCAGCAGCAACATGAAACAGCTCTACGACATTACCAGAAGATTGTCAGGCAAGTATGGCCATACAGAAAGACCAGTAAAAGACAAAGAAGGCAAGCCTATTGCAGACAGAGCAGACCAACTCGACAGATGGGCCGAGTATTTTGAAGAGTTACTGAACAGACCTAGCCCACCCGACCCCCCAGACATCCAGCCGGCAGAGACCGACCTACCCATCAGCTGTGACAGACCCAGCCGGGAAGAGATCAGAAGAGCAGTGGCATTTTTGAAGAACGGCAAAGCAGCAGGCCCAGATGGCATCCCAGCGGAGTCTGAAAGCAGACCTAGAGACAACAGTGGAGATGCTGTACCCACTGTTTGGAAAGATCTGGGAAGAGGAGGTGATGCCGGCTGACTGGAAGGAGGGGTACCTAATCAAGCTTCCCAAGAAAGGCGACCTCAGCAAGTGTTCCAACTACAGAGGAATCACCTTGCTGTCAGTACCAGGAAAGGTCTTCAACAGGATCATCCTGGAGAGAATGAAGAGCTCCGTTGACCCCCAGCTGAGAGACCAGCAAGCAGGATTCAGGAAAAACCGATCATGTACAGACCAGATCGCCACTCTCCGCATCATCGTGGAACAGTCTCTGGAGTGGAGCTCCCCGCTGTACGTCAACTTTGTGGATTACGAGAAAGCATTTGACAGTGTGGACCGAGAGACTCTGTGGAAACTCCTACAACACTACGGTGTACCCACAAAGCTCGTCTGCCTGATCAAGAGCAGCTACAATGGCATGACATGTCGCGTGATCCACGAAGGGCAGTTCACCAGGGAGCTCCAGGTCAGAACTGGTGTCAGGCAGGGGTGTCTGCTGTCTCCGTTCCTCTTCCTACTGGCCATAGACTGGGTCATGAAGATGACCACAGAGCACAGACGAAGTGGAATACAGTGGACACAGCTTGACGACCTCGATTTTGCAGACGACTTGGCATTACTGTCCCACACTCATCAACAAATGCAGGACAAGACCACGAGGCTTGCTGACATCTCGTCCCAAGTGATTGATTGATTGATTGATTGTACATTGCTTAACGTCCCGACAGCAACAAGGCTTTCTCAGGACGTGCCTGCACTGCTTGTGAAAAAAAAAAAAAAACTAAACAGAACATTGAATGTATGTCGCCAGCCGGTCAAATACATTAAATAAACCTAACACATGGGGCCTAAATAAAGCTAAGACCATTTAGCAACACACATCCAATATCAAGAGCTACAGGCAGTGCAGACAGTAGGGAGAGTTTTAAAAAGGCAAATACAGGTGAATGGACAAAGGGTAGACAGAAACACATGCCCCAGAATAGAGAGAAAAACCCACCCTGTGGGGCTGACCAGGGTGACCCTGGGAACTAAAAAATACCTAACCCCACCCAAGTCCCCCAGGGCAGACCCGGTCGTCCCAAGTGGGCCTCACCATTCACAAACAGAAAACAAAGACAATGAGGCTGAACGCAACCAGGGAAGAACCAGTCTTGCTTGCTGGCACCCCGTTGGAGGAGGTGGAGTCCTTCACCTATCTCGGGAGCATCATAGACAAAAAAGGCGGCACTGATGCAGATGTCAGAGCACGAATCGGTAAAGCCAGAGCAGCCTTTCTCCAGTTGAAAAAAGTGTTGAGTTCCAGAGAGCTGTCACAACACACCAAAGTCCGGATTTTCAACTCCAATGTAAAAGCAGTTCTCCTATATGGAGCAAAGACTTGGAGATTGACAAAAACCACAGTCAACAGAGTACAGACCTTCATGAACAGTTGCCTTAGAAGAATTTTGAAAATCCACTGGCCAGAGAAGATCAGCAACGTCAGACTCTGGGAGAGAACAGAGCAGATAACAGCAGTGAATGAAATTGGGCGAAGAAGATGGGGATGGATCGGTCACAGTCTGAGAAAGCCAGCTTCCAGTATCACTAGGCAGGCATTGTCATGGAACCCCCAGGGAAAGAGGAAAAGAGGTAGGCCGAGAAACTCCTGGCGTCGAGACCTCCAAGCAGACATAAAGAGACTGGGAACCACCTGGAGTAGAATCGAAGGAGAAGCACAGGACAGGAGTTGCTAGAGGTCTCTCGTCGACGGCCTATACCCGGGTAGGGGTGACAGGCGTAAGTAAGTAAGTAATAGCGGCAGGCTCTCGACTCGCTTGACCGGGAGCGGTACGCCAAAATGCCTCGAATTTTAAAACAAAGCTTGAAAATCGGGAAAAATGTACAAAAAAACGAAAAACGGGACTTGAAATAAAATCGGGAAATTCCTGAAAAAATTTGGGAGGGTTGGCAGCTATGGAGTGTCGTATCATCCCGTAAGCTATGATCTCCAACTGGGGGGGGGGGGGGGGGGGGGGGGGGGGGGGGGGGAGCGGTCAGGAGTAAGCACACTGGTCAGTAGCGGTCAGCTGTCGCGTAGACAGCCCAGCAATGTCCGAGAAAGCGCGCTTGCGAGGTCTCGGGGGTCCCAGAGGAGGGACCAGTGTTGCTCCTTCCAAGATTCACAAATCCGGCAAGGTTTGGAAGGGTAGACATAGGCCATGATTGTCACTAGGCCACTGGAATCCCCGGCAGGACGGGTACGAACTCAGATGAGCACTGCAACAGGCCAACAGAGCACGTGAACAGAAGCGCCTGAGAGCGAAAGTTCGTAAATTCATAATTCTCCCGAACTGTGCAATCCCCATTTATGATGCTCTTTTTTTTTTAAATTCTCGGAAAAAGGACTGTACCGCTGTGCCATTGCGGTACCCTGCCCAAACTAGGAAGGTTGGTAAGGATGATAGCACAACCACCGTGAGGCAACCAGAAGTTGAGTGTGTTGTTTTAGTTATCGATTTATTTATTTGCGCCCTGAGCATGCTGCTAGTATGGACTGGATGCGCATTACAAGTGGATATCATCATTATCATCACCGTGCGGTGCGCGAACCATGACGCGGTGGTGTGAAAAATGCCCAGAAAAATTCCTACATTTCCCGAGGTGTGGGTCTGATGTGCCCTATGTAATAATAATCTGAACTAAGATGGGAGGAAAGGAAAAACAGTGGCACCAAACATTATGTGCAATATCGCGTGTAGCGAGTGTCCCTCGCCGAGGCGCGATGAAGAACACCACGTGGCCGAAGACCGTCCGCCCTGGCCAACGACTCGGGCGCCAAAACTTCCTTACCTCATTGAAATCTCTGCAGGAAGAGAGAGAGTTCAGAAGAAAAAGAAGGGAATCCTTCAGGCAAGCACCACCACCAACCAGTCTGTCGAAGAATTCCGAAATGGTGAAGAGAACCAGCGTAAACGATCACAACGGAAAACGATGCAACCGACCGGAAGGCATCTAAGGATGAAACTGTAGGATCGGCCCATAGGGCCTGATGGGAAGGGAGAGGAGGCCACCCAGGATTGCGTTTGAATAACGGGCTCCCCGGAGTCGCCTCCCCGTTTGTGTTTATTCACACAATGGATTTAGGCTGAAATCAGGCTAGCTAGCGTGTCTTCCTATCAGTAATGCCATCAGTAAAGGTTTTGAAGAAACAAAGCTACATAAAGTATGTATACAACAGATGAAAATGCTATACAAAGTATGCACTGCAAGATATACCTGTGTCAGCCTGTTCGTGATGATGGCAGTGATCTGGTCACGGGTGTACGGGGCAAAGTGAAGAAGCGCAGGGCGACAGTGTGGCTTAGCCTGAAGACGCGGTAGAATTCGATCTGTTAGGTCCAAAGCATTTGCAACCCCTGTTAGCCAAAATGTTACAAACAGTTATGTGTAAATCATGGTCAATAAATATGACTATGTTCACACAACCGGATCCTCTGTAGTGAAATACATTGTTATAATCAGAATAGCAAAGCTCTTATGGCTCACATGCATTACCGGTCAAAAACTTTGATAAAACTAAATTCTGTCCAAAATTGGCATTTTTAACACTTGTAGACCTCTTGTGACCTTTCTGAGGGGGTCATCCAAATTAGCATGCATAAAAATGTCTTACCATCAGGTATCTCTATACCAGCTTGGGTCTGAAGATTTGTCAAAATAAAGTTATTTTTGGCCCATTTCTGGGCCCTAGTGGCCTTGACCCTTTGGGTATGTTTGGATAGGTCTTTAAGTTTTACCACAGACGACAGCCAAAAGACCACTGGCCCATTACATAGACTCACTTTGCTGGCTCATGTAAGCTAAAAAGGATTCATACCAAGGCTACATCTCAAACCCTTCCCAGACTATGTCACAAAAGTGTTGACACAAAATGTACAAACCTATAAGGAGGAGCTTGGAGCTGGGGAGGTATGGCCACTCAAAGATGGTGTAGAGCACTTCTTGATTTTTGCTGTCCAACTTATCAATTTCATCAAGCACAAGGATTCTGCACAAATAAAATAATTTACAGTTTGTATCCACAGATGTGTTGACGTATTGTACCATTAATGGGGTCAGCCACAGATCAATCCATTTGTACCAAACAGCCAAGGCAGACGCACATCATACGGCCTCTGAATTGTCTTACAAAATGTGTGCTTGTCTGTGATTTCAGACCCTACAGATATAGGCTGTAAGGTCCAACATCAAAAACCAGCAAGCAAATGCAGACCATACAAAATATATTATTTCTTACTCTATTAAATAAGACTCACAGATTGTCTTTGCTAGTGGTCAACAGCTTCTCCATGTCTTTGGCCGTTTTTCCATTTGATGCCATCTTCCCTGACAATTCAGTGTGGAGCTTGCGAAACACACTGGACGAATCCTTCACAGTCATGCAATTCAGGTATCCAATTTTGCACCTGTACTCATCCTGTCAAATTAAAGCATAAACACATTGTTGAAATGTGGTAAAAAATTGAAACAAGTATGTATTGATCTCTGAGCCCTGCTGACTTTTAAACATGTTTAATGATAAGTTTGAACTGAGCAACATTTTGGGCTTGACTTTTAAAAAACTGCATCCCATTTATCTTAACCCATATCATACTGAGGCTAAAAGCTTCAAATGTGTACACTGCCATATGCAAGCTACATTATAGTACTTACAGATAAGGATATAGACCAATGGCTTTAGTTTAAGGGTGGTGCCAGAATAGCTTGGCGCCTAGAGGCGCCAAGCTATTCTGGCACTACCCTTGAACTATTTTAGTCACACTTATTTCACACACTGGTGTATTCCGAATGATAAGGGTTAATAAAATAGTACAAAGGTGGTGGCAGAATAGCTTCATCTCCTGTTGCCGTGTGTCAGGGCTGTATGGAATAGTGAATGAAAACAAATATTTACCTATTACATTCTGAGGCTGATTTAGTAAAATTTGCTTATTGTCCTATGACGGCCACATTACAGATTTGGAGATAGATCAACTGTTCAAGGGTAGTGCCAGAATATTGTAGTGCAAAAATAAAGTCATCTTGAATTAGGAGAGATGTAGCACTTCTGCTTTTAGTGTTTCCGGGTCAAAATTAAGGAAAGACGGCAGCACTTGACAATGACAACAGACAAGAATCACGCCGATATAAGATAGTTCAACCTCAATTCTTGATGAATCTCACCAACAAAATGCTACCCTGGGAACCCTCGAGATGTATAGTTTACAACTGTAGTAGTTTACAGTTTGTATCTATGTGATTTAACCCATTCAGCCCTGACATACCACAGCAAGACATGCATCGAACTTGAGGCGCCAAAGCTATTCTGGCACCACCCTTGAACTATCAGTCAAATTGATTTCAAGCAATGGGTGTATCAGGATGAAAAGGGTTAAGATGAGAGCTGAAAATGCAAACCTTGAAATCATCTATAATGTGAAGGAGAGCTGCCGTCTTGCCTGTGCCTGGCGCCCCGGAGATGTACAAACTTCCAGCTGACTGCTGTACTAGGCGAGTTTTCAGGAACCCCTTTATCTCGGACACTTCCTTGTCTCGGCCCACCAACACATCTGGCTTGGCTGTGTGCAGCAACTGTTTGGTGTCCTGGTATGGTTTATCTGCAGAGGTAAGTTTATCAACATGGTGAGACATAAGGTCAAAATCTGTAAATCAGCAGACTACACACTAGTTGAGGGAAACAGAATGACAATGAGAGACTCCAAATACCTTGCACCACCCTTGAAATATCATGTTCAATCCATATTCTGTTGCAGTGTATCAGGACTAAATGAGCATAACACAATAACGACAAAGCCCTTAAGACTCACACGCATGACTGATCAACACAATTAACCTAACCTTTGTGACCATAACTTTTCCCGACGGCTGGGCTTCCGTTTTAGTCGTCTGTGACGCATTAAAACTCAAAATCACGTACTGAAAATGTAACTAAGGGGTAGTCAGGCGCACTAAAATTCAGTGCATCTGCGTCCGATGCGTAACCTAACAGAGATAGGTGACAGTGATTGTATTTTTAGTAACGAGTTGGTTCGTTTAGCCGCTCACTTGGTCTCGGCTGCGTTCAGAAGCACCCAGACTCCGGGGTCTGTGCGAGTGTAACTAGACAGGCAAAAAGTGGTGTGAGCATGTTATTACAACGTGCACTTCATGTTGAACACGTTACTTGCTGTGGCATCACCATTCATATTATTATGGGATATTGCATCGTGCGTTTCACTTTCGATCCTGAACGAAGTTGTAAATGGCGGAGAAAAAGCAAAGAAAGCTGAAATGCCTCAGATTCTTCAATCTGACACCGATGGTCTGATCGTCACAGTGATAATCGCAGGAGCTTAGAAGAAAGTTGCACTTCGACACCGCCGTTCCCATGGACAAGCAACAGTACCAGAAATGATACCCCTGGGCCGCATGTGGCACCGCCGTGCGCTGCAATTCGCAGTTTTCAGAGTTCGTGGCTGTGTGTATTTCCATGGCTAAAGCACGACGGCACACGGATGACATGTGCAATGTGCATGGAGGTGAACTCAAAAAGCAAGTCCAGAAATTTGACCAGAAATAACAGGCATGGGAATTCGAAAAGTGAAAAAAGTCTGAAATTTCCAGGATTTTCCAGCCAAAAATCTAAAAATCAAACGAGGGGGGGGGGGGGTTGCTTACCAGATCATGATCAGATGCACATTAAACAGCTAACAATATCCTTTCTCACCGCCATTTTCAACAACTCGTGATACCGCCATTTTCCCACATGTACAGTGTGCGAGACGGGGAGCGAGCATGAAAACAGTGCATTCAGTGTTGTATTGCCCGCTGCACGGTAAAGTAACGACTGCGTTAAGGCACAATAAGTGACGCATAACTCTAGCGGGCAGCATATCACTTGAACGAATGCCTCGCAGTGTATAATGACCGGTGCTCAGTTACATTTTGCACCCCAATTTTTTTTTTCGGCAGACAATATTTTTTTTTTTGGTGGCTGAGCAAATCATTTCGGTGGAAATTTGCCTTTAGGCGGACAATTCCCATGCCTGAATAAGTTGGTCAGTTTATAATAGTGCTCGATCCATCTTCTGGTACACAGGTATTAGGCAAAAGCTCTAACGGCATTGGAGAAATACGTCTTTCGGGTTAAATGGGTTGAAACCAACTTTTAAGTACATTAGTTCTCTCTCTCTCGCACACACACACGGAGAGTTTAGACAAGTCAGACTTTGGTTGTCAATTTGCATTCAGCAAAAAAGGCAATATTCTCTGTTACAATACATTATCAAATGATCATACAGACAAATACATATATATATATACATGTTTTTCTGTGAGAGGGAGAGAGGATTTTGCATGATAGGTCAACAGTCAAAAAATCAGTATCATGGAAAAAGACACACACACTGTCACAATAAATTTAAAGAGGAGAGAGCAAAATGAGTTAATTTATTTTTTTAAAAAACATACAGATGATGCAGTTTTTGACTCACGTGCAAAGCAAAAGTGAGTATGCTTTGGGTCAGTGGTCGTCTGTGGTAAACTTTAACGTTGGCATTTTACGCACATTTGCCATCCTTTTGTGACCCTTGACCGTTCCAAGGGATCATCCAAATTAGTATGCATAGATAGGTCTTACCATCAGGTATCACTGTAGCAAGTTTGGGTTTAAAGTTGTGAATAGTATTTGAGAAAAGTGTTTGTCAAAATGTGGCTATTTTTCACCTATTTCCTGAGCCCTTGTTACCCTTGACCTTTCTGAGGGGTCATCCAAATTAGTATGCATAGATAGGTCTTACCATCAGGTATCTTTGTACAAAGATTGGGTTTGAAGTTGTGAATAGTATCTGCGAAAAAACATCTTTTGTCAAAATATGGCTATTTTTCACCTATTCCCTGAGCTCTTGTGACCCTTGACCTTTCCGAGGGATCAACCAAATTAGTACGTATAGAAAGGTCTTGCCATCAGGTATCTTTGTACAAAGTTTGGGTTTGAAGTTGTGAATAGTAGTTGAGAAAAAATAAATTATGTAAAAATATAGTAATTTTTGTCCTATTTCCTGATCGCCTGTGACCATGACCTTGTGAGAGGTCACTCAAATTGGTATGTTTAGAAAGGTCTTACCACAAAGTATCCTTGGGCCACGTTTGAGGAATGTGGCTTTAATAGTCTGAGAAAATGCTGATTTTTTTAAAATTTATTTTTCTCTAAAATGTATTTTTTCGAAAAATACTTACCGATGACATGACTAACTGGAAATAGTCTACTTGCTTACCAATTTTAGCCTAAGACCCAAAGGGTCCCCCCAGGAGGCTCTCGGGGATCCCTGAAAGGGACGAGAGAGCTATCGGGGATCCCTAACAGGGACGAGAGTAGCCTCCCCTGCCCATCCGGTCAGGCGCCAGGTGGTGTCTCCTTTAGCCAGTTGTCTACGGAGTTACCAGCGGCAAGCGGGGAGGAGGGAGGGACCTCCGAGTCATGTCATCGGTAAGTATTTTTCGAAAAAATACATTTTAGAGAAAAATAAATTTGTTTCCTCAAAACACATTACCGATGACATGACTAACTGGAAGAATGGCAAAGAGGAGGAGGGTGCCGCACAATCCCCTTTTAGAAACCTCTTCAGGGACGAAGACGGCCCGTCACTCCTGATCACCCACTCCCGACAATTTTAGCGAAGTGCCGCCTAAGCGCCGAGGGCGCCTGGAGGGAGTGTTGCGCCGTAGAAACCGCCCACCAGCGTAAGGTTGTCGCGCTAGAACGTCAGGGCGTGACGGTAGGAGTGGGCGACGGTAGATTCGGCCCCCTACCCCACTACAGCCAAGTCCTTCACCGCACAGGCGCGGCCGCAGGCGAGACTTACGGCCAAGGCGCGAACTTCAAGGCGCGGACCGCGAGTGTCTCAGCTCCCTGTGGGAAAGGTCGCGAAGGCGGACCGAAAACCCCAGCGGAGCGAGGAGGAGAACGTTGGGCTGAGAAGTCGGATCTGCCAGCGGCAAGGAGACGAGCCCGTCCCCTCAGCACGGACTTGGAGCGACGCAGGTAGATCCGAAGAGCCTACACCGGGTCTTGCTGCGGAGTCCCCCGAAGAAGCCGGGTCGTGTAAGCGGCCGAGTGGCGAAGGGAGACTGAGGCTGAGCGAGAAGGAAGGATCCGGAAGAAGCTGAACGGAGCCAACCACTCGGAGCTGCAGGCCGGCGGGGAGAGACGAGAGTGTGTGGAGCTCGCTGACGCAGGGCGCCGAGGCGAGGGCCATCAGGAAGCAGGTCTCCGAGTCACGTCAGCGAAGCGGGCCAGATGGAGCGATTCAACGGTCCGAAGACAGTCAGGGGAGGACCAGGGAGGTCCCAGCGCGGGCCAAGGGGGCGGAAGACCGGATGCTGCACGCCAACGCGCGATAAGGTCGGGCAGGTCCTTGCAGGCGCTGGGTCGGGACGGCCGAAGTGACAGTAGGCGTCGGCGATGCAGAGGGGGGCTGGTGCACCAAGGGGAGCCAACCGTGGTCTTGGACGAGCCAGAGAAGAAGTCCGCGAGCTGAGGAGTCGTCAGGCCGACGGTGGAGAGGCGGCGGTCAGAGGACCCGGCACGAAACACGCCACTTTCCCTCGTAGACATGTCTGGCAGGTCAGCGGGCTGAAGCGCTAGCGTCCGCTGTCGCGCTCGAGACGTCTCCAGCGGAGAGAGCTAGCCGCACAATCGCCAGGCGTGTAGGAGAAGTCGCTCGGGCAGGGGTGGAAGAGCGGCTGTCGGCGCAGCTCGAGCATCGTGCGGGGGGTGGGGAGAGGGAGGGTGAGCCCGCGGCGAGACTGAGAAGGTCGGAAGTCTACGATCCGGTCCAGGAGAACGGCCACCAGGAGAAGGACTGCGTTGCATCCCCGGAGGCTGAGGAGGACATGAGGACCAGGACCGCCGGAGGGTAGGTGTAAACGACCGGTCTGTCCCAAGGGAACGAAGTGCATCGACTGCCCAGGCCAGAGGTCGGGAACGGGGAGATGAAGAGGGGAAGCCGGAGGCTCCACTTCGTGGCGAAGAGAACAAGGGGGGAGTCTTCCAACGAGCGCAGAACCAGCGAAGGATTTCCCAGCGTAGGGCGCGAACCGTGTGAAAAAGCTGCCTCCGTCGCAAGCGGTAGTCTGCCAGTACGAACAGGTGCCCTGGACTGTGGCGGGCTGGGAGGGAGAAGTCGCTGTCCACTCGCCAGCAAAGGGGCGATAGAGGAGGAAGCAGAGGTCGGGAGAGCGGGTTCCTCCTGCGTCTGAAGGCAAGCCACGAAGGGGGTTGTCGGAAGGACGCGGAGGTCCTGTGTCCGAAGATCGTATCGCCAAGCGCAGAGGGCCTGCCAAATGCAACCAGTCCCAGCGGGTTGACGTGCCGCGAAGTCAGGTTCACGGGCCAGCGGCCGGCCGACGAGCAGAATACGGAAGAGGGAGAGCGCCCCAACCGGCGAGACCGGCAACGACGCAAGCGAGCCGGGCAGTGGCGAGGTCAGGGGGAAACCGGGAGCCGAGCCAAGAATGTCCGTCCAGCGAAGCCGAAGTGGTGCAGCACAGGAGAGATAGGCACCAGGGTAGAGAGATCGCCGGAGGACGGCCTCCAGAGGCGGAGTACAGAAGACCGAGGGAAGGAGATCAGCCGCCGCACTCATCAGGAGGAGGAGCTGGAGCCGCAGTCAGGAGGGCCCGCCGCGCCGCAGCTACCCACGGGCTAGAACGGCACGAACTGGATCCGAGGCTCGTGAAGACGCACCAAGTTGCGGTCGGTCGCCAAACCAATCCCAGGCGAACAGATGGCGAGAGGGCGAGAGGTCGGACAGTAGGCGCTGACCAGGGCGACCAGGTGAGCAACCGGAGGAGGAGAGCATCCCTGCCCTACGAAGAGGGAGCACTGAGAGAAACCGCAGAAGCAGGTCCACCAAGGCGGAGAATGGCTGGCGGAAGATCGAAGGTCTCGAGCAACCAAGGCATCCACAATCCACGCAAGGACCCAGGGCTGGGGGGAGACCACACCAGAGAGGCCGAGCTGGGAACGGTCCCGTCGACGGCAAGCGAAGACAACGGCGGGGGCGGGAGGCCTGGGGACGTGTAGAAGCAAAGGGTAGGTCCCGGCTGGCGGCGACGACCCAGGGCTGAAGGCGACGCGAAGGGTCCGAGGCAGGGGAGCCGTACCGAGCGAGGCGCAGCATCGCAACTTCCCACGGAAGAGTGGAGACCTGCACGCGAAGGGCGAGGGCCTTGGTCCGAAGGGCGGGAACACAACCCACCAGGTTGACGCTGGGCCCACAGGCCTAGGAGGGTTCCTTCAGAGACTGCCAGGCAGGGCCGAAGGGCGCGGGTACCCACAGGAGCACGGTAGAGCTGCGACGTCGCATCAGGGGAGATGGTCAGGAAGGAGCCAAGCCGCCACGAACGAAGGAAGGCAAGGGCGGAGGGTTCGAAGCCAAGCGGACGATCCACTAGAGCTGGGAAGGGTTGCCGCAAGCACGAGCGCCGGCAGAACACCGGAGGCAGCGAGCACGAAGGGGAGCGAGAGGTCAGCGAACCGGGAAGCCGAAGGCTAAGACGCCGGCAGGCCAACGGCGAACGCCGGACGCAGAGTCATCCACCGGAGAGGGTCGGGGAGACGCTGGGGGCGAAGGGTGCAAGGGAGTGGGGAAGAGGATGTCCCGAGGAGAACGACAGCGCCGAGCATAAGGCGAAGGTCGACAGGGACACTGGAGGGAGTCGAGTGGGCGGGCGACGAACGGCGGGCGCCGCAACTATCCAGGCGACGAGGGCGAGGACGCCGATCCCCACTGCACTGGGTGTACCCCTAGGGGCACCCATCCAAGCGCTAACAGCGCGACGTAGCTTCACGTCGGTGAACAGACGAGAACCGGTGAACGTGGAAGGGCGAATACCAGAAGGACAATCCCGAAGGAGTGCCCGCGGCTCAAGGAGGGGGCCCGTATCTGGCTGGGCGACTCAACGAAGGAGTCAGCGAGTTGGAAGGAGGGCCCATGACCGACTAGGGTACCAACAGGCGATAAGGGTCGCGGTGCCCGGGGCTCAAGGAGCGGGCACGACTTAGACGGAGAGGCCAAAGGCCGACGCGTCTGCGAACAGGCAACAGGGGTCGCAGTGCACGGGGCTCCTTCACAAGGAGCGGGGCACAACTAGACGGAGAGGCCGAAGGCCGACGCGTCTGCAAAGAGGTGACCGAGGGCGCAGCGCTCGGGGCTCCATCACACGGAGCGGGGCACGAGTAGACGGAGAGGCCGAAGGCCGACGAGTCTGCTAACAGGCGACAGGGTCGCAGTGCACGGAGCTCCTTCGCAAGGAGCGGGGCACGACTAGACGGAGAGGCCGAAGGCTGACGTGTCTGCAAACAGGTGACAGGGTCGCAGTGCACGGAGCTCCTTCACAAGGAGCGGGGCACGAGTAGACGGAGGGGCCTAAGGCCGACGTGTCTGGTAACAGGCGACAGGGTCGCAGTGCACGGAGCTCCTCACAAGGAGCGGGGCACGACTAGACGGAGAGGCCGAAGGCCGACGTGTCTGCTAACAGGTGACAGGGTCGCAGTGCACGGAGCTCCTTCACAAGGGGCGGGGCACGAGTAGACGGAGGGGCCGAAGGCCGACGTGTCTGCTAACAGGCGACAGGGGTCGCAGTGCACGGAGCTCCTTCACCAGGAGCGGGGCACGACTAGACGGAGAGGCCGAAGGCCGACGTGTCTGCTAACAGGCGACCGGGGGTCGCAGTGCACGGAGCTCCTTCACAAGGAGCGGGGCACGACTAGATGGAGAGGCCGAAGGCCGACGCGTCTGCGAAGAGGTGACAGAGGTCGCAGTGCTCGGGACTCCTTCCCAAGGAGCGGGGCACGAGTAGACGGAGAGGCCAAAGGCCGACGTGTCTGCTAACAGGCGCCAGGAGTCGCAGTGCACGGAGCTCCTTCACAAGGAGCGGGGCACAACTAGACGGAGAGGCCGAAGGCCGACGTGTCTGCTAACAGGCGACAGGGGTCGCAGTGCACGGAGCTCCTTCACAAGGAGCGGGGCACGACTAGACGGAGAGGCCGAAGGCCGACGTGTCTGCTAACAGGCGACAGGGGTCGCAGTGCACGGAGCTCCTTCACAAGGAGCGGGGCACGACTTACCAGGGATGCGAGCTGGGTGCTATCCCAAGTCCGAGGGGAGCTTGAACAATCCCACCGTGCTGCAGGAGGTCCCGAGGAAGACGGGCAGTCGCGGGTCGATCCGCGGGGAACACCAGGGTAGAGACCAAGAACCTCCAGTCAAGATGCGCAGCCGATGACAGAGGAGCAGCAGGCACCCGGTCGATACCGTGTGGTGGGCACCGGGTCACGGGAAGTCGCCGTCCGGGGCAGAGGCGCACTTGGCAACTGTAAACATACCCATACATGAAAGGCGACGGGTGGCGGTTAGCTAACACCGCCAGTTAAAGCTCCGAAGTAACAAGTGAAACTCACCGTGAAATGCAGAAGAATTACACAGAAGGCCGAGCCAAGCACCACGTCCGGCCCAGCGGGGCGAGACGTAGAAAGCGGCCGGGACTGTACCTTTTCATGGCGGAACGGCAGAGTGACGAAGCCCAAGGCACCGGCCACTAGAGGTCGCCGTACAGGGGAGCGGCGCACTTGGTAACTGCAACCCAAACCCAAACATGAAAGGCGACCAGTAGCGGGCAACAAACCCCGCCATTTAAGGCTTTGAAATATGAGAGACACGCTAATTCACAGTGAAATATGGTTAGATAGTTATTCGGGTTTAACGCCGCGCAGGCGACTACGGCCAAAGCACGGCGGTCACAGTGAAAGCAGAGAGAAAGCAACAGTAGCTCGAGCGAAATCCGACGTCCGGCCCAGCCAGGCCAGACGTAGGAAGCGGCCGAGACTCTACCTTCCCAAGGCGGAATGGCCGAGTGACGAAGCACAAAGCACCGGCCCCTAAGTCACTGGAAGTTGCCGCAGAGGGAAGAGGCGCACTAAGTAACCGCAACCCATACCCCAACACGAAGGCGAATGGCGGCGGTAAACGAACCCCGCCATTACAAGCTTCGAATTTAAGAACATGTGAACTGCCAGTGCCGAAATGCGGAGAGAAAGAACAGCCGCTCGAGCGAAGCCCGACGTCCGGCCCAGCCAGGCGAGACGTAGGAAGCGGTCGAGACTTTACCTGTCCATGGCGGAATGGCGGGGTGACGAAGTACAAACCACCGCGCGACGAAAGCCTAGAAGGTTCCAGGGCCAGCCAACTGCACGAGGCACAGGCGAGGGCTAGCAGGGAAGACGGGCCACGTCAGAGCCAGTAGACGAGGGCTAGGCGAAGGCAGGCTGGAAGGACGGTAGAACCGTACACAGTCTATCCAAGGGTCAGAGGCTCAGGTAAACGCGTGCGAACGCTAACAGCGAAGTAGACAACTGGCTAAAGGAGACACCACCTGGCGCCTGACCGGATGGGCAGGGGAGGCTACTCTCGTCCCTGTTAGGGATCCCCGATAGCTCTCTTGTCCCTTTCAGGGATCCCCGAGAGCCTCCTGGGGGGACCCTTTGGGTCTTAGGCTAAAATTGGTAAGCAAGTAGACTATTTCCAGTTAGTCATGTCATCGGTAATGTGTTTTGAGGAAACAAATAAAATTGTAGGTATTCCCAAATTTTTCAACCAAATTTGGTACAAAGATAGCTAATGATATGACCTTCCTATGCATACTAATTTAGTCGACTCATCACAAAGGTCAAGGGTCACGGGGGGTCGACAGATGTGTCAAAAATGCTTATATTTTCAGAAAACGTGGATTTTGCTGCTGCAGAAGCCAGCCCTTGTCACAAAGGTCATACATATGTAAATCGGTGATACACGTGAGCTTTGCCTTTCTGGTTTTTAAATAAATTTGCGGACCTTCTATTATGCTCAGATGGGGGTCTGTGTACCCTCTAAAATTTATACTTTGGGGGTCTACAGAACCTTTAACCTGTTGTGAAAACATAAGCCCTGCGACAGGTCATTGAAATAAGCAAGTGTCCAAACATAAAGAACGCGTTGGCTTTTGTACCTGCAAAATCCATGCATTTTTCACGTTTAGCAACCTCCCATGGCCCTTGACCTTTGTGAGTAGTAAACCAAATCAGTATGCAGAAAAATATCTTATCATCAGCTACCTGCAAAATGTGGTTAAACTGTTTTGCAAAAGTCCTGATAAAAACCAAACTTCTACCAAAAGAAAATAGCCATTCTCCACATCATTTGCTGATCTCTTGTGACCCTTGACCTTTCCGAGGTGTCATCCAAATTAGCATGCATAGAAAGATCTTACCATCAGGTATCTCTGTACCAGGTTTGGGATGAAAACTGAAAATAGTATTTGACAAAAAAAATTCCTTGTGACCTTTGACCAGAAGTCTTACGACCAGGTATCTTTGTACAAAGTTTGGGTTTGAAGCTGTGAATAGTATTTGAGAAACATAAATTTTGTCAAAATATGGCCATTTTGGACCTATTTCCTGATCCCCTGCAACACCTTGGGCCAAGTTTGAAAACTGTGGCTTGAATATGGGCAGTCTCCGAGAAAATACCGTTAAAGATTACCATGAACGACAGCAGACGGACAACCACTGGCCCAGAACATACTCACTTTTGCTTCGCACATGAGCAAGAAATGTCACCACACCCACAACCATTTTTGGCAGTCTCTTTTGTCAATCAACATATGCAATGTGCAAGCTTTATGCATTTCTCCACTTTCACACCATAAAGATCACATTCATGGCCACTTCTATTATACTGAGCCACATTTTGCGTGATATAGAGCCAATAACCGGCAGATGTGATTACAAGACCCAAATCAAAATGTCCAAGTTGTCAGACGAGGAATTCTGATTTAGGTTTGAAAGTAATCACATCTGTCGGTTATCGGCACTAAAACAAGCAAAATTTTGCTCAATATAATTTATGTACCCAGTCCAAAACAAAACTTTACCTCACATCCTTCAGTTTGCCGCAGAGTGCGGTTTTTCGGACTATCGACTGAGCACGCGGATTTCATCTGATTATGAAAAAAAGCAGTGCTTTCTCCTCATAATTCGATCACAGACAGTGACAGAAAATCCCAGCAGGCTAGCTTATTTTGCCGTTTCTTGCGCTGTCGCTTATGCTATAAGTATAGCGGGCATCCTGTAAATTTCACTTGTGCCGTGATTCGCTTCGCAGGTCTGCTTTCTGTTCACGAGTGTGTATAGGAAACAAATTTTCTATTGTACGTTTACTAAGAAGTATTCCATTATTACTGCATAGAAGGAACTCGTTCATATTGCAGTATGAGCATATTTTGCGTTTCCATTACGACAAATGTAAGTATCAAGATTGAAGCTTTTGGGCCTGCAAAGGATTTTGGGAAGGAAAGTATATCAAGCAAATTCATGAATATTAATTTGTTTGTTAGTATGTTACACAATATATCAATACATGTGTCAAAGAAGGGAAAACTTTATGTAGTGGGTACATACATCCCTATCCACCCAGGAACTCATCAGAAGTCATACCTCTTACAACCTTCACTGCTTCTTGAATATATACACTGTATGCACAACAATCAGTGTGCCAGTATAGTGGTAACACTATTCAGACATGAGACCAGGTCGAGATCAAATCCTAGGAAAAGCAAAGAGTCCAAGACTCGCAACCAGTTTATTTTCATGTGGGGGAACTTCACAAAACACCTACATTCATCTTATAGTGTAAGCAATGAGTTCAAAAAAAAGTGTTTTTGCTTTTTCTCAACGAATTTGCACTCATTTAAAAAAATAACCAAAATGCAGGAACAAAATTCGGATTTTTGAAAAAATTCGGAAAAGTCCCATGTCTGCACTATTCATTAACTTTGAGAAACGTACTGTTAGGCTTGCTGACAAGGAGCCTGGCCACTGGTTTCTTTGGTGACTTGAGAACAAAGTTCTCTCTATTCTCATCAGCTCCAGACTTCCTGGGACTCTGAGCTGTGAGCAAATCTTGCAGTGCCTTCTGTGGCATGGTTATCAATTTGTTCTCTTGGTGTCGTTTTGGAGATGACAGGATTGATGCCTCTGCATAACACAAATAATACAAAAATTGAAATAGTTTACATGTAAACTAAAAGCAGTGACAACCCATGTTAATTTCACTATCAGCCGCAGTATCAATATCCCTGTTGTTAGTAGCACTTTTGATGTCTTGCAGCCCAATTAAAATCTGACAAGGTTGCGGACCGCCAGCGTGTTTTTTTTTTTTTTATGTGTGTAGGGAGGGGGGTACAGACAATAAACTTCCATATATAAATTATTACAAGTAAAACAATATTGCAATCCATGCTAAAGAGTAATACCCTCTACCTGTCCTTGCTACGAACGGAGATTTAGGTGGAGTGGATGGTGGCGGCACATTTTCACACTTTCTCTTGCTAGGACTCCGCAGTGGTGAGGCTGGTCCAAGTGACAGTGAACGGACATGGTTTGTGGAGGAATGCTGATCAATCACTTTCGTGCTTTCTGTTAGACCTGAAACACAAAACATGCCATCAATCTGTGAAACAGCCCTGACAAAGAAAATATGGATCAACCATAATAAACCAAACAGACAATAACAGACCTTGAACTAATGGTCGAATGTGGTCTTTAACCCATTTAGCCCCAGGACCCTGCAGCAGGCAATGGATTGATCATGATAATTCAAGGGTAATGCCAGATGAGCTTGGCGCCTTCAGGTGCCAAGCTCATCTGGCACTATCCTTGAATTATCATTATCAATCCATCTCCTACAACTGGTGCATAGTTGTTACTTACTTACGCCTGTCACCCCTACCCAGGTATAGGCCGTCGACGAGAGACCTCCAGCGACTCCTGTCCTGTGCTTCTCCTTCGATTTTACTCTAGGTGGTTCCCAGTCTCTTGATGTTTGCTTGGAGGTCTCGACGCCATAGTTTCTCGGCCTACCTCTTTTCCTCTTTCCCTGGGGGTTCCATGACAATGCCTGCCTACTGATACTGGAAGCTGGCTTTCTCAGACTGTGACCAATCCATCCCCATCTTCTTTGCCCAGTTTCATTCTCTGCTGTTATCTGCTCTGTTTTCTCCCAGAGTCTGACATTGCCGATCTTCTCTGGCCAGTGGCATAGTTGTTAGCGCCTCCAAAAGTTTGGAAATGTGGCCATGGGGTTAAGAGGGTTAAAGGACATCTCACAATTCTGGTGCCTGTAGGTGCCAAGCTATTCTAGCACCACCCGACTCCAGTGAAGTTGAACTACATGTATCATGGTTGATCTGTTTGCTGAACTGTATATAAACACTGAATTAAGTAGTCTTCAGAGAACAATTCCCAAGTTGGGGAATTTCAGCCTTTGTCAATTTGGGAGTTGCCAAGGTTTGAGCTCAATACTGAAAGCTGAAAGATGCCTGCTGAGGGTTAATATCAGGTCAATGAAAGAGAAGACTACTAATGTCAAGCCGACCCAATAAATAATAAACTATATTAATAACAATTAATTAACAATTATAACATTTAACTTAAAATTTAACTAGAAAACACTGACTTTTTGTCCAACAAAACCAGCATGGTGATGTACTGAGTAGCCTACGGCTAGCGGTGCCAGCTGCCTAGAGACAACTTCCTGTAGCACACTACGGACTTGGCTAGTTTTAGTCATGGATGTGTCGTTACAACCTGTTACTTGGCATGCCCATCGGGTCCAAAAGTGAACCCTAAACCCATATCATGCTGAGGCTTCAAGTTTGTACACTGTCATATGCAAGCTGCATTATAGTCAGGGCTTATGTTTTCACAACAGGTTAAAGGGTCTGTAGACCCCCAGGTATACAATTTAGAGGGTACAAAGACCCCCATCTGAGCATAATAGAGGGTCCGCAAATTTATTTAAAAAACAAGAAAGGCAAAGCCATTATGGCTCACATGTATGACCGATTTAGGATTGAAAGTGAAACGCATGATGCGGTATCCCATAATAGTATGAATGGTGACGTTACAGCAAGTAACTCGTTCAACATGTAGCGCGCACATTATAATAACATGCTGACACCACAGTTTGCCCGTCCAGTTACACTCGCACTGACCCCAGAGTCGGGTGATTCTGAACACAGCCGCGACTAAGCGAGCGGCTAAACAAACCA
Source organism: Semisulcospira habei (assembly GCA_036245525.1). Classification (NCBI taxonomy): domain Eukaryota; kingdom Metazoa; phylum Mollusca; class Gastropoda; family Semisulcospiridae; genus Semisulcospira; species Semisulcospira habei. The sequence continues at coordinate 83,844,083 of BTPG01000008.1, read as the reverse complement.
ACTCATCACTAAAAATAAAATGACTGTCACCTACCTCCACGGTGGCATAAGAATGAAGCGTCTTGGACGCAGATACACCGAATTTTAGTGCGTCTGACTACCCCTTAGTTACATTTTCAGTACGTGATTATGAGTTTTAATGCGTCATAGACGCACAAAAACGGAAGCCCTGATAGTACTTACAGATAAGGATATAGACAATGGCTTTAGTTCAAGGGTGGTGCCAGAATATTCTGGCACTACCCTTGAACTATTTTAGTCAAACATATTTCACATACTGGTGTATTCCAAATGATAAGGGTTAACAGAATTACTTCGTGGCAGCGTACATGACAGATACTTAGTAGGCAAAGAGTTTAATGATGTACAGAAAGTTCAACCTGCCATTTTGAAGAACAAGCATGGTCCAATGGTATGGCAACTGATTTTCGACACACATTTTGGATTGGAAGACTGAAGCACTAGCAATCTATGACACAGACTCAAGAGAACTTGTACGTGCGTACTTTCACATTTGATAGGCATAGAAAACATGGTGACTGTGTCATCACTGTTTGTTTGTGTTGTTGGCAGCATATTTACATAACCACATTCACCAACTGTATAAAGGAATATTAAACCGTACACTATACTTAATGAGAAATTATATAAAATATCTTTTATATTAATGCCAACCACAAAACAAATGTTAGTATATATCAGTGTTAATCACTTATGGACAAAATAAATGACCTCTGACTCTATGAGTACTCATTTATTGCAGCTGTATGTATTGTGCCACAAGTCATGCCAACCAGTTGTTAATAAGCAGACATCATAATTTTGTTATTATGCAAACCATTATTGGGTGAACCTGTGCAGTGTCACATTAATGAAAACACTTAAATGAAAACAATGAGCATTACTAAAGGAAAAATATAGACATGTTGCCCCTTTGCTATTCCTTCTCTCTACACCCTGACGACTGTCCTTGCTTTTGAGCACAATTAACATTCTGCACCAGGAATGGAATCCCCAAATTTTGAAGTTGCCTTCTAAAGGACTGTATTACAATTCTGGAGACAGCTCGAGCATGATAGTTCAAGGGTGGTGCCAGAATAGCTTGGTGCCTATGGGCACCAAACTATTCTGGCACCACCCTTAAACTGTCATATCATGCTCGACCCATGTCTTCCTGTGGTGTGTCAGGGCTGAATGAGTTAAAGATGATGCCTGCCACTAGTGCCAGCTAGAAAGGTATAGATTTTCATAACATGCAGGGATTCACGAGAATGTATATTTCCTGCAGTTGCAAGGGCTAGCTGAATACCTTGATTTTCACAGGACTTGGCAAATTTGCATGGAGACTTGGGAGGCGTGGGTGGTGAGGGAACAGACTGTGATTTCCTTTTGCCAGGGCTGCTGCCACAAGAATGTGGTAAATCCTGTGTCTGCTGGTTTCGTCCAAGGATCTTTTCAGGTGTTACTTCTCTGTCAACTGTGTCTAAAGACAACAGAAATCAAAGAGTGTACATCACCATGGAAATTATATCAAACGAACATACTGACAAGATTGCAAACATGAAGTTCCCTCATAATCATACAATTAATCATGCATTTAGTCAACAAACAACAATGCATAAATTTATATGGAGTTTAATTTACGCTTCAAAGGTTTTAAATTCTGCAAAGAGTTTAAATTTTAAATTTTAGGGAAGGGTGCACTGGTTGGTGTCTGGTGGACAACACCCAAGGATCTTTTATTTGATCTCACATGCAAATCTAATGCATGCTTATAAAACCCATAAATTGTGTGATACAAATTAATGTTCTAGATTTGTTATCATATTCCAGTAAATTCTCACAAAACATGTCCAACAGTTTCAAAATTATGTGCAATTGTATTCTTTTAAACAGCACAGTAGCAGAAATTAATTGCCCTGTTGTACCCGCAGTTTTAATAGGTGATATTGTTTTACTTCTTTCTGAAAGGAAGTTGTCAATGTCAGTTGATGCTGTATGTTTCACTGTGAGACTTTGGTGTATCTGGACACAACGGAAAGTAAACTGATGAGCATGCGATTTCAACAGCTGTTGACTATACTGATGCCACACGAATGCTTGCGAAAGAAATCAGACAGGAAGAAAGAAAGAGAGAGAACAAGAGATGTGAACATCCATGATGCAATGAAGAAGGACATCACCCTTCCAGAACTGAAGATGGCCATCAAACAGCTGAAGAAGAAAAAATCTCCAGGTCCAGACAGCATCTCAAACGAGATGTTACAACACCTTGGCAACACTGCCTTAATGAAGCTACTGGACATCTTTAACCACAGCTGGAGAGGAGGTCAGGTACCCCAGTGCTGGAAGGAAGCCAGGATGATCCCAATTTTGAAGAAAGGAAAGAATAAGTCCAAAGCCCTGAGTTATCGCCCCATCAGCCTGACAAGTTGTGTGTGCAAGACCATGGAGCGCATCATCAACAAGCGCCTGCAGTGGTACCTGGACTCTGAGAGCATTATCGTGCCAGAGCAAGCTGGCTTCAGAAGCTACAAGAGTACAGAAGACCAGACAACACACCTTGCACAGGTCATAGAAGATGCCTTTCAAGATCAGAAGGTGACATTAGCTGCCTTCATTGACCTACAGAAGGCTTTCGACAAGGTGTGGAAGGATGGTCTCCTTGTGAAACTCCTTCGCAGTGGCATCCAAGGGAATATGTACCGGTGGACAAAGTCATACCTGCATAATCGCAGAGCCCGTGTGACAGTGGATGGATACTGTGGCCAAAAAGTGCTGTTGCGTCAGGGGGTGCCACAGGGGGGAGTCCTGTCACCGACACTGTTCATACATCAACGACCTTGTGCCAGAGCTACCAAAAGGAGTACACGCAGCCCTGTACGCAGACGACCTGGTACTCTGGTGCACAGAAGAGTATGCAACAACTGCTACATACAGGGTGCAGCTAGCCCTGGACAGGCTGACAGACTGGACCAACAACTGGTGTGTGACCATCAACACAGAAAAATCATCAGCCACACTCTTCTCTCTCTCCAACAAGGCAAAGGCTGGCAACCTAACACTGGGCAACACCCCGCTGCGGTATGAAGACCAACAGACATACCTGGGAGTCACCCTTGACAAGAGGCTGACGTGGAAGCCGCACATTTGGAATGCAGAAGTGAAAGCTAGAAGAAAGCTGAACAACATGAGAAAACTGGCTGGAACACAATGGGGAGCCAATGAAAAGATCCTCAAAAATGTATATCAAGGCACAGTGAGACCACACCTTGAGTACGGATCTAATGCATGGTTGACGGCAGCCCAGTCACACCAGCAGACCATTGACAGAGTTCAGAACCAGGCACTGCGTATCATCACCGGCGCAATGAGATCCACACCAATTGAAAAGATGGAAGAGACAACGGGCATCCCACCCCTGCGCATGAGAAGAGATTGCAAAGCCTTGATACAGTCCACAAAGGTCAAGTCTTCCAAAGACCATCCTATGAACGCTAGGATGAAACAACCAACCTCAGGGAGACTGAAAAGATCAAGCTTTGTGAAGGAGACGAGAGCACTGCAGAGAAAACACCAGGCAAAGCTGCCTGCGCAGGTAGAGGCTCTGAATCCTGCTAGCGACCTTCCACCTTGGGAAAGTAAGCCAGAAAACATCACCATCTCTTCCACGGTACCCTACATCACCACCAGAGATGAGCACAGCACTGTGAGCAAGAAAGCCCTGACACTGGCCATGCTCGAAGAAAAGTATCCCCAGGAAGCATGGATACGGGCATACACCGATGGATCAGCCACAGATGCAGTTCAGGATGGAGGGGCTGGGGTGTACATTCAGTACCCAAACGGAAAATGGCAGGCAGAGGCAGTACCAACAGGCCTTCACTGCACAAATTACAGAGCTGAGGTGGAAGCCCTAGTCCGCGCAGCTAACACCCTTAGTGGCACTGCAGACCCTGATGCCCAGATTGTCTTCCTTACTGATGCCATGTCTGTCCTTGAGGCAGCAACAGCAAGCAAACTGCCACGTCTACAAGAGGCACTGCAAAACATCAAGTGCACCAGACTGGTGCTGCAGTGGATCCCTTCACACTGTGGCATCTACGGCAATGAAGAAGCTGACAGAATGGCAAAAGTGGGCGCAGAGAAAGAACAAGATGAAAATGGAGTCAGCTTCACAGAGATGAAGACCATCATTAAGTCTGTGTACAGACCACCACAACGGCCCCTAGACAGTTACCATCAGCTGTCCAGACAAGAGCAGGTGACCATCTTTCGTCTGAGGACCGGGCACAACCGACTCAATTTCCACCTGCACAGACGCTTCCACCTCGTGCCATCTCCCCTGTGCCCTTGTGGAGAAGCAGAGCAGACCGCAGAGCACATCCTCCAGGACTGTGGGAACCACCAGCCGCTGAGGGAGGAGATATGGCCGAAGCCCGCCACTCTACAAGAGAAACTGTACGGGCCTGTGGAGGCGCTACAGAAGACCACAGATTTCATTTTGAGAGCCAAACTCCAAGTGTGACAGCGTTCGAGAAGAAGAAGAAGAAGATACTGATGCCACATTTTTTTTTCAACCCTCATGTCACTTTTGGGTTGGTCCTTGCTCTCCCTTCAGGCACCAATCAACTTAAGAAGACATTACTTCATCTCTTTTCCTTGTGTCCGCTGACCAAATTCAACATGCTAAAGACTTTATTAGGACACAACATGCATGCCGTTTGTATAACAACTTGCTGGCCCTAATGGGCCTTATCTTTTCTAACAGTGGAGAGGAGATTTTTAATGTGTCCGCCTGATTAACCCTTTTCATCCAGATGCACCCATTACTTGAAATAAATTTGACTGACAGCTCAAGGGTGGTGCCAGAATAGCTTGGCGCCTGAGGGGCCAAGCTATCCTGGCACCACCCTTGAACTAAAATGGTTGTTCTATCTCCTAATCTGTAATGTAACCATCATAGGACAACAAGAAAATTTTATCAAATCAGACTCAGCACGTAATGGGTTAATTAAATGTGCCTCGTGTACAGGAAGGTAAGACCAGACCTGCCTACCCCCTTTTTGCAAATTTGGGGAACCACCAAGGCCAAAATGTGGGATTTGACATCAAAATGGGGGAATTCACTAATCGCACAGGAGAAAAAAAGTCACCTCTTGACAAAGCAATAATGAACGACCATCGCTCCGTGTACGATGAACTAAAGTCATGAGCTTCGGCTTTTTCTTCTTTCCATCGTCAGTTGTTGTGCCTTTCCGCTTAGACATGACGCCAGCAGAGCACGCAACATGAGGCTGAGTGTAAACATTTACAAGTAAATTTAGCGGATGGTAGTCTCGCGTCGTCTCATTTGAAGACTGAGAACACTGAGGGAAGACCGCGAAGACTGAATAATTATAAAGCGCAAACAATGCGCAAAAACACATCTCAGCGAGATTGCAAGATTTTGACTTATCACAATACAATGCATGAATCGGGATCAAAATAGGGAAATGAGTGAATCGGGTCTGAAATGGGGGGAAAATCACGCAAAATCCGTGATTGTAGGCAGGTCAATAAGACAGACACCATAATCTGAGCATGCAAAATATTTTGACTCGATGTAATGAGGAATAATCCAAACCTTTCCATCCTACTAAGGGATCAAACCTAGGATGTTTGTGCTGTTAGCAGGCGGTGTTACCACTGAGCTATGTCCCTCACTTGTCTTAAAATATTAGTTACAATGTTTCGATTAGAAGCACATACAGCAGGTTAGATTTTCTTAACGAATCATTTGAATTTGTCAGCAAATCTGTTAGAACAAGTTCACTGTTCAACATAGCAGCAATCAAATTGGTACTGACACTTTTTCTGATTAATTTTAATTCTTTTTACAGCAGAGGACAAAAATGGCATGTTCATGATGTTGCCAAAATATGCAGTTCACAAAAGTTTGGCAATTATTTTATGCAAAACTTACTATCAAGGAGTGATCTACTTAAATCACTTGTAGTGAATGATTGATAGTTTACAAATCTTTGACTGTTGTGTTTTGCAGCAAGATAACTTACTCCTCCTGTTTCTTCGCAATGGTGGTCTGTGGACCTCTTCTATTTTGTGACTTGTTTTCCTTTGGCGGGTGCTTTTCCTCACTGGAAAACTTAGGCAACGTTGAGTACTACTTGTACTCATGATTGCAATTCTGCACAATAAAGACGATAAAATTACAATGTATGCATGGACTATGAGAACAGCAGACTAAATTACCATGTCTACTGGTGAGGGCGGGCATATAGAACGGTACAAAGGGCTTTGGAGTGAATCGGTAGGGCACAAAATAAATATATACTGATCAACTAAAGTAACGGGAAAATTTAAAATGTTTCCCATACCAAAACATCTTAATTGTAAAGAGTTAACATGTGTGACTGGTATGATTATGACTGTGCTTCATGCCATGCCAGTACTAAAGTTCTGAAATTTGCAGATGACACCACAGTGGAAGGGTGCATTACAAACTCAGACGAATCCGCTTACCGTAGTCAGGTTGAGACTCTAATTAGTTGGTGTAATAACAACAACCTTGAACTGAACTCTGGCAAAACAAAAGAAATGATTGTGGACTTTAGAAAGAAACAGTCCCCTCCCCCTCCCCCTCTTGTGATCAATAGTGAAATCATTGAAACAGTCCAGAACTTTAAGTTTCTTGGCACTACCCTGTCATGTGACCTGAAGTGGGAGGAAAACACTCGCCTTATCGTCCAAAACGCACAGCAGCGCTTGTTCTTCCTGCGACGTCTGAAAAGTTTCGGTCTCGGTGCCCACATGTTGATGCAATTCTACCGAGCTGTGATTGAGAGCGTGCTCACCTTTTCGATCACGGTTTGGTATGGTTCCATCACGGCCAAAGAGAAAATCAGACTGAGTAGGGTGGTCAAGACCGCTTCAAAAATCATAGGCAGAGATCTTCCTAGCCTGGACTCACTGTACCAGCAGCGTCTCTTACGTAGAGCACGTCTTATCTCCAGTGATTCCACCCACCCCGGCAATGAGCTTTTTCAAATTTTACCATCAGGGCGCAGGTACAGGTCCATCAGTACCAGGACCAGCAGATTCCGCAACAGTTTTTTCCCTCTTGCTGTTCACGCTCTCTCTGATCAACCGGACTAATTGGAGAGAGCGCGAGTGGCGAGTGAGAATGATTGTATCAGATGTTTCTCTCTCTCTCTGTGTGTGTGTGTGTGTGTGTGTGTGTTTAGTCTTAGTAACTGACATCAAGACAAATTCCAATGTTTTTATTGTTTTGTACATGGAAACATATGGCAATAAACCATCTTATCTTATCTTATCAGTTATCTTATCTGGTATCTGAGTGCTGCCAACCGGTTAAAATCGGTGTGCAAGTTAACTCTTTACAGTGAGTTAAGATGTTTTAGTACGGCAAACGTTTGAAATTTTCGCGTTTATTTTGTTGATCAGTATATAATACTAGTTATAGAAACTTGTTATCTGGAATAAAACAACATTTTTCATACGAATTTTCATACATGTATGCGAATAAAGGACATATGAAGATGCATCTATAGACTCTAGTTCAGTAGTAGTACTAGTAGTTGATCCTGATTTGAAAGAAAACAATAATTCATCATCAGAGAGGGTGCGCCGAAAACAGCATGTGTACAACATAACATGATGGGAAAAAATAAAGCAAATTACCTGGTTTAAAATTCAGTTTTTATACAGATCTGAAAAAAGTTCTGTTGGCGTCGTAGAAGTGGTCTGCACAAAGTGGAGGCGAATCTGGCGCGAACCAATGAGCAACTCGCATTTCATTGGCTACGAGAGATCTCGGGAAGTCGCGTACCGTACCTCCGAGGTTGATACTTCCGATCGTATTCGACGTCTCTGCGTCGAAATCGCATAATTTTCATTGTTACGTTTGTTTAGACGGTCGCCTGCTTTTCTACAGGATGCCGAAAGAGTAAGAATATCTATTTTGTGTTAAACCTGTTGGGCAGAAGTTTTAAAAGGACATTTTGTGTTTGTTTTGTAATATATTCATTTGTTTGATAGTGTGGTTGATCACAAGGGCGAGACAGATTGCAAAAGAGGGACATGCTTAAAATCTTGAGCACCGCCAACCGGTGGTCAGCGATCGGTCAACATATTCTCTGATCTACTAAAATTTAAATGGATACATAGACCAAAAACACACGGTTCAAATTGTAGTCGTCTTTACGTCCTATTTTGATCTTATACGGTATACCAACACGTAGTTCTGTGCATCCGGAGAAATCGTTTTTCCATTAATAATAGGTTCTTTTAATGCCACATGTTATTTCATTTTCTCTTATCTGACAATGACTATATTTATGTATTTATTTTACTTTTGTGTATCAACAGGAGAGACAGCTCAGCTGATGACAGTGATGGAAGTTCTTCAGGGGATGACTCCTCAGACTCGGACAGCAGCAGTTCTGACTCTGGACCAGAGTCTAGAATGCCCACAAAGAAACGTTCTGATCGAAATGGATCTTCTTTGACTCCAAAGGACTCGAGAGGGCGGGTGACACCTTCGAAGAGGAGGCAAGAAGAAGACAGTTCGGATGAGGAAGCTGCCCATAAGGCAAGGGATAGAGGCAACAGAACAGGGGAGGAGACCACAAGCGCACCCAGGCATCATGGCAGTGACAGTGGAGATGCAAGTAGTAGTGATGGGGAACATGCACCCAGATCTGGTCCCAAAAGCGCTGTCGTACAGGTAGGTAGTAACATCTGTTGTGGAAGCTAGCCAACAGGCATTATTTACGTTGACGACTTTGTTTTCAGTTTCATCCCACTTGATCAAATTTCAAATATGAACGATTTGACTTTAAAAAAAAAAAACTTCAGTAGCTCGCTTGAGCTTGCCCTTAGCACCACATGAATGTTCTGTGTTTATGTACAGTGTGTGAGTGAATGCGCGTGATTCACGTGAGCATGCTTGTTGAGTTCAGTTCGCGGCGGCGCTTTGAGCAGATTTTCAGTTGGGATAAAGCGCCTATTTAATGCGCTTATTATTATTAAGAACTATCTCTTGAGTAAGTTGATAACAAGATTTTGTGTTTCAATAAAGGAAATGGTGAATAATCAGAACTTGTCTCAATTTAGTCTTTTACCAGAATGCATGTCATCTTGTATATTTTTAGTGTTTATATTTTAATTTCTCTTCAGAAAGTGTCCCGGGACAGCAAGGACAAAGGTGGTCAGGCTGAGGCCAACAGATCTGAAAAGAAGACTTCTTCCTCCAGAGACTCACGTGAGAAAAGAGACTTTAGAGATAAAGATGATGGTTATAGACGAAAGAGGAGCCGGTCTAGGAGTCCACGCAGCAGAGATGCAGGCAAACGCTTTAAAGAGGGCAGTTCTCGTGATAGGGGAAGTGACCGACATCAGCGGCAGAGTGACAAGTCTGATGACAGGGACAGAGGTCGGCAGCGAGACAGAGGGTCAGACAGGTCCTCCAAAACAAATGACAGACGCCGGGACGATGACCACAGAAGAGATCACTCCCATCGAGACGAGGACAGGGATCGTGGAGATCGAAGGAGAGAGGGAGGAAGAGACAGGCAACGGGACAGGGATGGTGATCGTCGTGAGGACATGGAAAAACAGGGCAACAGAAAGGACAAGGCTAGCACAAGGAATGAAGAGGATAAGGGGAATAAAGCAGATGATGTGTAAGATCCAATAGAAAAAATTGTAAAACTTTCTTAGCATAAATTTACTGGTACTGGTAACTTAATTTTGTTGTATCTGTGTGGTCTACTTTGGGGGGGGGGGGGGGGGGGGGGGGGGGCCAAGTTTTGGGTGTTGGAGGGGAGAGGGGTTATGCAAAGTTCTAAATTGAGGATGTTTTTTTTTTTTTTCTCTGCACAAGCTTTATTTATTGTTTCTTCAAAAACATTACCGATGACATGACTGCATGGAAGTGTCTACTACTTACTCATTCTAGCCTAAGAGCCAGTTGTGTAAAAACACAACCCGGGAGGCACTCGGGGAACCCCGAGGGGACCAAGAGTTGTCTCCCTATACCCACCACCCGGAAGCCGGGTACCCATAATCCCCCAGTCTAGTCTACTTAGGCGCACGATTCGGTCGTCTTGCGCTCTGCTCTAGCCTACGGACTTTGGTTTTTCGACCGGTTCTCGGGTTTCGGACTTGCTGTTGGAATGAAGAGCGGGAGATAGGATCGTTTCGTCGGCCCTGCCTGTGCTGCTGCGTGGCTTTCTCGTCCCCACTGCGTAGCGCCTACGCTTCGACCGCTGGTGAGCTTCGCCGGTCGTGCCAGGCGGGTTTTTGGACGTCTCCCACCGTTCCCCTTCGGCGGAGAGGTAAGGTAGCGGGGTTGACCCTCGGCCGGTTCCCGGGCTGGGCACTGGTTTGTGCAGGTACGAACTTTTTCGTCTTCTTCTCACTGTAATCGTGCTCCCACTCACCTTCGGTGAATCGTAGCTAAGTTCCTACGCATTTGTACCTTGGGTGTGGAGAATTCTTTTACTCCATGGCCTGATTAGCTGTTTTCCCTTGCGGGATGTTGGTATAGTTACGGGTGATGGATTTAAGCGCACGCGCTTATGCAGGCATACGCTGTGGACAAGTGCTCACGTACCTTAGAGAGTGAATATACGTTCCGGCGGGCAGCTTGGGGGTTTACGCTCCTTGGCTGGGCGGGCCCCTCGTGACATGTCCACATAAAGTGGTGATTTACTGCCCCGGATGTTTTTCTTGTCTTGGTTGTCATTGCGTATTGATTTGTGCAGCATGCGGCCGGTGTTGTTTTCCACACACGGTCACCCTTAGCAATGTTGTTGGGGCCTGACTCCTTTTATGACAGGGGTTGGTACATATGTTGTTGCTCACCTTAGCACTTGACGGCGGTGAAGCTACCTCGTTACTGCACTGCTGGATTGCAGACGTGCAGTTTGGTACCTCGCTTCCATCATGACGTATTCGTCTTTTGTGTACAGATGTTGTTCCCTCGCCTTAGCGCTTGGCGGCAGTGGGCCTACTTGCTTACTGCACGGCTAGTTGTAGGAGTGCAGTTTGGTACCTCGCTTCTGTCATGACATGTTTGACTTTTGCTACATATGTTGGTTGCTCACCTTAGTGCTTGATGGCAGTGAGTCGACCTTCTTACTACTCTGCTGGCGGGCAGGCTTGACAGTCTGTTACCCCGCTTTGGTGCTTGTGTGTGGTTGTTACGAAGGCTGCCTTTCGTGGCTTAGTCCCACAGGACTCGCCCGCAGGCCTTCGGGTGTGTTGTCTGTTGCAGGGATGTGCTACCCATTCACACAGATGACATTGGCTAGTTCAGCCCCCAGGGGTCTTTCGCCACTGCCCCGCGGGCCATGCTTGCGTGCAAGCGATCGGCACCGGTTAGGCGCCTCCCGGCACCGCGGGGTTCCGCACGACTACGGACTGACATGGAGAAGCCACACCGAATGTCACGACTAGTGCGCGAGCGTGGATTGTGGAGGCCGCTGCCAGGGGGAGCGCCCTTGAACAGCCTCTGGCAAGGCCCGCTCGGTATGGCAATTACGCACACGTCCGACTTCTTCGGACGTTGCAGTACTCTACCACCTGGAGAGGACAAGCAGCGTCTCGGCTGTAAGCACCAGCCCGGTTGCTCCTGGTAGGTGTGATCATGTCCAGGCTGCGCCCATTGGGACTAGGCCTGTCTTCCGACACTGGAGGTGCCTCCTACCACATTGGAATGATTGTGTCACCTGGCCTCCTCAGCGCAGATGGCAGCATTGAAGCGTCTGCAGGCGGGAGCGACCTATGCTGTTGGTGCTTGAAGGATCCCGTTCCGCCCCGATGAGGGGCATGCTGACGTCCTTCACGCAAGGCAGATGTGCCGGTGGCCGTCGGACAACCACTAGGTCGGGTCTCCTAGGCGCAGGATGGGGATACGCCTCTAACGTCTCTTTGGCACCGGTCGATTGAGACCAGGACGTCCCTGTGGGAAGCTACACACCGGATTCAGTGGACTAGTGCACGTAGTGGGCCTGGATCGATGAGGCCGCTTCCAGGAGGGAGCACGCCCGGACGAAGCCTTCTATGAAGCCATGTCCACTATCGGTCCCACTTGTCTCCAAGAAAGTCCATGGGATCCCGCTGGGGGTCCCCCTTACCGGCAAGAAAGCCCGCCTCCCTCGGAGCCCGGCTCAGAGACATTCACGTGCACGTCCAGGGACTCTAGTAAGGATGCTCGCCTCCAAGGAAGGGGAGACTACTATCGACACAGTTCCCGGCCATCTCAGGTTTGGTGTGTTGCATGGGCCTACTGGTGACCTGCAAACGATGCGGAGGCTTCCAGTGGCCATCGGATATCCATACAGTCTGTCTCCTGTACGCTGGGTGTGCTTCCGACCACACTGGTGATGTCTGTGCTACCTGGCCGGAGCTGCGATGGTCTAATCTCTGGAACTTATAGGAGGGAGCCTCCTCCCCTCGCGGGTACTTGAAGATTGCCGAGACGCCTTCCGCTGTGCCCCTGACACCGGACGTGCGAGACCAACTGGATCCGACACAGAAAACGCCACTGAGTAATCGAGGGATTAGTGCACAAAGTGGGAGTTCGACCGTCAAGACCGCCTCCGTTAGAGAGCACCGCCCGGACACAGCTGGTGGAAATAACCCGCCTCTCCCAAGAGCCTGGTTTGGTGGGACGCTCGTGGCGTCCCTCCTCCACCGTCGTTCCCCACTCGTCTCTCAGGAAGCCGCCGGGATTCCGCTGGGGGTCCCCTGGCCGGCAAGAAACCCGCCTCTCCCAAGAGCCTGGTTCACAGAGACGTACACGCACTCGTCCGGAGCCTCCTGGTTGTGAAGAGCGTAGACACAGGGATTCTACGCGACGTTATCGCTCTCCCTCGCAAGATCATAGGAGGACCTTCCCGCTCGGGGGCTGGGAGATTGTTGGCATCCTGTCTCGGAAGACCATGGGTATGCGCTTGCTGGGTCAGTCACTGGAGTGACCTCTCCAGGGCGCAAGCCTGGGCGAAGGGTATGGAGATCCTGGGGTGCCCAGTCGTCAAGGTTCCCCTCTCGGCCTCGCTGATGTAGCCAAAGGAATGCAAAGCAGTACGTTTGGCACCAGTTGGCTGCAGGTGCTGCCGGAACAGTGCGTGCATACAGGCAGCTGTCTGCCTTCGGGGCTCCACTCCTGATTGGAAAGGTTTACTCCCCCACATTTGGCCGTTGGATCCAACCAGATCTCCTCCGTTCCTCTAGCCGTTGGCTGTCAGAAACAGCTCATCCGCCTAGTGGTGCAATGTGAACACCACCCCCTCACGTGGTTTCGCCCACCAGCCGAGGTGGTTAGCCAGGGTGTGGCGCTTGGAGCCAGCGCGTGAGAGATTAAGGAGATGGATGAGGACCAGTGATGCCCGTCCGTCCTATGTAGGACGCAGCTGCCGAACAGCAAGGTGCTACCTCTATCCAGAGCCCCCTACACCCCTGGGAGATTACCGGGACGCCTTTCGCTGTGCCCCCAGCACGGGATGTGCGAGGCCAACATGATCCGACACGGTAGGCGCACTGAGTTTCAACGGGTAGTGCCCAGATGCCGCCTCTTCCAAGACCCTGGTTCATTCCCCACTCGTCTCTGGCCGCAGGGGTACCCTTGCCGGCAAGCAACCCGCCTCTCCCAAGAGCCTGGTTCGCAGAGACTGACACGCACTCCTACGGAGCCTCCTGTTGGCGAAGATCGTAGGCGCCGGGATTCTACTCACCGTTACCGCTCTGCTTCGCAAGAGCGCAGGAGGACCTTCTCCTCTCAGCGTTTGACGGATCAGGTCTCCCTCGACTCAGACGGGTTTCGCCTTCTTCGCGTTCCCCATCTCGTTCGGACTCCCTTTCGTCCCGATCCTCTTCCCATCGACCGGCCACTCCCCCTTCCCTCGTCCTCTCCGTTCCGTTCCTCCTCGTCGCAGCCGTTCTCCTCGTCGGGACCCGCCTTCGGCTCTCAGGAGACCCTCGCCGCATCGCTCCGTCTTCGCTCTCCCCTTCGGAGGGAGTCTTCGACCTCTGTGGTTCGCCGTCAGTGGGATTCCTTCCCTCGGAGCCCTCCTCGGTCGCCGGTTCCAGTCAGCGGGACTTCGACACCCTGAGGGTGACGGCTGGCGACCCTCGGACTGGTTGCTCGGACGTTCTCAGCCGTTCTCCTCTCCCTCTTCCTCGGCTTCCAGTGCTGCGGTTCCGGCAGTCCTGCGCTGCGCGGATGGACACTCGGCCGGCGCTGGACGGGACTTCCAAGCTCATCGCCGCCGCCCTTCTGCGGAAGTTTGCCCGGCATCGCCAGCTGACTCACTGGGGGTTCTCATCCATCGTGGACACCGGGGAACCAAGGCGCAGCCCCTGCTCCCTGCCGTCTAGCCGTCTCGACAAGTTTCTTTGGGCACCCGGGGGGTGCCAGTCTTCGGACAGGTGGTACCGCTTGGCTGGGCTTGTGGCGGAGGACCTAGCCACTACATGGAGTCGGATCTACGCACCTTGGTCGTCTCTAAGCCCGGCTGCTCAAGCTACGCTTCCTACTTCCATGATTCTTCTCGAGGTCCAACCCTCCGACCTGCGGGCTTCGCAGACAAGAGCGTGCTTCGCTTGGATCCGACGCGGACTACTAGGCCTTCTTCTTCTGCTCGTGGGAGAAAGGATAGGTCACAGGAGCTTCTCCTCTCCGGCAACGCGACAGCGGAGGTGTACTTCCAGGATCAGGGCAGCTGGCGATCCTCTGACCAGTGCGTAACCCCTACCCTGGTGCTTGGGGAAAGAACTTCAACTCCCTCCGTGCGTGTCGCTACCTGGACCGACGGTAGATCTGGGCCAGTCTTCCCCGGTGGGAACAGTGGCTACACACGGAATGCACCAGGACACCTTCGGAGGATCGGCGCATGAGACTAGGATCATCCTGTGGAGGGTCTCCACAACGATTTCAGTGGACTAGGGCACAGGGTGGGGTTTTGACCGAGGCCGCTACCCGGACGGAGCGAGCCCGGACACAGCTTTGAGAAGCAGAGAACTCGCCTCCCAGAGCCCAGTTCAGGGAGTCGCGCTGGGCGACGTCCCACGTCCAATCTCGGTACCCCCTCGTCTCCAAGTAAGCCGCCGGGATCCTGCTGGGGGCCACTTGCCGGCAGATAACCCGCCTCTCCTCGGAGCCCGGTTCGGAGAGACTTACACACGCTCGTCCGGAGCCTCCTGTCGACTCCCCGGGTGTGGAGTCATCGCATGCTACGTCTTGCCCTTGCCGCCATACGGCGCCTGAGGGATGTTGCCATGGTGGATTGGTTAACGAGCTTCAGGAGCTACGACTCGCCCAGTCTGCCTACAGTTTGAGGGAACACTTACGTACAGCTCCTCTCGGACCATACCTTACCTGGACCGTCGCGCATTTGGTCCACGGGGTTACCTTGCGCCCGCTTACGGGGCGCTATGCCACCAGGAGACCACGTAGCAATACCTGTACAAGCCTCACGTGTGCCTACGACATAGCCGTTCGCTACGGACGTGCTCGCCTCTTGCCGGTTCTGGCACCGCTGACGCTACATGCCGGACGTTCTTCCTGGCTCAGCTCAGTCATACGTTCGGAATTACAGGACCCCTCCCTCAGGGAGGTTCGAGGCTACAGTACGTTATCAAGGCACTTGCATGGCCTCGAACGTCACATTCGTCAGGGACTGTTCGGTCCTACACTTCATGGCTACTGGAGGCCAGCGAGACTCCTCGCTCTGCTGGGGGCGTTTTGCGGGGGCACAACTCCCTCCGGGCGCCTCAGCGCCGTAGGTATTCACCTACCTAGGGTCGTCGGGAGTTTGCGTTAGGGAGGACGGCCATTGGGCCCTAAGGTGTGCTGGAGCGCGGCACCCACCTCCTCTTCGCAATTCTTCCATGCAGTCATGTCATCGGTAATGTTTTTGAAGAAACAAATTCATTTTTCTTTAAAAGGTATTTTTTCGAAAAATACTTACCGATGACATGACTCAAACGACCCTCCCACCTGCCCCGCTTGCCGCTGGTGCGCTAAGTATCCTGACTGAGGGATTATGGGTACCCGGCTTCCGGGTGGTGGGTATAGGGAGACAACTCTTGGTCCCCTCGGGGTTCCCCGAGTGCCTCCCGGGTTGTGTTTTTACACAACTGGCTCTTAGGCTAGAATGAGTAAGTAGTAGACACTTCCATGCAGTCATGTCATCGGTAAGTATTTTTCGAAAAAATACCTTTTAAAGAAAAATGAATTTTTTTTTTAATTTACTTGGTCAAGCAATACCTTGCTATAATTTTGTTTCCATCATTTGTTTGCATCTGTCACTTGACATTGACTTGCTCCACTTTCTTCTCTTTGGAGCATGCTACCAGAGCCATCCTGTTCAGACAAATTTATGTTTGATAATGTTTTGCATATTGCAGAGAGTCGCGCAAGCGTAAGGCAGATGAGGAGCCAAGCAAAGATCCAAAGGAATCTGGCCAGCCTGAGGAGAAGAAGGCCAAAGACCCAAGTGCAGAGCTGTTGACAACTCGTACTGGAGGCGCCTACATTCCTCCGGCCAAGCTAAGAATGTTGCAGGCTCAAATCACGGATAAGAGCAGGTCAGTACACCAGCTCATGTGGATACCCCCCCCCCCCCCCCCCCCCCCCCCAAAAAAAAAAAAAAAAAATAATAATAAATTTTAAAAAAGTCCCAAAAAAATCCAACAAAACAAACAAATAAAAAAACCAAAACCCCCCCAACAAACAACAAAAAAAAAAACAGATAACAATCAACCAAAACCCATTTCACTTAACAACCCCCCCCCCCCCCCCCCCCCCCCCTCGAAATTCATTTATTAATCTCTTTACAGACATTGCCACCATTTTTTCTGAAATCGTGAATTGTCCGGTGCCACAATTGGGCTAGCAAGCGGTACATATACTATAAGAGTATCTCATATAGGCCAAGAACAATGAGCATTGTAACTGTAGTACAGATAAATAATGTGGAATTCTTAACCCATTTGACCCCTCAGCCGCATTTCCAAAATTTGGGAGGTGTTACCTAATAACTATGTACCACTTGCAGGAGATGTATTGACCATGATAATTCAAGGGTAGTGCCAGATGAGCTTGGTGCCATCCGGCACCAAGCTAATTTGGCACTACCCTTGAATTATCATGGTCAATACATCTTTTGTTGTAAGGCGTTGAGGTTAAATAGGTTAAGATGCATGTTGACTTGGTTACACACGTTTTAATGCAGTTTAAACCAATGTTCTTTTATTGCAGTGTTCCCTACCAGCGGATGGCATGGGAGGCCCTGAAGAAGAGCATCAATGGTCTGATCAACAAGGTCAACGTCTCCAACATTATTGACATTGTTAGAGAACTCTTTCAGGAGAATATTGTCAGAGGAAGGTGAGTGCTGGATTGTCTGTTGCACTTGCAGCGAGGATGGTTATGGTATGGTTACAATTTTATAGAGCACATCAGTATCACCTGAACCTATTCAGTCCTGACAGGGCATTGAGTGACTGATAGTTCAAGGGTGGTACCGGAATAGTTTGGCACCTTTAAGTGCTAAGCTTTTCTGGCACCATGCTTGAACTGCCTTGTCTGTGTCCTGAACAGTAAATCAATGTCACATAGACTTAAAAAATGTTGACTTTCTTCTTCTTCTTCTTCTTCTTCTTCTCGAACGCCGTCACACTTGGAGTTTGGCTCTCAAAATGAAATCTGTGGTCTTCTGTAGCGCCTCCACAGGCCCGTACAGTTTCTCTTGTAGAGTGGCGGGCTTCGGCCATATCTCCTGCCTCAGCGGCTGGTGGTTCCCACAGTCCTGGAGGATGTGCTCTGCGGTCTATGTTGACTTTAGGATCCATTGTTTTCAACAAGAGATATGGGCGCAGCTGTCTGTCTGCTGAGCAGGGGAGATAAAAGCCCAGGAAAGTAGTTTGGCAGCTGGGCTACCAAGATTAAAAAAATTAATAGCCCAAGACAAAATTCAGTCACTCGAAATGAAAATGTTCCTCATAGCTCAAAATGTTTAGGTTGCCAGCCTCAAGCTAACTGTTCAAGGAGTTTAACCCTTTACATCCTGAGGCTGATTTTTAAAAAAAATTGTCCAGTGAAGGCTGCATTATTGATTAGGAGACAGATCAACCATTTTAGTTCAAGGGTGGTGCCAGACTAGCTTGGCGCCTCAGGCGCCAAACTATTCTGGCGCCACCCTTGAACTATCGTAGTCAAAGTTATTCAAGCAATTTATGTATCAGGATGAAAAGGGTTAACCCAACCAACTCTGACACGCCATGGCAAGACATGGATCGAGCGTGATAGTTCAAGGGTTGTGCCAGAATAGTTTGGCGCCCATATGCGCCAAGCTATTCTGGCACAACCCTTAAACTATCGCACTCGATCTGTTTCCAGAAGCATGGGTGGGACTTTTCCGGCTACAGCCGGAATTCCGGATTCAAATTTTGTTGTTTGTTTGTTGTTGTTTTTTCACTTAAAAAGTGCCCCCAGACCCCCGCTTTAGGATTCAATTTTTTTTTCTGTCCCACCCATGCAGAAGTGTAATACAGTCTTCAGGGGCAACTTCAAAATTTGCGGATTTTGGTCCTGGAGCAGAATGTGTTAAGACATCCAGAAACTGAGAAAGTCGCATATATGAGTAAATAGAACTGTGGGGGAAAGACCATCATTGATTCTCCGTTTTCTGTAACAGAGGTCTGCTGGCTCGTTCCGTGACTCAAGCCCAGGCAGCTTCTCCGACCTTCACTCACGTCTATGCTGCCCTTGTTGCTATTATCAACACAAAGGTAATATGCCTGTTACAGTCTGCATATCTAATAATTTTTTATTTATATCTATGTCATATTGAAAAATACCCTGTGTAACTATAAGGTTTCTTTAGGTTTGTTTGCAGAGTAAAGAGATGTTTCCAACAAGGAACATGTTTTTGTAAAAATTGTAACAAAATGCACTGGCTTACATTTTAGAGGGATTTTTAGCTTGTGCAGTAGCAAAAGCGAATCTGTTTATTTACTCCATTGTGAATGCAGGCAGAGTACGGTTTAACCAATTTAACCTCACAGCTGTATTTATGTTTTTTGGCATATTTATGATGGAGTATTATACAAAACAATGCATGGACAAACTGGCATCCCGAACAGAACTCCAGCAAATCCCCCCCCCCCCCCCCCCCCCCCCCCCCCCCCTTCCTGTATCCCCCCCCCCCACCCCACCCACTTCCTCCGCCCCCGCAAAAAAAAAAACTAAGCCCACGAGACCCAGGAGGTAAGGCCAGTCCTATAAAAATTAGGAGGTGTTATCTAATGACTATGTTCCTGTTGTAGGGGATGGATCAATCATGATATGCAAGTGTAGTGCCAAATTAGCTTGGTGCCTTGACCCTTGAATTGTCATGGTCATATTATTTTCTGCTGTAGGGTGTTGGGGCTAATTGGGTTAAAGTACCAGTGTCTGTATGAGTGCGCTCACTTTGTGTGTACACTACAGTTTCCGCAGAATGGAGAGCTAATCCTGCAGCGACTGATTCTTCAGTTCAAGAGGGGATTCCGCAGGAATGACAAAAGCATCTGCCTGTCATCGACACGCTTTGTCGCACACCTTGTCAACCAGCAAGTGGTAAGGTGGACAGAACAAAAAGCAACACTCTTGTGCATAGTTGCCAGTACTGTATACAGTGCCCGCGGCTGTGTGCACAAGGGAGTTAGCGTTATTTCTGTGTGTGCATGTCAGGAACCTGTTACTGTAATTGTAAGATGATTTATGTTTACATTTGCATTTGCATCATAATTACAGTTTGTGTTGATCAGATTCTTAGTTTCTTTGAGGTGGGTGATTTTTTTTTTTCAACATAACTCTTAACAATAACATGGCATTAGTATTGCATTGTTACTGCATATTGGCACAGCTTTTGCAAACCTGTGGCATTTCTTTGCAATCCAGACCACAAAGGTGACTGCCAAGCGTGTAAAATGCAAAGAAGTACCGAACGATAAAGAAACACGCTTAGAAAAGACGGGAACAACACAATTTATTAATATTTCGGGTAACTGTGAGTTGCCACATCCCTTCTACGAAAGAAGATAAGTAGCGGCTGATTTCTCTGTTTGTTTGTCTATTTTGACAAAGGGTATTTACCCGAAATATTAATAAATTGTGTTGTCCCCGTCTTTTCTAAGCGCGTTTCTTTATCGTTCGGTACTTCTTTGTATTTCTTTGCAATGTTGTTAACTGTATCAAGTGCTGCATTGTGAAAATTATTCTTTTAATATTTTTGTTTATTATTCACAGCCACGTTAACCCTCTTCACCCATGGCCGCATTTCCAAACTTTTAGAGGCGTTGTCTAAAGACTATGTACTAGTTGTAGGAGATGGACTGATCATGATAATTCAAGGGTAGTGCCAGGTGAGCTTGGCGCCTTCAGGCGCCAAGCTCATCTGGCACTACCCTTGAATTATCATGATCAATACACCTCCTGCTGCAGGGCCATGGGGGTAAATGGGTTAAAGCAAGCACAGAAAGTGCGATGTTTTTGTTAGGGTTTTTTCCTTTGTTTTTGTCAGCAAATGTTCAGCAGAAATTTGCTGTAATATTACAAATATGCGACATCCTATAAAGTATAATTTTATAACGTAGGCCCACGAGGTGATCTCACTGGAGATTTTAACCCTGCTGCTGGAAAATGCCACTGAAGATTCGGTGGAGGTTGCTATTAGCTTCCTGAAGGAGGTTGGTCACAAGCTGACGGATGTTTCACCCAGAGGAGTCAATGGTACGTTGAGAACTGACAGTCTGTCGGTTTTCTCTGATGTTGGAAGATTATTGACTTGGAACAATGAAAAGACCAAAATGACTTTTTCTGATTTATGTGAACCCTTTGGCTTTCAGTAACACTTTATGTTGAGGTGAGGAGTTGCCTTGACAAAAAGAACAAAGGGCAGCCAGAAGGTTAGAACTGATTATTTTGTGCACATGAATGTCAGTGTAAATTTAGGACCTTAAAGGCATAATTTTTAAAATCAAGTCTATTCACACATTTGAATCAAACAGACTTGGTGTTTTCTATGTTGTCTCAGATTCAGGTCCTTCATTCGTGCACATTTAGAACAGATCTTTGGTCATGTGTTGCCCAGGTCACTAATTGTCTTTTAACCCCTTTGAGCATGTGGCTATGGATGGTTGCATGCATTAAATGTTGAGAGTGTGACTTTTTTGTTTTTAGTTTCTTGTAATGTTTATTCAGAGTTCTCTTTGTCTTCCATATTTATGGTTGTGTTATTTGCCGTAAATCTGGTATCTGCTCGACACATTTTCCTTTTCAGTGCACATTTTGGCTTCCTTGAATAGAAAATCTATCTTTGCAAGTGTGTTGACCCAGATACCGCTGTAATCTGTATAATTTAGCCCTGCCATTCCACTTGACGGCCATTTGCCACCCGATGCTTCTTAAGGGCTTCCTCAGACGGAGAAACGAAACATTTCGTCGAAATGTCCGCATTTCAGACATTTCTCCAACATTTCACCGTTTCACGAAACGCGAACGACACATTTCACGAAATAGAACTTGTCTCTATTTTGCGAAACGTTTCGCCGAAACATTTTACCCGTCGCCCAATCAGAGCCGTCCGCTCGGTCACACCCCAATCTGACGTCATTCAAGCCCAAACACTGAGGACTGCAACGGTAAAGCGATGCCGTGGAGTCAGGTCTATTAAGGCTAGAATTGCGTGATGTGACGCACGATTCTGTACGATTTAAGCGGAGAAATCATTTTCGAAATGGAATTTATCAAGTATCATCACTAAAGTACCACCAAAATATGATTTTAGGTCAGTTTTCTGAACCCCACTTTCATCGGCTGCTCTTCGAAGCCGCCTACAAGATGGCGGCTATCGCTTCGAGACGGCGGCATCCTCGATTCACATGAACCAGCCTTGTTTACACATTCAAAAGCGCTTACGTTTATTCGATATGGTCGGCAATTCACTTTAATTGTGTAAGTGAAGGCACACATGTCTTATATGTTTAGTTTTTAAGCGTCAGTAGTCAGAAATATGACCCGATATCCACCGATACAAACCAGAGCATGTGTCAGTGAACAGTTACTTCCCCTGTACCAGGCGAAATGAATTTTCACCGCGTTTCTGCGTGTGCGGAAAAGGCATTTCGATGCAATGAAAATGTTTCGTTTCTTGTGCATTTCGTTTCTCCGTGTAGGGAAGCCATAAACCCATTTAGCCTGGAGTCCCTTTGGATGACCATGATAATTTAAGGGTAGTGCCAGATTAGCTTGGCGCCTTCATGCGCCAAGCTAATCTGGCACTACCCTTGAATCATCATGGTCATCCATCTCCTGCAACTGGTACATAGTCATTCAGTACCACTTCCAAAATTTGGGAAAAGCACCCATGGGGCTAAAACTAAAAGGGTTAATGTCGCATCTGTTTAAATCAATGAATGGGTGCTATATCCATACTCCTCTCATGTTTTGGACTGTGGTAGTTTTGCTTGCCTGATTGTTTAGTGCTTGCTATTTTATTAAAATTGACACATCAAGATCTTTTCTGGCATGTTTGTGATAGATAAAGTGACTGTGTATTGAGCCATCCATGGTTACATATCTGTCAGCAGCAAGCTGTAACGCTGACAGTTTTCAGAGGGTATGTCTAGTATGAGAACTATTGACTTTAAACTTGGTGCAAATGTACTTTGTCAAGTCTGTTCTCAAAGATTACGGTCACATGACCTATCAGAGTTCTTTTTGTACTTACACCATTGGCTAAACTATTGTAAAGTTTGAGGTTGTAGACCACACAAATTATGATGTTGGACGTGAGAGCCGTAAGGGCTTCGCCATTCTTGTTTGATATTCACTCTCAAACTCGCTTCAAAAATGCTGACCAGTCAGGATAAGGAAGGTTAGTAATTCAAGAACTGTGAATATAATAATGGGGGGGTGGCAAACATTTTCATTGTTATAGGTGAAGTTTGTCACAATTGAAGGAATTGACATAGAAAGCATGGTTGGGACCTCTGCACAACATGGTCATATCTGACTTTTGGGTTACATTCAACCTTCAAATAGGTGAAATAGGAATTGTTTATATCGTGTCATGTTTAAGGGTGGAAAATTGCTTTGTTACAAAATGGTTGCTGAAATCAGGATATTTTTAGGACTGATAGGAGGAAGAAATGGTCGAGAGCATATGATTTTTTGTGTTTGCCATTATCAGCTGCTTTTTTGTGGTACATGTCATTTGTTCTTTTTCACTGTCACTTGATATTCTACTTATTTAAACTTATTACATTGTCCAGTTTGTTTTGAGAAGATGTTGACTTGGCAATGTTGCTTTTTTCAGTTCAGTGGGGATGAAAGCCTCCAATCAGGGTTTGTACATCAATGCCTGCGCTTGTGATTCATGTGTGCGGGCAGATATTTGCTGTTACTCGCGCACTGGGCCTTATCATGGGTCTGGGCATGGTCTGCTCGACGGCCAGTCACACACCGCTGTTGTCTGCACACGTGCTCATTACTGACTGAGCTGTCTGTTTTACCACACCATGGGGAGCCTGTATCAGGGTGCTGGAGACATTGTCAGCCTCACAAGCTCTTCTTCTTCAACAAGCTGCAGCTGCATGTCAGATGACATGCACAAAGCATCAGTGCGGCACGTCAGCATACCACTCACCATTGCTAGCTGCAACATTGCTACAGTGCAGCTGGCAAGAGGGTGGTGCACTTCACACCACCACCTGTAAATGCCTGGCGGGCTGAAACAGGGTCATGGCTTGCCAGGCATTTCCTCCAGCTGCTGTCACATCGGATTACTTCTTCACCCATCCCATAGCCTTCTTCATGCAGCTGCTAGTGGAGGGGTGGTATCATCATCACACAACCCTGAAATGCCTGGCAGGCTGTTGACAGGACAACCATTTAGCTTGCCAGGCATGTTCAGCAGCTAACAAAATCCAGCATCTTTAAAGATGAAGATCTTCAATGGATGGATGTGGTAACCACACGGCATCATCCTAAAATGCCTGGCAGGCTGTTGAGAGATCACTGTGATAAAGCTTGCCAGGCATAGTCCTCAGGGATCCATCTTCTTACCATCCTAAATGCCTGGCAGGCTGTTGAAGGATCACCGACATCACATGCAGCTTGCCAGGCATTAACCACTGTCATGGCTGCAAAGAATCAAGTGTCTGTGGTGTCCACCAGGGTCTGCTGAAATACAAGGGGTGGCAACTTCATAACACCCCACCACAGTGAATGTCTGGCTGGCTGTCATCGGCTTGTCACATAACAGCTTGCCAGGCATTTGCCACGATTGATGACACCAGGGCTGGTAACATCACACTAATCATCCATGAATGTCTGGCTGGCTTCCAGAAGCATATTCAACAGACAGCTAGCCAGACATGTGCCACAGCTGATGACACCATGGATTCTTCCCCCCACATGATGAATGTTTGCCTGGCTGGCTTCCTAAAGGATCACCACCAGACAGCCAGGCAGGCACTGACCAAAGCCAGCTTCACTTTGCCCCTTCCACCGCCACTGATGTCTCCTAGTGACCCTAGGATCTTGCCAGATTCAACTCATCTTAGCAAGCACAAGGAGTAAGTGGTTGGGACAGTGACTTCCGAGATCAGCAGTCACTGTCACTCCTGCCTTCGGAACCCACGGTCTGCTGCTGCTGGAGGGGTCAAGTTTGCTGCACTTCACAACACAGTGGCAGACGTCTGGCCATGCGTTGTGACCGCACACCTTCCATATCTTGTATACCACTGTCAGTTATTCATCTTGCTTGGGCTGCTGCTGTCGACAGGAGGGAAAGCTGCAGCCTGAGCCATGTCTGAATCCAGTACGTGAGCATCAGTTGGTGATCTAGTGGTCATTCGAGGGTAGTGGAATGAACAGCTGTGTGATGCAACACATGGCTCTGATCACGCATTGTCGCCTGCTGTGGTAGAGTACAGGTGATTGGTGAACCAGGCAGGAGGTGAGGTTCCTATTGCTTCTCACAAGAGTGAAAAAAGACATTGCCAGTGGTGTTTAGTCTTATACTTGTAAACTTCCTGTAAGTTCCAAAATATGCTTAATCTTGCACCTCTGTACTCAAGTTGTCTGACATTGTTACTTTAAATTACATTGTTACTTTATATATTATTTGCTCTCTTTCTGTCACTATCTTGTGTGTGTGTGTAGGGTTGGTTTTTTTTGGTTGTCTTTTTTATTTGTTTGTTCTCATCAGTTGTGGGCATTAGTTTTGAAACGTCATGATGGGCAACGTGGCTGATGCAAAGTAAATGTGTGCTGTGTCTTGTATGTGTCGACGGGGTAGTTTCTGCAGTTGAACCTTGACTAAGAGCTTATTGCAGACAGAATGTTTTGAAAGTTTCACCAAAATGAGTTTCTTTTCTTCCCTGATTTTAGATTATTCTCCTATTTATTGTGGGCTCATTTCAGAGTTTGATGAAATGATACTTTTATAGTGCACTTGGTAGCTTTAACCCACAAATCTTAAATCAAGAATTATGAATCTTTTGATAGCATTTTATTGTAACCAAAAATGTTCAGGATTTTTGGATTTAATTCAGTTAAATAGCTGGGGATTTTTTTAAGTTCCTTCTATTTATAGAAGGGACTTTTTAATTCAGAGTTACGTGTGACTGAAAGTGTCTCATACGTCTTTTCCGCAAACAGACTTTCTACTGGTCAGTTGTAGATGATGATCAGCATAGACAGACTAACTTGATTATCTGTTTCTTGCAGAGGCAGATGAAGTTCCACGTTTCCTGGTTGTTCAGTTGTAAATATGATTATTATCACTAGTATCAGGAGCTTCTTGGGGGTTAGAAGCACCTGAAATGGAGCCAATGATCAGAAGAATGAAAAAAAAACCAACCCATTTCAACCGGAGTTTTAACTGTTATTTATTTTGTTTTTGTTTCAGCTATGAATTATTATGAATTTTCTGTTGACTAAAGTGCATAATCAGAACATACTGAATTAAGCAATGGATTTATTGATTTTTTTTTTCCAGCAATCTTCGAGCGTCTTCGCAGCATTCTGCATGAGGGTCAACTAGACAAGCGTGTGCAGTACATGGTGGAAGTGATGTTTGCCATCAGAAAAGATGGATTCAAGGTAAGCCTGCTCTGTGTGTGTGTGTCAGACCTGCCTACCATCATGGAATTGGCATGATTTTCCCCCGTTTCAGACCTGATTCACGCATTCCCCCATTTCGATCTCAATTCACGCATTGTGACTAGTCAAAATCCAGCAAAATTGCCAAGATGTGTTTTTGCGCGTTGTTTGCGCTTTATAATTATTCAGTCAGTCTTCATGGTCTTCCTTCAGCCATTCTCAGTCTTCAAGTGAGACGATGTGAGACTTCCGTACGCCAATTTACTCGTACATGTTTCACTCAGCCTCATGTTGCATGCTCGGCCGGCGTCATGGCTAAGCGGAAAGACACAACTGATGATGGAAAGAAGAAAAAGCCGAAGCTCATGCAGGGCTTCCTTTTTAGTGCATCTGTGCGTCTATGAAGCATTAAAACTCAAAATCACGTACTGAAAATGTAACGAGGGGTATGCACTAAAATTCACTGCATCTGTGTCCGAGACACATCATCCTTGCACCAACGTGCGTAACCTAACAGAGGTAGGTGATGGTCATTCTAATTTTTTGTGACGAGTAGTTGGTTCGTTTAGCCGCTCGTGATCGCAGCTGCGTTCATAATCACCCCGACTCCAGGGTCCGTGCGAGTGTAATTGGACGGGCAAACTGTTAGCTTATGTTTGGTGTCAGCATGTTATTACAAAGTGTGCGCTACATGTTGAACGCGTTGCTTGCTGTGAGGTCACCATTCATACTATTATGGGATACCGCATCTTGCCGCATTTCACTTTCGATCTTGAACAAAGTTGGAAATAGCGGAGAAAAAGCAAAGGAAGCTGAAATGCTTCGGCTTCTTCAATCCGGCACCGTCTGATCGTGATAATCGCTTAGAAGAAAGTTGCACTTCGACACCGCTGTCTCCATGGACAAGCAACAGTGCCAGAAATGATACCCCTGGGCCGTGTGCGGCACCGCCACTGCGACTCGCAGTTTTCAGTTCAGAGTTCATGACTGCGTGTCAGTATTTCCATGGCTAAAGCACGACGGCACATGCCGGGATGACATTCCCAATGTGCATGGAGGCGAACTCAAAAAGCAAGTCCAGAAATTTGAACAGAAATAAGTTTGTTAGTTTTTTAATCGTGGTCGATCCATCTTTTGGTACACAGGTAATAGGCAAAAGCTCTAAAATTGAAGAAATATTTCTTTCGGGTTAAATGGGTTGAAACCAACTTTTAAGTACATTAAGCTCCGATGGGGGTCTGTGTAGCCTCTAAAATTTATACCTGGAAGTCTACAGGCCCTTTAACCTGTTGTGAAAACAGAAGCCCTGCTCATGACTTGCTTTAGTTCATTGTACACGGAGCGATGGTCGTTCATTATTGCTGCTTTTTGCAGAACATGCGACCACCATTTCCACTGCGAACATAGTGGCGCCTACGATGTGCAACGTTTTTTTTTTCTTTGTGCGATCTGTGAATTCCCCCATTTTGATGTCAAATCCCATATTTTGGCCTTGGTGGACCCCCAAATTTGCAAAAAGGGGGTAGGCAGGTCTGGTGTGTGTGCACACGTGTGAGAGTATGTGTGACTTTTGGCCTTAATTATTGTATACACTCAAGATTCCACAGCAGGAGATGGATGGGCTATTTAATCTCAGGTGTAGTGCCAGATTAGCTGGGCAGCTGGTAAGGTATGAACGTGATCTGCTTTATCCATGATACATCTTCCACAGCTGCTACTGGCTTTATGAACCCTCCCCAAGGTTGAAAACGACATATTAGAACATGTTAACCCTTTGCGTTTCGGTCGCGTTTTCTGTCACGATTCCAACAGGCATTATTGGTGGCTGCGTGCACAAAAGTGATAAGAGAACTTAATCACCACCCATCTGTGAGAGGTATAGATCCTCATGAGCCAGGGCAGTTGCAGGGGCTTATGAGGATCTATGCTTCATGCTGAAACCACTTTGTATCGATGTTTTTTACAGCTGTAATTCTAATGCTGTGGTGTAATACTGATATGATATCTAATGTGTTGTTTAACCCTTATCATTCTCCCCCACCCGGGTCTGCCCTGGGGGGACTTGGGTGGGGTTAACTACTTTTTAGTTCCCAGGATCACCCTGGTCAGCCCCACAGGGTGGGTTTTCCTCTCTATTCTGGGGCATGTGTTTCTGTCTACCCTTTGTCCATTCACCTGTATTTGCCTTTTTAAAACTCTCCGTACTGTCTGCACTGCCTGTAGCTCTTGATATTGGATGTGTGTTGCTAAATGGTTGTAGCTTTATTTAGGCCACATGTGTTAGGTTTATTTAACGTATTGGACCGGCTAGCGACATACATTCAATGTTCTGTTTAGTTGGTTTTTTTCACAAGCAGTGCAGGCACATCCTGAGAAAGTCTTGTTGCTGTCGGGACGTTAAGCAATGTACAATCCAATCCTTATCATTCTGCTACACCCATTGCTTGAAAGTTTAAATGAACTTGACTGATAGTTCAAGGGTGGTGCCAGAATAGCTTGGTGCCTCTGGCACCAAGCTATTCTGGCACTACTCTTGAACTAAAACAGTTAATCTATCCCCTAATCTTCAAATTCAATTTTAAAACTTTATTGTGTCAGTCTAGCCGACAAATTTTCTTTCGTTGGGATCACATGCACACCTACGGTTTTAGCCACATTATGACAATGGTGGAAAAAAAAAAAAACCACCACGACATGACCACAGTGTTAGTGGTATAGGAGTGAGTCTGCCACTGCGAAATCTGAGGTACAAGTTCCTCGACGGCGTCAACAAGGAGAGAGAGAGAGATACGCTAGTTAACACACTCTTCATTTAGGAGACGGATGGCCGAGGGTACAAAGCTGCCCTTGTAGCGTTAATAATTACGGTATTTATAATCCCTTATCTTATAATAATTATAACTCTAAGCACACACTCACAACTCGTGCACGCATGCGCACGCTTTAGACAACGACTCACGTACCTCAAATAGTGAAATACATTATGACAGTCTGCTTAGGGTGGGGAGTTTGGGGGTATAGTGCTAGAACTGTTGAAAGAGGTGAGTTTTGAGGGCGGACTGGAAGGAGGAGAGAGAGTGTTTCTGACGGAGAGGGAGTGGGAGAGTGTTCCAGGTGGATGGGCCGTATACTGAGAAGGAGCGGGGGCTGAAAGTGCTGAGTTTGGTGTGGGGGATGTGGAGGCGGAGAGGGTCGGAGGCGGAGCGGAGGGCACGGGGAGGAGTGTAGGGGTGAAGTAAGTTTGAGAGATGGGCAGGAGCGCAGTTGTTCAGGGATTTGTAGCAGAGAGACAGAATCTTGTATTGGATGCGTTGGGGGATGGGAAGCCAGTGAAGGAGTTTGAGCAGGGGAGTGATGTGGTCGGATTTTTTCTCTCTGAGGACGAGGCGGGCAGCATTGTTCTGGACGCGCTGGAGAGTGAAAGTGGAGTGAGGGAGGCCGGAAAGGAGAGAGTTGCAGTAGTCGATGCAAGATAGGATGAGAGAGACAGCAAGTTTGATGGCAGCTTCGGTAGTGAGGTATTTTCTGATCTGACTGATGCGGCGGAGGTGGAAGTAGCATGCCTGGGCCGTGGCGGAGACGAAGCTGGTCATGAAAAGAGAGGGATCGAGGATAACGCCAAGGTTTTTGGCTGAGTCAGAGAGGGAGATGGGGGTGCTGTCGAGTTGAAGGTGGAGGGAGGGAGGGAGCTGGGAAAGTTTCTGGCGAGTGCCTGCCAGCATGGCTTCCGTTTGGTTTTAACAAGAGAAGCCTTCAACCTACGGCCAGACGGGAGCTTTTGAAGGTGCTTAGAAAGGCAGTGGGAAGTGTCAGCTACTAGCCTCAGGCCCTTGCGTATCATTCTAGTCCTGTAGAGGCCGTCAAGGCTCTCCAACCTGCCCCCAACGATTTTCTCACTAAGCCTGATTATCTTATTCAGCTTCCTAAAGTTCTTTTCACCCAGGGAGCCGAACCATGAGACAAAGGAGAACGTAAGAAAGCTTTCTATAAAGCAGAGGTAGAACTGCCTGAGGATTTTGGGGCTCACATCAAAGGTCCTGCTGCCTTTTCTGCCTCTGCTGCCAGGCTTTCTGTGTAGGCCCTCTTGTCTGCCCTGATGCTCCTCTTCACCTCGTGGTTGGCTTCCGAGTATTCCCCCGTATTTTCTTACGCCAAACTTAATTTCTTAAGAATTTACGGCCAAATAATTATCTTCCGGCGAAAAAAGCGCTGAAATTGTCCGCTAAAAGTTACCAATCTCTCGCTGACTTTGCTGGTCTTATTACCGCCGAGACATCGCGTTTCCCTCGCGATAAATAATGAGCCAATCAGAAGTGTCCTCTGATTAGCGCAACCAATCGGAATCTGATTTCAGTTCAGGTCATTAGTTCTTGGGATTTCGCTGTTTTAGTGTGTAAAGATGTGTTTGACATCGCACACTATATGATGCAATGGCCTGTTTATCGGCCGGCCGTACACACTTGAGCGACACAAGTCAGTCTGAATTTTTATGTCTAGTTCATGTGTGTTTCGAGGACGTTTTGCTTTGAATTGCCGGTACTCATCGTCAGCGGACCAAACCGTGGAGATGAAAATTTAGTGTAGCCTTCTGCTGCACGTATCTCAATCTCCATTTAAGCCTATCCCCCGTATTGGCTAGGGATTAGGATTGATAGCTCTAGGGCTTTCCTACTGACTTGGCTCACTTTCGGAAGGATGCTCACATAGAGTTGTATCCTAGTGTTTGTGAGGTTCAACTTTCATGTCAGACAATTTTCCATCATGTTGCACCATTTTTGTCCCCCTTTCTTTCGCCTTGCCCTCCACCTTTTATTTTCTCCACTCTCCTACTCCCCCTGTTTTCAGGGTGTCATTTAGATACCCCTTTGATCACTTCAAAGAAGGTAGAAATTTGTTGTGTGTCCTTTTTTACACACTATGAGTAGGTATCACAGGTTTTCTGTGGATTTGTTGAATTTAATCCATTCACGTGCTTTTAGGGGTGAACTCGTATGGTTTATTGTGTTTGCAGTCCCTGGTTTTGGGTGCCAACAGAGTCAACAGGGTAGGGGGGTAGGTTGTATATGCCCCGTTTTCACTCCTATCGTGGAATTCTGTGGATTTACGGAACTTGAAGTTATAAGTTCATTGGTTCTGAGGTGAACTCGTATGGTTCATTCTGTTTTTAGTTCTGGTTTTGTGCTCTAGCCACGCAAAGCTGGTCAGTGCCAGTGCTGTGACGAGGAAGTTCGTGTGTGCAATCTTGCACGCTGTGGCACCAACCTTTAACTTTAACCTTGAATGACCGAGTTTTATGTTCACGTAAAATCTTCCTGTCAAATTTTATTTCTACCGGTCAAATTTTGAAAATGGTAAGGTCAGGTAGTGAAAGGGGTTGGCATCTCTGCTTTTATGAGCTGTGAGCTGTAACAAAAAAATTGCTTTTGGGACAATAAATATCTTGAACTGCTGGGGATTTTTAAGTCCCTTCTATTTATAGAAAGGATAGAAGGGACTTTTTAGGACGGGTCGCAGTGGTGCGAATTTAATAGCATGTCCATGATGTCAAAGGCGGGCAGGCTAAACCTCTAACAATTGAAGTAAAAAGATAAAAATTACCTCATGTCTAGTTACACTAACCTCGCTGCTGAGCGTACATTTGGCGCAAAGCATATGTATGTGTGTGTATGTATGTAAACAAGAAAATCTCCTTTATTTCTGTACACACATGCTTGAAACTTGGCGAAATACTTTCTTAAGTGGGTGGCTAAGAGAGCCTCTGAGCATATTGTAATTGAATGTCTCATTGAAGACAAACAACTGTTTATAGGAAGTCGGTTGACCCAGATTTGAGTCCGTAATTTTTGTCATATCTACTTGAACTTTTGCATATAGCTAGTTAGGAGAAAGACATTGGATGAGTTCGTTAGCCAGCTTTGTATCCTTTCAACTTCTTTAGTAAAATTAATTATTTTCAGAAAAGGATTAAAACACTAAGAAACCTTTACTTCTAGAGAAAGTCAGACAGTGGTGGTGACGTAAAAGAAGTCAACTCCATCACTACGCAGACACTGACATAATACTCTAAATATGACATCATTCAAATTCTCTCTCGCGCACGGGGCTCTCTCTCTCTTTCTCTCTCTCTCTTTCTCTCTCTCTCTTTTCTCTCTCTCTCTCATTTTTTTTTTTTTTTTTTTTTTTTCCCTTACCATGCTCACTCCCCACACCGTAGGCGTTCGTCCTATCTGTAATGTAATGTTGTGTTGGTGTGCAACGCAGATTGAAAATGACTGCTCTGGCATTGTTATATCTTTCCGTGTAATAAGATCATGATTCATGATTCTCTCTCTCTCTCTGTGTTCATGGTCAACAAAACTGCCAGTGCATCGTAAGAACGGGCACACAACTATAACGTATCGCTCATTTAAACAGTTTAATCAGTCTGCTTTTCTAGCAGACCTTGATCAAACACCATTTAATGTCGTTAATAACGAAACTGACCCTGAAAAGGCTCTGGCTGTTTGGTATGGACTCTTTATCACAGAGTACTGTACTTAACAAACACGCCCCTTTGCGGCAAAAGCGGGTAAAAAACCACACGTTACCGCCTTGGCTAAACCAAGAAATAATCGAAGCTATGAGATTGAGAAATGACTTAAGGAGACACAAGCTATTTAGCGAATACAAAAAACAACGTAACCGTGTCAAGTCTATGGTACGCAGGGCTCAAAAGTCTCTCTTTGAACGAATGATTAAAGAAGACAGAGATACTGGCGCTCTCTGGCGCGCGGTTAATCTCGTCACCCGAGGTAACAGCAAGAAATCATCAGCCATTCCTTCTAGTATTACTGCAGAAACTTTTAATAAACATTTTCTGTCTGTTGCCGAGTCAATCATACCCTCAAGCGGTAACGCGTCTTACACATGCCCGGAGGCCCTACTTAACTTTTGTAAGCAGAAGACTAAGGACAAACCCCCATTCTCTATACCGCCTCTAGCTGTGTATGAAGTAGGAAAACTGATCGGGTCACTGAAAACAAAAAGTCATCAGGACCTGACGAGATCAGCCCTAAAATACTGAAACTGTCCCTTCCCTATACAGTACCCCCACCCGGGTCTGCCCTGGGGGACTTGGGTGGGGTTAGGTATTTTTTAGTTCCCAGGGTCACCCTGGTCAGCCCCACAGGGTGGGTTTTTCTCTCTATTCTGGGGCATGTGTTTCTGTCTACCCTTTGTCCATTCACCTGTACCCCCACCCGGGTCTGCCCTGGGGGACTTGGGTGGGGTTAGGTATTTTTTAGTTCCCAGGGTCACCCTGGTCAGCCCCACAGGGTGGGTTTTTCTCTCTATTCTGGGGCATGTGTTTCTGTCTACCCGAGGTCCATTCATCTGTATTTGCCTTTTTAAAACTCTCCCTACTGTCTGCACTGCCTGTAGCTCTTGATATTGGATGTGTGTTGCTAAATGGTCTTAGCTTTATTTATGCCCCATGTTGTAGGTTTATTTAATGTATTTGACCGGCTGGCGACATACATTCAATTTTCTGTTTAGTTTTTTTTTCACAAGCAGTGCAGGCACGTCCTGAGAAAGCCTTGTTGCTGTCGGGACGTTAAGCAATGTACAATCAATCAATCAACCATTCACCTGTATTTGCCTTTTTAAAACTCTCCCTACTGTCTGCACTGCCTGTAGATCTTGATATTGGATGTGTGTTGCTAAATGGTCTTAGCTTTGTTTAGGCCCCATGTGTTAGGTTTATTTCATGTATTTGACCGGCTGGCGACATACATTCAATGTTCTGTTTATTATTTTTTTTCACAAGCAGTGCAGGCACGTCCTGAGAAAGCCTTGTTGCTGTCGGGACGTTAAGCAATGTACAATCAATCAATCAACCTTCCCTATACAGTAGAATCGTTAACGTATATTTATAACTTATGTATCCAACAAAATATGTTTCCATCAGAACTGAAGCAAGCCAAGGTTATCCCTTTGCCTAAGTCAAAAGATCTGTCGGATGTTAATAACCATAGACCCATTTCAACATTATCCAGCCTTTCCAAACCTCTTGAAAGACACGTGCACAAACACCTTTATCAATATTTGGAGAGTCGCAGTCTTTTGCACGTATTTCAGTCCGGCTTTCGCCCCAAGCATTCTTGCCACACGGCACTGACAAGACTTATTGATGCGTGGCTAGCATCCATAAATAACTCCCAAATAACTGGGTCGATCTTTATTGATTTTAAGAAAGCTTTTGACCTTGTAAATCATAACATTCTTTTGTCAAAACTTCAAGCATATCTCTGCAATGCAGGTGCTGTCTCATTGTTTACTTCATATTTAAGCGGAAGGAAGCAAAGAGTACTGTTAAATGGATCCTACTCCTCGTATGGTCTCATCAAAAGCGGAGTGCCTCAGGGCTCTGTCCTTGGGCCATTGCTGTTCTGCATTTTTATCAATGACCTTCCACTGCATATTAGTTGCCAGGATATTTCTTGTGACATGTTTGCTGACGACTGCACGCTACATACTCCTCACAAAGATGTAGCTGCAATTAGCACACGTCTGCAGGAAAGCCTGCATGAGGTCACCGACTGGTGTCATTCCAACTCCATGTCCCTGAATCCGTCAAAAACAGAATGTATGGTTATAACCACACGTCAAAAGCACCAGCTATGCCCGCTCTCTCTTAGTCTGTGTATAAACGACAGCCCAATTGAGCAAGTATCACACCACCGCCTCTTAGGGGTCACTATAGATGATCAGCTTAAATGGCAACTGCATATTTTATTATTAATAATGTGTGCAAAAGGGTTTCCAGCGGCCTGTATATGTTGTCAAAATTGAAAACAATTACTGACACTGATGCGCGTCTTCTTTTCTACAATGCTCATGTCAAATCGCACATAGACTATGCATCAACAGTGTGGGATGGTTCTAGTGATGTACATTTGAAGAGGCTGAACTCCCTACATAGGAGAGCTGCTAAGCTTATATTTCCCGATCCCGAACTATCAACTGACGAAAAGCTTAAAACTTTAAAAATGCTCCCTCTATCCCATCACTTTCAGTTCAATAAAGGTGTATTGATGTACAAGCTGTACAAGCAGTCATGTCCACTGTACTTGAGTTCTTTTTTTTCAGAACGGATATCTGTAGCATCTAGACATGGACACCATTTCAAAGTACCCCTGCCGCGTATTGATTTATTCAAAACCAGTTTGTCATTTTCGGGAAGTTCATTCTGGAATTCTGGAATTCCTGCAGAAATCAGAAACGCAAAGACGCTCACCTCATTTAGGGTCAGCCTCTTCAAACACCTAGAATCTCTGACGTAATCTAATCATTACAGTACAGGGATAACTTGCGCGTGTGTTCAGGTGTGTGAATGTTTGTGTGTGTGAGAATGTCTGTGTGTGTGTGTGTGTGTGCGCGCGAGAGAGTGAGAGAGACACAGAGAGAGAAAGAGAGCGTCTGTTTTTGTTTGTTTGTTTTTTTATATAATATACAGTGGACCATAATATCTGAGTGTCAAGAGTACATTGAATACTGCATGTACTATGTATAATGTTTTTGCCTTCATATGTGTGTACGCAATATTTTGGGGCGCACGCTCACGTGTGTGTGTGTGTGTGTGTGTGTGTGTGTGTGTGTGTGTGTGTGTGTGCGCGTGCATGCTGTGTGTGTGTGTGTGTGTGTGCATGCTGTGTGTGTGTGTGTGTGTGCATGCTGTGTGTGTGTGTGAGACAGAGAGAGAGAGAGCACACATATACATATTTGCCTTTGCTGTATGAATTCTAATGTACTTAATGATTTTCTGTGTATTGCTTTACTTTGCATTTTTACTCATTTTATATTTTTGTGCGTACGCGTTATGCGCGTACGTATGTCTGGAGTGCGTGTCCGAGAGCGTGTGTGTATATGTGTGCGTGTGTGTCTAAGTGCGTGCGTGTGCAAGTTTGTGTTTGTGTGTGTGTGAGCGTGCGTGTGCGGGCGTGCGTGCGTGAGCGAGTGCATACATGCGTCAGTGTGTGGTATGTGTATGTTTACATGTCTATGTCATTTATGTAGTAGATGTAGCAACGGCAAGATTGAAAACTGGTCCTGTTACCAATAACTTCTACCGTTGGAAAATAAAGGTTCATTGTTCTCTCTCTCTCTCTCTCTCACACACACACACAAACGTGTGCATCTCCAGGAGGAATAGATCCTCATGCGCCCTCCAGGCGCATGAGGATCTATGCCTCTTGGAGATGTTTAGAGCGCGCGCACACACTAACGCACATACACATCGACCTGCTTTCACACAAATTATAGCAAGACTGAAATTGTACCGTAAAGTTCTAGTTTTGTCACCATTTTCTCAAGCCTATGAAGCGAAAGTGAAACTCATATCACGTCAAATATAAAATCACGTAAAAACGAAAACTTACGTCATGAAAAATGACGTTTGACAAATCAATGACGCATAACTCACTGATGCATTGGCAGATCTCGAGACTTTTTCAACAGGACTAGGAGATAATTCAACATCAGAATCAGGTCAAAGACAAAAGGTAGAGACCATTGACAGTGAGGACAGCTCTCATATAGAATGGACTTTGTGGGTTATGGTTCATCCCATCTTGTTATGATTGTTTCTTACTAATTCTTTTACCTCTTTCTTTTGTGAGCTGTAATAAAAATATTTGCTTTTGGGACAATAAATAGCTTGAACTGCTGGGGATTTTTGAGTTTGTTGACTTTCATATTATTTGAAAAACACTATATGTGTCCGCTAACAGGGAAAAGGGATGCTTAGGTGCAATGCTAATCAGGCACTACTCTTGAGTTATTGTCCATCTACCGTGTTTGGCAATACACTTAAGATTATCTTTGTTGCCTACGACACAGTAATTATAGTTTTAGTTGCCTACTGATAAGTGATTAGGGTTTGTCGTTTTCAGGACCATCCAGCAGTGATTGCTGACCTTGACCTTGTGGAGGAGGATGACCAGTTCACCCATCTGCTGACCCTTGAGGACGTCACCACTGGCCAGGACCAGCTCAGTAAGAGCTTTATTTATCCTGTTTCACCCTCATACTCACATTGCTTGAAATAAATTTTATTATGATAGTTCAAAGGTGGTGCCAGACTAGCTTGGCGCGTGAGGCGCCAAGCTATTCTGGCACTACCCTCGAACTAAAATGGTTGATCTATCTTGTAATCTGTAATGCAGCCTTCATAGGACAATAAGCAAATTTCTAAAAATCAACCTCAGGATGTAACGGGTTAATCAGTCAGGAGTTGACCTATATACCCTATGGCACAACAGCTGGAGAATTTGGAAAATGTGGCCGTGGTGTTAAATAGGATAAGACTATATTACAGTTGGGAAGATAGATCAACCATGATAGTTAAAGAATAGTGCCAGATTATACTACACTATTCTGGCGTTACTGGAGAATTTGAAAAATGTGGCCGTGGTGTTAAATAGGATAAGACTATATTACAGTTGGGAAGATAGATCAACATGATAGTTAAAGAATAGTGCCAGATTATACTACACTATTCTGGCGTCACCCTGGCCCACCCGGGTCTGCCCTGGGGGACTTGGGTGGGGTTAACTACTTTTTAGTTCCAAGGGTCACCCTGGTCAGCCTCACAAGGTAGGTTTTCTCCTCTATTCTGGGGCATGTGTTTCTGTCTACCCTTTGTCCATGCACCTGTATTTGCCTTTTTAAAACTCTCCCTACTGTCTGCGCTGCCTGTAGCTCTTGATATTGGATGTGTGTTGCTAAATGGTCTTAGCTTCTTCTTCTTCTTCTTCTTTCTTCTTTTCGTTCGCAGTGGGCTATACGGTCAGTCCAGCACCGGCGATGAATGACGTCGTTTTCTCCAGGTCTTCTCGACTGCCGTAGAGTTTGGTCTGCAGTGGAGTTGGCGACGGCCACACTTATTTTCTTTCATCGTCCAGTAGGGGGCATCTCTGGAGAATATGTTCCGCTGTTTGGTCTTCCTGACCACAGGCGCAGGTTGATGATGGCGCCAGCTTGAGCTTTCTGTTCATGTGAGCGTTCAGTCTGTTGTGGCCGGTACGCAGTCTGATCAGGACGACTTGCTGCTCTCTGGTCATTGTGTGGTAGTCGTCTCTGTTTGACCTCGGCCTCATCAATGCCTTGATGATTGTCTTTTGCTCACTATAGCTAACGCTGTTTTCTTGTTGATCTTTTGTGGCTCCTTCTTTCGCCAGCTCGTCTGCCCTTTCATTTCCTGGTACCCCACAGTGGGCTGGTATCCACTGGAGAACAACTCTTCTGGTTTGTCCGACCTTCTGCAAAGCTCTGGTCAGCTGGGGGAGTTTGTCGTTCTCGAGGGCCTGAAGGACTGAAAGGGCATCGGAGAAGAAGAAAACTTGATAGCATGGGTCTGTAGAATTCTGAACCATGGAGGCGGCCTGCATAAGTGCTTCGGTTTCTGCTTTGTAGTTTGTGCAGTGTTTGCCGGTGGCTACACTGGATGTGGCTGTATGTCCCCCTGGGAACTGGATCAGGATGCCAGCACCTCCATTGGAAACGGCATTTGTTGCTGATCCATCAGTGTAGATGTGGATCCATGCCTCCTTTGGGTACTGTTCGTCGATCAGGGCTAGGGTGAGTGCCCGTCGAACGGTGTCATCCTGACTGTCTCCTGAGGCAGCATGTGGGACACTGGTGCAGATCTGGATGTCTGGTTTGTCCACTGCC
The DNA here is from genome assembly GCA_036245525.1 of Semisulcospira habei. Classification (NCBI taxonomy): domain Eukaryota; kingdom Metazoa; phylum Mollusca; class Gastropoda; family Semisulcospiridae; genus Semisulcospira; species Semisulcospira habei. Next base: position 83,805,193 of record BTPG01000008.1, on the reverse strand, counting down.
CAAGGGTTTTCCACTTCTTTTGTGATCAGAGGTAGAGTGCTCTGTGGAAGGACTTCCCTGTACTGTCGAGAAAGTCGCATGCTCTCATGGACAAAGCTGCTTCTTTTGAGCCGGTTCTTGGTGAAGTTGCTTAGTCTGTGCTTCATGGGGTGGTCGGGCAAACACCTGAGCTTCTCCGCCTGTACCATGGTTTTTTGGCTTCTCTCCTCTGGCTGAGAGGTTGGATTGTGGTCAGCTTCTCCATTTCCTTGATTGGTGTGGATTTCATTGCACCAGTGATGAGTCGAAGAGCCTGGTTTTGCACTCGGTCGAGGGTCTGCAGGTTCGTCTTGGCTGAGGTTGACCACGCTGTGGAGCCGTACTCGAGGTGGGGCCTGACTGTTCCTTGGTATACTGTCTTCAGTATTTTCTCGTTCGCTCCCCAGGTGGTGCCTGCCAGTTTCCTGAGTATGGCCAGCTTGCGCCGGGCCTTCCCCTCTGCCTGTGCAATGTGTGGTTTCCAGGTCTGACGTCTGTCGAAGGTGACACCAAGGTAGGTAGCTTCTTCATCCTCTCTCAGAGGGGTTCCACCAAGCTTGATGGTTCCGGCTTTCTGCTTTGGGGACAGTGTGAAGAGGGTGGTGGAGGATTTCTCCTTGTTGACGGAGATGCACCAGTCTTCTGCCCATCTTACTTACTTACGCCTGTCACCCCTACCCGGGTATAGGCCGTCGACGAGAGACCTCCAGCAACTCCTGTCCTGTGCTTCTCCTTCGATTCTACTCCAGGTGGTTCCCAGTCTCTTGATGTCTGCTTGGATGTCTCGACGCCAGGAGTTTCTCGGCCTACCTCTTTTCCTCTTTCCCTGGGGGTTCCATGACAATGCCTGCCTAGTGATACTGGAAGCTGGCTTTCTCAGACTGTGACCGATCCATCCCCATCTTCTTCGCCCCTTCTGCCCATGCATTCAGCTTATCTGCCGCTAGCTGCATTCTGTAGGTGGCAGTACTTGCATGCTCCTCCTTGCACCAGATCACAAGGTCGTCTGCGTATAGGGCAGCTTTGATTCCCTTGGGCATCTCAGACACCAGATCGTCGATGAAGAGAAGGAAGAGGGTAGGTGAGAGGACTCCGCCTTGCGGGACGCCATGACGAAGGAGGAATTTCTTGCTTTTGGTCTGGTCGACGCTGACTCTTGCCCTGCGGTTGAAGAGGTAGGAGCGTATCCACTGGAACATGTTACTGGACACGCCTTTTCTCAGCAGTTTGACAAGCAGCCCATCTTTCCAGACCTTGTCAAAAGCCTTCTGAAGATCAATCCAGGTTACAAAGACCAGCTTCTGCTCCTGGAAGGCATCTTCAACTTCCTGCGCCAAGTAAGTGACCTGGTCTTCGGTGCTGCGGAACTGGTCTTAGCTTTATTTAGGCTCCATGTCGTAGGTTTATTTAACGTATTGGACCGGCTGGCGACATACATTCAATGTTCTGTTTAGTTGGTTTTTTTTTTCACAAGCAGTGCAGGCATGTCCTGAGAAAGTCTTGTTGCTGTTGGGACGTTAAGCAATGTACAATCAATCAATCAATCTGGTGTCGCCCTGGGACTGTCTTGGTTAATATATTTCTTGTAGTTTGTGAAGGCTGAGGGAGTTACTGTATCTTTCTGACTCCAAATTGTATACTGAAATGTAATGGCTTAAAAACCCTTGTGTATGCAGCCACTAGAACTTTAACCCATTTAAACCTAGTGTACTACAGAAAGAGATGTATCGACCGTGATAATTCAAGGATAGTGCCAGATTAACATGGCGCCATCAGGTGCCACGGTAATCTGGCACTACTCTTGTATTAAATATATATATCATTGTCTGTCCATCTTCTGTAAGATGTTTATAGTCGTTAGATAACACCTCCAAACTTAGGAAATGCAGCCATGAGGTTAAATGGGTTAAACAGTTTTGTTGGTTGTATACACTAAGGGTTAACCATTGTTAGTAGCGCCGTTTGTCAGAATCACATTGACAAAAAGCACCGCCAACAGGCAAAGAGTTAGGCTTTTATCAAGGGTTGAGCTTTTATAAAAATTGAAAATGAGAAGTTGTTACTTCAATCAGAGGTTATGTTTTCACCTTTTTTCCCATTTATTCGGGTGGTGTTGATACATATATTCAACAGTGTTCCCCATTTGTATTCAAGGTCCTTTTGTCAAGGCTGAGGGTCCCTTCATTGAAAGTCTTCACTAAATTTGCTGGCATATGAAATTGTCTTTAACTTTCACTTCAGCGACATGTTCGCCTTGTTAGATCTAATATGAGATGCGCAAAAAGTTCAAGGGAAAGTACTTGTTTTGCTCTCTTGTCAGGGTTCACTTTCAGCCAATCACTGAAAAGAATGTCAGCTCATTGCTAATGGCCAATCAGATTTCAGAACTCCCAACTGGTTCGCCGAAATGAATTAGTCAGAAAAGTGTTTGTGCGGCAAGCCTAGCTTTGCAGGCATGCGAGCACTTTTGATAGCAGCACTATGATTTGCGTGCGTCCTCGGACATACAGACTGAAAATCTATGCGTCCTTGTCAGATTTATGTGTGTAATAGACGCAGAGCTGGGTTTTTTTGGGGGGGAACACTGTTCAAGTCAATTGCCTAAGTTTATTATTGGGATACCCCTCGTCACATGTCCCTTTCCATGTGTTAAATAATGAAATAAATGCACATTTACGTTAGCATGCATGCTGTTTCAGCAAACTTAGGAAAATTGGCTGATCTTATAATCTTCAGCGTAAATATTTTGCTTAACACATTCAGTGCCAAGAATAATTGAACACCAGCTAACTGCAACAGGTATACGTCCTCACACATCCCCACAGTTGTAGGGGCTCCTGAGAATCTATGCCTCTTTCTGATGCCACTTTGAATCCATGTTCATGGGACATCTGGTGTTGAATCAAGGACGATTGCAGAAACACAGTTTTCGTCAGCTGGTACTGAATGGGTTACATATTGTGTGCCTAAATCTTTGCCATAATGCATTCACTTGTGCGTGTAAAGTGTTCGCAGTCTGTCATAGAGTTACTCATCAGTTTATTTTGTTTTAGATGTCTTCAAGGCTGATCCAGAGTACTTGGAGAATGAGGAAAAATACAAGACTCTGAAGAAAGAAATCCTGGCAGAGGGCAGCTCCGACGAGGAGGGTTCCGGTGATGAATCTGGGGATGACAGCTCCAGTGATGACGATGAGGAGGATGAAGAAAATGGTAAGAAATTCATCAAAACAACAAAACTAAATTAACATTCTCATGTGAGAAGTGCCACCTCCAGATATGCAGCTTTAAGATGGGTGTCTGGAGGCAGAACATCTTGAATGAGTTAAAAGCCCCTAACCTACTGGTTGCATCTTCATGCCTGTATTTGTGCTGGCTAGTAATGTATCCACTTTGTGGTGTTTCGCACTTTGTTCAACAGAAATGTTTAACACCCTGTGATCATAATTCCCGATTTCAAAGTTCTGTGAAGGCTACTGCATATTTCAGGAGACATTTAGTTCAAGGACACTGGCACTGAGAAGCACCAAGCCATTCTGTCACCAGAATCCATACCCATACCTTTTACAGGCTGTTTTGGTTAAGATCGCTAGCAATTAACACATTCTAGCCCAGGACTGAAATCCCCAAATTTGGAAGTTGCCCTCTGGAGGAATGTATTAGAATTCTAGAGACAGGTTGAACATGATAATTCAAGAGTGGTGCCAGAATAGCTTGGTGCCTATTTGTGCCAAGCTATTCTGGCGCCACCCTTGAACTACCATGCTCAATCCATGTCTTGCTGTGGTGTGTTGGAGCTGAATGAGTTCAGCTAGCAAAAGACTTTAGTGAAACACATACTAGTATTTTTGCTTTGTTTGTTTTGATTATTTTATAATCTCAACTACTCCTTTGTGTGAGGATGAAAATTTAAATGATAACGAAGGCTGATGTTTTAAGATTTTCTTGCCAACGTTTGAACAGACGGAAAGCAGGAAATCATTGACAACACAGAGACAAACATGGTAGCTTTGCGGCGTACGATCTATCTGACCATCCAGTCCAGTCTTGACTTTGAGGAGTGTGCTCACAAACTGCTCAAGATGGAGCTCAAACCAGGACAAGAGGTCAGTTTTTAACCCCCATGTGTATACAGCTGCCATGACTGAACAGTACCAATGACTGCATGTGCAAGGGGGTTAACTCCTTATGCACGGAGGTCGAAATTATCATTTTTTAAAAATATTTTTAAATATATCCTCTGAGGTCTTTATCACAGTTCTGGAGACAAATCGACCATGATATTGTTTTCAAGGTTGGTGTCAGAATAGTTTGGTGCCTAGAGGCACCAAGCTTGTCTGACACCAGCCTTGAAAGATCATGGTCGATCTACATGCTGTTGTAGTCTTTCAGGGCTTTATAGGTTAAAATATCCGATGGACAGTATTCATCATCGATTTGAAATTGATCATTATTGAATTTCATAATGAGCAAATTGGGGGAAAATAATGCAGACTCGCACACTTACAGACAGGCACATACACTCACACTGAAGGGTCACTTTATTTGTTTTTTCAAAATACATTACCGATGGCATTACTATATGGAATACACTCAATTGCCTGTAGATTTCAGCCTAAAGTTGTGTCCCCTACACAACTGGGGAGGAGACACCGGGGATCCAAGTATAGGCGCCCGGGTGTCCTCCCCTACCAACCTATCCCGCCATGCGTGTGGAGAACTCACCTCAGTTTCACTCTTAGCTCGACCGGGGACGGTCGGGCTTTTGCCTTGTTATGGTCTTTGACCGTTTCTTCTGTGGTTTCTACTACTTGGCTTCTGCCTTGTTTTTGACTTCTCCTTGGACTCAGTGTACTTCGTTAGTGTGTTCTACACTTCGACGTTTTTACTGTGTGTGGACTTGGCGCCGACCGGTTCCGACCGGTTTGACTTTCAGTGAACTTCGTCCTTGGCTGCAGCCTTGGGGTTTCAGCTTGTGACTTTCTCACATGGCTTTTGCCTCGCGGTGTGAGTTCGGCGCTTGAGTGTGTTCCTTCCTGTGAACAGTGTACAACGAACGCTATGGCGGCTTCTGTTGAAGTTTGCCCCCCCCCTTGCGAGGATTTCTGGGGCCCTCGTTCGCCCTCGTCGCCTGCCGGCCGTGCTCTTCTGCTCTTCCGACAGGATGTGTGACGTGTGTGCTGACGGGAGTGGGGACCGGTGTCCTTCCTGGTCTCAACGTTCTCCCCGGACTGCTCCGCAAGATGGCGTCGCTACGTCGGCCCCGCTTCACTACGGCTTCCGGGCCTGCCAGCCCGCAGGTAAGTCCCCTTCTTTTACCTTAGCCGCGCAGAAACTCCCTCCCCTCTCCGAGTCTTCTGAGCAGGGCAGGCGAGTTTCAGGGTCGTGCTTCCCACATATATATATTTACTCAGGTGCGGATTCGTGCGCACCATTGTTTTCTCAAAACACATTACCGATGGTATTACACTTAGGAAATGGCTCTTAGCTGGCCTAATTTTAGCCAAATTTTGGTTGTGTCCGTATAAGGGGGTGTTGGCAGGAGTGGGGCGCCATAGACCATGCCAAACCCGAATAGCCTCCCCTTACTCACATCCGGTACAAGATTACCCAGCATACCCCAGTTTTAGTTCTTAGCTGGCAGAAGTAGGTTGTGTCTGTTCGAGCTCCGCCTTGGTTCTTGGCCGGTCGTTTTCGACCTTGACTGTTCGTTCGTTGGGACTTGAACTGTGGAGATGGTGGCGTGACTGGGGGTAGTAGTGCTCACGCTGTGCCGCCTCGTCGACCTGTGTGTTCTACGGGCCTACGGCTTGTCCCATGGAGACTGTGACGGGCGGCTTCCGGACGCTGCTTCGGCCTGCGCTCCGAACCGGTCGGGCTGTGTGGCGTGCTGTTACGATATGGTGATACGTGGGTTTGCTCCTTTTTTCCGCCATGGCCAGGTAATATCTCGGTGAATGCCCTCGACCGGCGCCCTTGGGTGGGAAGGAGCGCCGAGCGTCGGCACGCGCTGTACACTCGTTTGATTCGACTACATATTCAATTATGTCCGATTCGCCAGCGCGCGCGCGTTGTTATTGCGTGACCTTAGAGGCCACGCTCGCTCTTTCATCTTGTACCCTCTTGTTGCAGTAACTAGGTTCGGATCTGCACGATGTGGGGCGACTTTCAGGGCCCCTCGGACGAGCATGCGGAGGGCCTTCCCTGAGCAGGAGGCGAGTCTACCCGCACTGGTGAGGTGTCCGCCTCATGACTGGAAGAGAGATGGGTAACGCTGGGGGGGCTTACCTCCGGTTGCGTCCTACTATATCAGAGGTCGGCCGACAGTGATGTCCAAGCTAACAAGGAGGGACCCACGTCAGGAACAGGGACTTCGTTGTCCCGCACAGAGATAGGGACTTCGTTGTCCCGCAGAGAACGTTCGACGTCTCAAGTCAGAAACAGGGACTTCGTTGTCCCGCACAGAGATAGGGACTTCGTTGTCCCGCAGAGAACGTACGACGCCTCAAGTCACAAACAGGGACTTCGTTGACCCGCACAGAGATAGGGACTTCGTTGTCCCGCAGAGAGCGTACGACGCCTCAAGGCAGGAACAGGGACTTCGTGGTCACGCACAGAGATAGGGACTTCGTTGTCCCGCAAAGAGCGTACGACGCCTCAGGTCAGGAACAGGGGCTTCGTTGTCCCGCACAGAGATAGGGACTTCGTTGTCCCGCAGAGAGCGTACGACGCCTATCCGAGATCGCCGGGCATTGATGTCCGAGTTTACAAGGTGCGACCCAAGTCAGCAGCAGGGACTTCGTTGTCCCGCAGAGAGCGTGCGACGCCTTTCAGAGACCGCCGGGCATTGATGTCCGAGATGAACAAGGTGGGTCCCAAGTCAGAGGCAGGGACTTCGTTGTCCCGCAGAGAGCGTACGCTGCCTATCAGAGATCGCCGGACACTGATATCAGAGTGTAACAAGGCGAAACCCAAGTCCGAAGCAGGGACTTCGTGGTCCCACAGAGAGCGTACCACGCCTATCAGATCGCCGGGCAGTGACACCTGGCAGGGACAAGCTGGGACCCAAGTCAGAGCAGTGGCTTTGTTTCCCCACAGAGAGCGTACCACGCCTATCAGATACGGGGCAGAGACGCCTGACAGCCACAAGGTCGGACCCAGGGCACAAGCAGTGGCCTTGCTGTCCCACGGAGAGCGTGCGACGCCTATCGGAGATCGTGGCCACGGAAGCAGTGGCTCGGTTGCCACTTCCCTCATACGAAAGTAATAAGTCGTGGCTGATTCTCTGTTTGTCTATTGACAAGGGGTATTTACCTAAATATTACTAAATTGCGTTGCTACCTTAGTGGCTTGGTTGCCCAGACCTGTTTACCATACACATTCGGCGTATTGAAGTACGCTATTTTGCTTGGGGTACACATACATGTGCACGTTATACACAAATACACATTTTGGAGAAACTGACAACTCACTGGCTTGTGAATAATACACATGTGAGTCCAAAGTACACTTTTAGTCAGTTGAAAGTACACTGACTGCACCCAGGGGGTAACCAGGTCGGCAAGTTGTCACTCAGAGAGCGGTCGGCGTCTTTCAGAGCTCGCCTGTCAGAGACGCCCAAGAGTAACAAAGGGGACCCCAATCAGAAGCAGTGCCTTGCTGTCCCACAGAGAGAGTATGTCGTCTGTCAGAGATCGCCGGACAGAGACGCCCAAGTGTTTTAAGGTGGGACCCAAGGTGGTCCCGGACCTGTAAAGCACAAGATACCTTGTTCTGGGCTCTGGTCAGCAGGAGAGGTAGCTGACAACCTCTACTTGCATGGCTAAACCAATGATTCTTCCACCGGCCCGGGACCCGGCCTCAAGAGTGACCCGCTCCACTGTCCTTCCGCAGGCCAGAGTGGACAAACAGCAGGTGGACAGAGCATCAAGGTGGGGCCCATGTCAACGGCAGTGACCTAGGCGCCCCGGCCCAGTAAGCTTGTAGTCACTGACTGCGGAGGGCTGGCGTCGGCTACCGTACCTACGATGCTTCCAGTCCCGGGCCAGACGACAAGTCATAAACGGACATGCAGAAGCGACTGCTCGGCTTCTCAGGCGCTGGACAGTGTCTAGTGTCTGTGAGAGCATGTGGGCGCGGTAGCAAACACGTATGAGTATGTACGTTTATCGTGGTGTGCGACACAGGGGTTAAAAGGTTGCTTTCCCAGCGGCTCAGCGGTTCGCCAGGCCGCTGGGGCGCGACACCTCTTATCCTTCCAAGGTTAGGTTCCTAGAACCTCTAATCCGATTTCTTTGCTTTGGGCAATAGAGATGTGAAAACAGAGGGGTATTCTGTCTCCCATATTTTAATCTAATTCAATAACTTGATTATCCCTTAAGGGCTATTACAATCAAATTGTGCTCATGCATTAAGCATTGATTAATTTAATTTTTCTTATTATTAGGTTGGGCGCCCTCGCCCGGGCTGCTCACCAGTTTTTATGGCTTGTGGCGACCGCAAGGGCTACAGGACCACTGCACTTCGCACTGCAGGATCCCGGCTCGGTGATGTTGGGCCACGCCTCGCGCCGACCATGCAGACGAGAGCCGCCCTAGATGCAGTGCAGAAGAGACGACCTCACGATGGGATCCGGGTTCCGGCGTTCGCTCATGATCTTCAGTTCCCCTTCGGAAGCAGGGACTCGCCTCACAGAAGCCAGGGGTACGAGAGGAACAGGAGACGCCGTCCCAGTTCCATGGCTCGCTACGCAAGGGAAGACGGGCTCTCCGAGTTTTCGCCACCGTTCGGGGGAGCGGCCCCCTGAGACTACGTTGTTCCTTCCAAGTGCGGGGTCCGCCTTCGTTGGATCGCCGCCGGCCGGAGTTCCCCGGACTTCGGAGGGGTTGGACATCCCTTCGCCTGCGGGCGGAACATACGGTTCCCGCTGGACACCAGAGGACGTCATTCGCCGTGGCTGGACGAGGTTAGCTTCTCTACGTCGCTACGCTCGCAGTTCCGAGAGGTCTTGCGTTCGCCGTCTACTGCGAAGATTTACAGGAGAGTCTACTCGGGCCGGGGACTACGCAGGTCCCCTCATCGCGTCCAAGCATTCAAGTCCCTGCCCCTTCTGGTCGGCTTCTGTCTCCGCTTCAGGGCGCCGGGGGAGGCGCTGGTGGCTTCAGCTGGATCCTACTTCTTCCGCTGCCAACGGTTGCTGCGTCCGTCCTGATCGATTACGCGCGGCTGAGTGGAGAGTCGGCCACGCAGGGCACCGCGCAGTGGAGAACCTCTTGGCCCCTGGGCAGACCGACAAGGAGGCTTTCAAGGCCTGTCACTCAGCTGATTCACGCTGCGGGCGCCGCCGGATGTAGCAGCCTTCTTAAAACACTGTGGACCGTCAGGCAGGATTGGCAGGGACCACTCTTCCGCGGAGGCGCGGTTCGTCCGATGCACCGGATTGGGCGACTTACATCCGAGAGACGGAGGCGGCGACGGGACGCCAACGGCACACTCCTGTGAACGTCAGGGACAGCATACTCCAGGCGCGCGAGGGATAGAGGTCAGCGCGGGTGGAGGACTGGTCCGACAGACTTCACTGCGGACGCCGTCTTCATCGGGGGTATGCACACAGTTTAGATTAGCTCCGCCTGAGATGACTTGCGGCTTGTCGCTTCATTTCCCCGACGGGGTGCTACTCTTCGCTTGGGCCTGGCCGTAGTCAGCGGTGACCAGGCACGCTTGTCGCCTCCTTAGACGACAGCTTCGGGACCTAGCGGAAGCGTTCGCTTCCCTGGGTGGCGGCGACTTGGAGTTCCGGCAGGCTGCAGCGCCGGACCGGAGCGGATGGACTTACCCTCGGTAGCGCCTTCAGGAAGTTACCCATTCGGCGCTGTGGATCCTGCGGCCGGGGGCGCAAGTACAGGGAGTTAGACGGGACAACTTGGCAGGAATTAGTCCCTGAGAGGTCGTTGCGCTCGGGCCTGTGGCAGTAGGGTCGACGCAGCTCTTACACTAGACGGTAGATTGGAGCACGATCTTCGTCCTTCGACTCGACACAAGTGCCTCGTCATCTTGGCAGATACCAGACAAAGACCTGAGAGCAGCGGTGCGTCTCCAGGACCTGGGACAACTCGAGTTTCGAAGTCGTAACCAGTTGGCAAGCCGGGCGGTAGGCTGGGATCATGCCCACTTCGCCGTCGACTAGAGGACCGACGCTACGGGACAGGTACTACGTGTTTTCTTCGCCGGGATTCCGTCGAGGATGGAGTGCGTGGTCGTCCTGTTCGAGTGGGACTCCCAGTAGACGGGAGCAGGACAGTGTAGGAGGGACTCTCAGTCCCTTCTTCAGCTCTCTTAGGACGGATGACGTACTAGGGGATCACCGTTCAACCTGACACCTCCTCGGCTTGGAGAAGGAGGGCGTAATTGGGAGAGGCTAGTGCGCTGGAGGCCTGCCGCGCGGGGAGGCGTCGCTGTGGCCAGATCTTCCAGCTCCACTGCTCGCCATCGAGATTGAATGCCGAATTATACGCTTGGTTGTCCGCCATTACTTGTGTTGCAGGTTGGTGGATGTAGGTGCGCACCCGGAGATTGGGCAGCAAGCCCTCTTCCACAGAGGCTTCCTACGGCGGCCATGGGTGCTACCGAGACAACCCGCAGACCCTCAACCAGTCGAGTTGCGAGGGTAGATGACGAGCGCTGTGTGACGGGAATGACAACCTTCTTCCTTCCGAACTGGACGAAGCCCCAGCTGGCAGGGTGCTTCCTCGGGGTTTTTCATCTCCTAAGGACGGCCCCCTTTCACCGCTCAGGACTATCTCACCATGATCGCCGACTCCTACAGGCGATTTCGCTCATCAGACCCGGGTAGCTGCAAAACCTCACTTCAGAGGCTCCCTTCGCTTGGAATGCCCCGCTGTGCTGCGCAGGGACCAAGTTCTACCTTGGGGGCTTACGGGATCTCAACCTCGTCTGTTGGAACCCGGCACATGACGCGCCTGACGGATGTTTCAAGGAGGAGAGCTTCAGGGCAGTCCTTGACTCAACCTCCAGGCTCAGTACTATGCACGCTGTCCACACACCCGGGTGGCTGGCAGTGCCAGTCGACCGGTTCATGCTACAGCTACCTGACACATCTGCCGGGACGAGACGCGGCCTACATGACGGCGACAGTTGTTTCGCCCTGCGCGTGTTGGGTGCCACCCGGGAGAACAGACTTCAAAACCCGGTGACAGCCTTACCTCTTCCAGGGTCAGTATCCGTACGCGCTGTCGACACACACACACAGATGGCTGGCTGTTACGGACGGAAGGCGCCGTGCAACTACTACGGTACCAGCCTTCAGGGCCAAGTCGTGGTCGCCTTGGCTGCCCTACAGTCTATGTCTGTCTGCCCGTACCAGTGTCAGATTCCACTCAGTAGCCCAGACAATAGGAACCGGTGAGAGTCTTCCGTGGGTACCTGCGCCGGACCAAGCTGGCGCAGGGGGACGCACACACCTGTTTTCTCCCTCTGTCCACAGGTAGACGTGGTATCTCCGCCCAGACCTGCTCCTCCTGGTTCCGGGGAGTTATCCGCCCGGCCTTCCAGGACGTTGACCTGTTGATGCCACATGTTGCACATCGCGGCGCACGAGGTCAGAGCCATGGCCGCAAGTTCCGCTGCGACAGCACCGGTGCAGTCAAAGTCGTGTGGCGGCTATGAGATGGCGAGCGGAGTCCACTTTCGCCCGCTGCTACCTGAGGGACCTCTCCTCCCAGCGACAGATCCTCTCGCTGGTGGGAGACACCGCAGCAGCGCAACACTCCCTCCCGGCGCCCTAGGCGCCGCAGGTATCTTAGCTAAAATTATCGGGAGTGTGCTGCAGGAGGGCGAGTTTGTGGGCAATGTGGTTGGCAGTAGGGGCGCTATAGCGGCACCCACCTCCTCTTTGTGATTCTTCCTAAGTGTAATACCATCGGTAATGTGTTTTGAGAAAACAAATGAATTTTTCAATTAAAATGCATTTTTTTGAAAAATACTTACCGATGGTATTACTCGAAGGTCCCTCCCTCCGGCCCCGCTTGCCGCAGTTCGCTAAGAACTAAACTGGGGTATGCTGGGTAATCTTGTACCGGATGTGAGTAAGGGGAGGCTATTCGGGTTTGGCATGGTCTATGGCGCCCCACTCCTGCCAACACCCCCTTATACGGACACAACCAAAATTTGGCTAAAATTAGGCCAGCTAAGAGCCATTTCCTAAGTGTAATACCATCGGTAAGTATTTTTCAAAAAAATGCATTTTAATTGAAAAATTCATTTTGTCCCCTCCCCGCTTCGCTTTTCCTGAGCGGGCTTGGCGTGACACCTTTCTGTCCACCCCCCCGCCCCGACCTTTCCAGGCGGGCCCGGTGTGACTCAGACCTTTACTCACAGGTGCAGTTTCGTGCGCACCTTTTGTCCCCTCCCCGCTTCGCTTTTCCTGAGCGGGCTTGGCGTGACACCTTTCGGTCCACCCCCCCGCCCCGAATTTTCCAGGCGGGCCCGGTTTGACTCAGACTTTTACTCACAGGTGCGGATTCGTGCGCACCAGTGGTCCCCTCCCCGCTTCGCTTTTCCTGAGCGGGCTTGGCGTGACACCTTTCTGTCCCCCCCCCCCCCCCCCCCCCCCCCCCGCCCCGAAGTTTCCAGGCGGGCCCGGTGTGACTTAGACTTTTATTCACAGGTGCGGTTTAGTTCGCTCCTTCTGTCCTCTCCCCGCTTCGCTCTCTGCTGAGCGGGCTTGGCGTGACTACTGACTGTCCCCTCTCCGCTTCGCTCTTCGCTGAGCGGGCTTGGCGTGACCTTTTAGACTGTCCCCTCCCTGCTTCACTTTTGCTGAGCAGGCTTGGCGTGATTATAGACTGTCTCCTCCCCGCTTCGCTTTTGCTGAGCGGGCTTGGCATGACTACAGAATGCCCCCTCCCCGCTTCGCTCTTCGCTGAGCGGGCTTGGCGTGACGTTAAGACTGTCCCCTCCCTGCGTCGCTTTGGCTGAGCAGGCTTGGCGTGATTATAGACTGTCCCCTCCCCGCTTTGCTCTTCGCTGAGCGGGCTTGGCGTGACGTTAAGACTGTCCCCTCCCTGCTTCGCTTTTGCTGAGCAGGCTTGGCGTGATTATAGACTGTCTCCTCCCCGCTTCGCTTTTGCTGTGCGGGCTTGGTGTGACTACAGACTGTCCCCTCCCCCTCTTCGCTGAGCGGGCTTGGAGTGATTTTGACTGTCCCCTCCCCGCTTCGCCTTCGCTGAGCGGGTTTGGCGTGACATTAGACTGTCCCCTCCCCGCTTCGCTTTTTGCTGAGCGGGCTTGGTGTGACGTTAAGACTGCCCCCTCCCTGCTTCGCTTTTGCTGAGCAGGCTTGGCGTGATATTAGACTGTCTTCTCCCCGCTTCGCTTTTGCTGAGCGGGCTTGGTGTGACTACAGACTGTCCCCTCCCCCGCTTCGCTGAGCGGGCTTGGAGTGTTTTGACTGTCCCCTCCCCGCTTCGCTTCGCTGAGCGAGCTTGGCGTGACTTTGACTGTCCCCTCCCCGCTTCACCTTCGCTGAGCGGGTTTGGCGTGACTTTAGACTGTACCCTCCCCGCTTCGCCTTCGCTGAGCGGTCTAGGCACTGAGCGGTCTTGGCGTGACTTTAGTCTGTCCCCTCACCGCTTCGCTGAGCGGTCTTGGCGTGACTTTGGACTGTTCCCTCCCCGCCTTGCCTTGCTGAGCGGTCTTGGGCGACTACGGTGGGTCCCCCCCCCCCCCCCCCCCCCCCCCAAGCGGTCCCGGCGGGACCCGGACTCTTGTCCCTAGACCGGTTCCGCTAGAGGAGCGGCCTTCGGCACCCGCGTTCGGATCTCAGTTTTCTGCTGTCCGTCTGTCTTTTGCGGTCCCTCCGCTGTATGACGAGCCGCCTGCGGGCTTCGCGGGCGGGTTGCGTCTTCCTCTCGCGCGGCGTTTCGGCGCTCGGGGAGCCTCTTGCCCCTCCTTGCGCCTCGAGGGATGGACTGCCTCGCTTCTTCGAACCGGATATTCTCAGCCGTCTTCCTACGGATTTGGCTCTCGTCTTCTTCTTTCGTCTTCTTCTTTCGAGACTTGACGTCTGGTTCTCTCCCCCGGGTCAGCGTTCACGTCGGTCTCCTCTTCGGACGACGTCGGCTCTTCGCTCAGCTCGCCGACTTCTCTCTTGGGTTTTGGCGTAGTTCCTCCCCCTCTTCTTCGGTCCTCCTTCTTTTATGGAGAGACAGGCTTCCGCGGGGATCTACGCGCAGAGGCGGGCCTGGCGTCGCTAGTCCCTCTTTCAGCCAGCCGGCTTCTGGGACTTCACCGGTGCGTTCTTCGCCCTGTTACGACACGCCTTCGTCGGCTTGTGCCCTCTGGCGTCGCCTGGGCTAGTGGTGGACTTGCGTAGGCCCTGGTTGTTACCGTTGCCTCGCGGTGCGGTTCCATCTTCACCGACCAGTTGTGACGGGCGTCTCTGCTTCCTGCGCCGTTCGCAGCCCTTGGCCGGACGGGTTTCGGTTTCGTCGCCATCTTGGTGGGACGGCGCCTGGCTACACTCTTTGTTACGTTCCCTCTTGCCTTTTCCTTGCATTCTGGCAAGGTTATCTCGGTCTCGGCTTCTGTCCGGCGCTTGGGACGGGGTATGGCGTCTTGTGTCAGCATACGCCGTGTTCGTCTCGGGCGGTTCCACTGTTCTGGTTTACCTGCGGGGGCGCTTGCGCTTGGTCCCTTGGTTCGCTATGTTGCAGCTGACAAGTCCAGCTCGGATCTAGGTCCAATTCTGGTAGACCCTCAGACCCGACTAGTGGTTTTTCACCTGGTGAGACTACAGTCTACGCCGCAGCTTAGGCCGCGAGCCCGTCCTCCAGCACCGGCAGCTAACCCAGACCCGTCTAGTGCACCCTTCCGGCCGCTGCTTCTAGAGCCAAGCTTCAGATACAGACTCTCCTTTCAAGTACAAGTCTAACACGCTGGTAATCCCCTCGGTCCCGGTTGGGGATCTACCAGGCGTTGGCACAGTCGGCGCTGCGACTTCGGTCGCGCGTCCGTTCTTACTCCGGCAGCGAACTCAGACCCGGCTAGCGCGCTGGCTGGCTTCCTGCGATTTGACGTCACAGGATAATCTACAGTTACGCGGACGGTTAGTGGTTCTTGCGGGCGACAGAACAGTCAACGCCGCGACTTCGGTCACGGGCCCGTTCTCCTGCTCTGGCTGCTACCACAGTCCTCCTTGGACGCTGTCCGGTTCCGCCGACTTCGGCGACTCGGATTCTTACAGAAAACAGTGGGCAGGTCCCACACGACTGGTGGTCTCTACCCGGTTCCGCCGACTGCTTCGGCTCGATTTGGACGCGGGAACAGGTTTCAGCACCTTAGTTGGTGGGCCCTACGTTGCTGCTTCCAAGAAGGTGGGGCCTTGCCCTCTTTGCCCTACGCAGGAGGTCAGCGTTCCATTAGGACCTTCCCGAGTGGTTCCTGCCCTGGGACGATGGGTCGGCGAGAGTTAGCTGCGAGAGCGAGCTTCTTCGCCGGTTGCAGGTACAGACCCGAGAGGACGGCTCTGACCACGCTCCTAGGGCTAGATCGCAGCACTTCAGTCAGGATTCCGGGACCGCGCTCGGTGGAGCGCGCTGACCGGACGCTGTAGTCGACGCGCAGTTGGTCTTCGGTACTATGAGTCCCGTCTTCTTTCAGGGCGGATCTGCGCTGCCGCCTCCAAACAAGTCCGCGGCAGTATGCTTGTGGGGACTTCCTTGACCAGGCTGGAGACAGTTATCCTCGTAAGGACGACACTCCGATACCTGTCGGCTGCCTCTCTCCTTTTTGGGGAGTCAGGCGAACCCGACTTTGAGCGAGCTCGACCCGCCTTCTTCTGTGGACTTAGGCGCGGCTAGGGCTACGCCACTCTCTACCGGCCCTCCCAGGCGTACGGTTACAGTCTAGAGTCCTGCCCGTTACCCTGGGCCGGTTGGGTTATGGGGCCTTTGGCCTCTGGCTAGGCACGGAGAGAACCATGGGCTCTGCCTCTCGCCCGGACTGCAGACGCGCTGCTCTTCTTGGGATGGTCTGTTCCCTGTGGCCTACCCCCTTTCGGTGTGGTGCCGAAGATTCGGCAGTATCTTCTTCCTGCTCCACGGTTCTCTTCCTGGTGGCCCCCTGCTTTGGTTTCTCGGAGGGGGCGGGACGGCTATGGCAGCAGCTTGCGGTCTGTTACCAGTTTTGTGTGCGACGGCTAGGGGAGATTCTACCAGTCGGGGCGCGCCTCTCGGCGTTTCCGCCCCACGATCTCACTATCCCTACGGGCGGAGTTCCTCTTAGGGCTCTTCGACGACCAAGGTTAAGCTCCTTTTTCCGTCAAGAGTTACCGCTCAGGTTGGCAGTCCGAGCCTTCACTCGTCGCAACTTCTCATCGACCCGGCCTTCAGGTCTTGAGCCGGCCTCTCTAGGCGGCACCCCAGTGGCTGACCTTAACCCCGTTCAGGGGACGACCGACCCACGGGGCGCGTCGTCAGGACCTAGTCCAGGCACTGCAGTTCCTGCACTGCCATCGGCCACTCCGTCTTGCCTGCCCGCCTCTTCCTACACTTCGTCAGGCAGGCCGAGTAGCTCGACCCAGACAGTTCGCCGTGGCTTCGGTGGGTGACTCGTTGGCCTACCCAATCTCTCCCTTTTCGGGATAGAAGGTTACAGTTCCGGGCGCATGACATACGAGCAGTAGCCCCTGAGCGGCTTCGACCGCTTTCTGCTCGATTATGACTTGGGACGGGCGGTAGGCAGGTGTGCTGTTCCACTTGCTCCCTCTTCTACCTCCGCGACCTATCTGGCCAGCGTGACTCCCTGGTCTTGATGGGCGGCCTCTCCGCGGCCTTGCACTCCCTCCGCGCGCCACAGCGCCATAGACACTTCTTAGCTGAAATCGTCGGGAGTGCTCCTTGCGGGCTAGCGAAGGGCTCTACGTTAGGGGCTGGGTGTCGGCACCCTCCTCCTCTTTGGTATTCTTCCATATAGTAATGCCATCGGTAATGTATTTTGAAAAAACAAATAAATTTTTTTTCTAAAATGTATTTTTTTGAAAAATACTTACCGATGGCATTACTCGGATGGCCCTCCCACCTGCCCCGCTTGCCTCCTTGGCTAAGCGTGAAACTGAGGTGAGTTCTCCACACGCATGGCGGGATAGGTTGGTAGGGGAGGACACCCGGGCGCCTATACTTGGATCCCCGGTGTCTCCTCCCCAGTTGTGTAGGGGACACAACTTTAGGCTGAAATCTACAGGCAATTGAGTGTATTCCATATAGTAATGCCATCGGTAAGTATTTTTCAAAAAAATACATTTTAGAAAAAAAATTCATTTTTTTTGTCAGCTGCATGTGTCGGCCCTGTAAGTGTTTCTAAAATGACACTCAAATCGTTAGGTGTTTGTCATAGCTGTGCACAGTTCATGATTTTAAAACAAAATTGAATATTATGCAGCAGTTTAATATGAACAAAATATATTCACAATGTTTTACATCTGGTCAGCACAGTCATATGCTCCCGCAACTCAAACCAATGTTCATGTTTGTTTCTTTCAAATTGTTTACAAATAAAGTGTGTTGTGTATGCATGTATGGACAATTTATGATATTGGTCGGGAGCAATTCCTGACTGATTATTTTTGTTGTTGTGCAGGTGGAGCTTTGTTACATGATCCTGGACTGCTGTGCACAGCTGCGTACTTACGAGAAATTCTTTGGTCTTCTTGCTCAGGTACTTCCTATAACATGTTTGTGTGATTAGATTTTCAGCATGAGAAAGCTTTCTTATGGCAGATTGTAAAAATTCTAAGGGGTGAAAATGTGAATAAAGCATAGAGATGTCATCGCCTGCTCTCTTGACCTGTTCCCTGTCAGCTTCTCAGAATGAACTGATATGAGTGATGACAGCAAGAGGCATAGATCCTCATGAGCCTCCGCATCTTCGGGGACTCATGAGGATCTATGTCTTGGATTTTTGTGATGTTCTCTGCACATTGGCATGATAGAGTCAATGGAAAACGTGATTGTATTCACAATGATTTCCCAAATAATACTGCAGACCATCGTTGCCTTTCTGGACCATTACAAGCTCATCATTTTCAGCAGTTTAACACCTTGTAATGTTTGTATCACCAGCGCTTTTGTCAGTTGGAGAGGAAGTACGTGGAACCATTCCAGAACATCTTTCGCGAGCAGTTTGAGACAATCCATCGCCTGGACACCAACAAACTGCGCAACGTGGCCAAGTTCTTTGGCCATCTTCTCCACACTGACGCCATCTCATGGGGGGTAGGGCATTTTTCTCCTCGGTCTTATCTCTAGGTATTTGCCCAGACATAAATGGGATCAAGGCCTACCAGCAAGCGGCAATATATGCATCTTGCATGTACAGTAAAACCTTTGATGTAACAGAATGTCACAGGCCACAAAAATGTGTGTGTTATATCCAAAATTTGTTACGGGCGAAGTAATTTACATTGAAATCATTTGATCAGGACCTCAGTACCTCTGATAATATTTATTTTTACTGACTTTTGTTATAACCAAATTCTTTACAGACAATTTCTGGAAATCAGAAGTAGGTCAACATTGCCTGTTCAATGAAAACAGTGGATGAAAAGCCCGGACAAACATGCGATATCACGTGTTTGTCCGGGCTTTTAATTCACTGTTTCCGTCCAAACACGTGCAGTTTTGGCCTACTGCTGATTCAAGAGAGAAAAAAAACGTCTAATGGCCAAGTCTGTCAGCATAGATAAAGATCTGTGTGTCCGAACCCCTCACTCCTGCCTCTTTCCATCTTAGCCTTTGACTTGCTTCTAAAACACATCCTATGTAAAGACAGTGTAGAAGTCAACTGTAACAACTGTGCAAGTCACGTTTGTTTTCTCAAAACTCTTACCGATGGCATTACTAATAGGAAGGTACGCCTAGCTTACCAATTTCAGCCCCAAAAACATCACAACCAGGGGGGGGCAACTCTAGGGAGCCGTTACCAGGAAACCCTGGGTTGCCTCCCCTGCCTCCCTATCCGGTCATGTGCCTGGCAGTACCTGCCAGTCTTTTCGCTTCCTGGACGCGCCTCTCGGAGAGGGATAAACATGTCTGACGCCGACCAGACGTGCACCAAAGGACTGTCAGCTGCCGACGAAATGAGGTTCCCAGTCGGGTCAGACACGGGAGGACGGGACGCGCGGCCACGTCAGGATCAGAACGGCTCGATTAAGTATCGCCGACCTAGCTCGCACGTGCGTGCCAGGAGTCACGTCGCGGGACAGCCACAGACGCCGCGCACGAGGGGACGTCTTCCGTTCCCACTCCGCCTCCTCGGGTCGTCGGACAGGCTCTCGTTCGCAGCGTCAGTCCTCTTCTCGTGCCAGCCAGTCATCGGCCTGATAAGCGCCATGAGTGGGCTTCTGGATCCCGAGACCACTACTTGGAAGGGGAGAAGACTGTCGGCCACTAACGGAAGGAGCTGTCCCGTTTCAAGGCTTCCGGCTCTTCGTCCTTCCGCGGAGACAGGAAGGAGCCAGTCAGTCGCCAACGAGACGTCCTTCTCCGTCGAACCCAGGCCGCCGGAACCCCACCTCCCCGCTCTAGGAGAAGCTCCCCAGCCGGACGGGACTAGCAGCCCCGACAGAGACATGCCGGGATGCGCGGCCCCGTCAGCACACAAGCATGGTTCCGGTAAGGATCGCCGCACTAGCTCCGTCCTTTTGCGCGGCCAGCAGTCTTATCGCGACGACAGCCTCAGGCGCCGGGATCATTGGAATACCTCTCGCTCCTGTTTCGCCTTCCCGAGGCATAGGAAGGACTCAGCTCCATCGCATCGGCCGTCTTCGTTGCGACGCCATTCCCCCGCGGCGACCTCTCGAAGTAGCCGATCGACACATCGTCCTTCCTCTCGGAATTGGCGCCCTCACTCACAGCGTCAGGGTCTTGCCAGTCTTTAGACTCGGCAGAATCATCCCCGCGTCCCCGTTCCAGCCTTCCCTCCGCTGTCCGCAGGGAACGACGATGAGGCCCTCAGCCTCCACCCGGAGGACTCGGTGTCTGTCCTAGGGCTGGTGGACATCCGCTCGACGTCCCCTAGCACGCCGTCGTCCCTGTCGGCTTCGTCGGTCTGCGCAGCTCCAACTTCTCAAACTCTCCGCTCCCAGACCGAGGCCTCCTGGCTAATTGCGTCCTTCCTCCCCCCGGGCTCCTGCCCTCCCTCAACCCCCCCCCCCCCCCCCCTCCCCTGAGAGGAAAGCCGCGCCGATGGTGGATGCGCTGCAGCAGTCCAAGTGCTTTAAGTCCCTCCAGCAGCCGCCGGCGTTCGGGACCTCGCGGAGGATTTTTCCGCGCACCTCATAGAGGACAGCTGCGGTGACCAGGGCTTCTTTTCCGATGCCAGATGGCGGGGATGGACGTCAGCTTCCGCAAACGGTGGTATGCAGGATTCTCCAAGGCGTTCTCCTATCCGCAACTGCGCAGAAGAGACGTTGGGGGCGGCCTTGACTTGGCGGGGTGATCCACCTTCCTGTACTTCCGAGACCTATCTGGCCAGCGCGATAGCATGGCCCTAGTGGGGGACACCTCGGCAGTGCGACACTCCCTCCTTGTCAGGAGTGGGTGCATGGGGGGGGGGGGGGGGGGGGGGGGGGGGGCCTCGATAGTTTAAAGCACGATGGGGTGCATTTTATTTTCTCAAAATCTTTACCGATGGCATTACTACTAGGAATGGTTCGCTTAGCATTCCAATTTTAGCCAAAAAAAAACTCGTGTACAACACAACCGGGGAGGCGACTCTAGGGAGTCCTTACCAAGATACCCTGAGTAGCCTCCCCTGTCTCCCTATCCGGTGGCGCGCTCACCATTTCCCGCCAGTCTCTTTGCTCTCCTCCACCTTGGGCGACGCAGCCCTGCCATCGCAGACTCGCCGCTCCTTGGACGAGGCGTCCCTGCTCATCGTGTCATTCTTCCCTCCGGAGTTCTGCCCTCCATCTCCGACCCTGAGAGGAAGGCCTCGGCGATAGTCGACGCACCATGGCAGCCAAGCGCTTCAAGTCGCTCCCTCAACCGGCAGGCTTAGGGGATCTAGCAGAGACGCTCTCGGCGCACCGGCGACAGGAGGGCTTCGGAGACTAGGACATCTTCTCAGACTCCTGGCGGCCAGGGGGGATGGACTTCACCTTCCGCCAGCGTTGGTATGGAGATCTCTTCAAGGTGTTTCCAGTCCCTTTGCGGCGGACAAGGAGGCGTGGACGCAGGCAGAGGCTCCCCGCAGCCAACGGACCCTGACGCGAGGCTGGGACAGGACAGTTACCTCGGTCCGCTACTTCCTAGCGTGCGCGGGATTCCTCGAGAGGGCACAGTCCGTGGCCTAGTGTCGGGAGAACATCGGGGTCTTCTCGGCTTCGGCCTCTCTGTGCAGGATACACACGGGGCTAGTGGCGACGAATAGGGCGGCGTACCATCCCTGGGCCAACTCCATGGCGGCGGCCGCCAGCAGTGATCTGATGCGACGGAACGTTCGGCGGGGAGGATGCCACTCTCTCCCAGCTTCGGGGAGGACACAGCTGCGCCAGGCGCCACTTGGGGACACTCTACCTTTGGACCGACTTGGCAGAAGGTAGAGGAGACAGTGCAGGACTCGGGCTCACCACTGCAGGATTCGCCTCAGCCCGCTTCAGTCAGCTGCAGAGCCGTGGTCGCGCCCTGCGGGTCAGACCCCCCACCCTCCCGTCCTCCCAGAGGCCGCGGGGGAACCCCCCCACCCCCTTTTCCCAAGTGCTCGCGCGCTTTCCCCGCACCCTCTGTCCTCCCGCCGCTTTCTGTCGGGGAGTGTATGGAACAGCTGTCTCAGTCCAGCCTAGGGATTCTGCGACTGTTACGGAGGGCTTGAGGATCTCCTTCCAGTTACCCCTCCCTTGCATCACTCCCTCCAGTGGACGTGAGTACAGGGGGATCAGGACAAGGCGACAGCGCTGCACGGCGATGTGGGAGCCCTACTCCAGAAGGAGGCCACGGAGGTAGTCTCGCCTCCCAACTCTCCGGCGTTCTACAATCGGCTCTTCCTGGTCCCCAGTCCCGGAGGCAAGTGGCACGCGGTATCGACCTTTCGGCGCTAGACAAGTACCTCTCGGCCCCACACTTCAGGATGGAAATGACCAGAGCAATGAGGGCGGCGGTGTGGCCCCAGGATTTCGTTGTGAGCCGTGACCTAGCGGACGCGTATCTCCCCGTACACATTCAGCCGGCGGCGCAGCGTTACCTGCTCTTCGCCTTCCGCGGGGTGCTGTGTCAGTTCGGACCCTACCTTGGACTTAGCCGCAGCCTGGGAATCTTCACCGGGATTATCGACGGAGTGGTCTCAGGGTTCCAACAAGTGGCCTCCAGCCCAACTTCCAACTACTCGGACCACGGGCTCCTACGGAACCAGATGGCGAAAGCATTGGAAGACACAGATTCCTGGCTGACTGCTCCGCCGACGCTGATTCCTGGTTGATGGAGGCAATTCTGATGGGGGACCGGCATACAGGTTACCCACCTAGGCATGGAGTCCCTGACCGACATCTACCGGGTGCGACGCCCCGAAGGCCAGATACGGAAGATGGCGGAGGCGGTACTCCGAGTGTCTCGCGCGGAAGCTCCCCCGGCCAGCTTCTGGCCCAAGCTGGCGGGCCTACTAAGCGCTACAGCAGATCTTCTTCCCCTGCGCAGATTCTACTCTCGGCCGATACAGCTGCATCCAATCCGGCACTGGCGCCCCTCCTCGGTCACGTCTCACCTCCAGCGGTGGATGTACAGTCCCTGGTAGCGTCGGGGGTACCACTTCTCCCCGCTGCTACAGCTCTCCTGCACGGACGCAAGCCTTGCAGGCTGGGGAGCGCACCTGTGGCCGGAGTTGTCACAGCCTTGGGCAGCAGGACGGGGGAACACGCAGACATGTCAGCTGGATGGCGACAAAGGCAGGTGGCTGGCTCTCGCCAGACGGGAGGAGCGACTCGCACAACAGGAGGTGCAGGCGCCCTCCGACTACCCGACGGTCGTGGCCTACATTTGGGACCAGGGAGGAACGCGATGGGGCCTGCTGCCACTCACAGAGTGATACGGCGCCCGGATATCTTCCAGCTACTCTACGCGCGTCGAGGACGCTGATAATCAACCTGTTCGTCACTAGGTGGATCAGGAAGTTGCTTCTTGCCTCCCCCGTGTGGGATCCACAAGCCTGGACTGTGGACTCCTTGTGTACGTGTTCTCTCCCTCAATGCGGGTACCTAGGTGCTCCAGTAGCTCAGGGGCGGCTTACGCTACAGATCCTCATGACCTATTCAGCTGGACTAGGAGGTGGACCAAGTCCGCCTGAGCTACGCTAAGGACCCCCCTGCTGAAACTCTCCGCATCGCGTCCGATGCACAAGCAGCCCTGGCAGCAACTGTTGCACCGTTGCGTGGAATGACGGCGACTGCACGCTTGGAGATTGTCAGGCAGGCCCTCGCTCCAGGAGGCTTCATGGGTGCAGTAGCGGAAGCGATCGCAGCGGCTCAGAGGGCCTCTACCCGTAACGTCTCGGACGGGAAGTGGCGAGTGCGCCAGAACTGATGTGCAGCGGAGCGACTCGTCCCCGCAGACCTGACATACCCACTAATTGGCCGAGTTCTTTCTGGGGTTATTCTCTGAGCAGAACCTGATCCCCATCACCATACGAGGTTAGCTGGCGATGGTGGCAGACACTTATAGACACCGGGGATGGCCGGACTCGGGTACATACATGAGGATCTCGCGGATCTGGTGATACACTTCGATCTGCAACGGCCGGCTTCACGCTCGCCAATTCCTCGCTGGGACTTGTCCTGGGTGCTCACCGGGCTCAGCTCAGAACAATTCAAGCCCCTACCACCCGCACAACTTGGAGACCTAACCAGGAGGACCTGCGTCCTGCTCAGCCTCGCCACAGCCTCTCGGGTAGAGAGATACACGCCTTCTCGGTGCGACCCTCCTGTCTCCAACTCAGGGCCGATGGCTCGGTGCAGCTTCTCAACGACCCTACGTTGCTGGACAAGGACCGCCTCCCGGCATCTGCACCGGAAGTATTGACCGTCCGTCCCCTCAGGGCAACGGACCAGTCCCGAGAGTCCCAGCTACAAGACCCTGGCAGGGAGCTCAAAGTATACCTGCGCAGAACTAAGACTAAGACACGCTCACGCCTATTCCTGCCCTTGGCTCCGGGCAGATGAGATGTCTTGGCGCAGACGACCTCTTCCTGGCTACGCTGGGTTAGCCGGGCAGCGTACAAGAGCTCTCCAGAGCAAGCCGGGACGATGCAAGTACGGGCGCACGAAGTCAGAGCAGTGGCTGCAAGCATCGCCTCTGACCACAACTGTGCCGTGAGGGACATTGGGACGGCCGTGGGTTGGCGGGCCGAGTCTACCTTCTCCCGCTTCTACCTGCGAGACCTATCCGGCCAGCGCGACAACCTGGCCCTAGTGGGGGACATCTCGGCGGCGCAGCACTCCCTTCCGGCGCCACCGGTGCCGTGGGTAACACCTAGCTAAAATTGTCGGGAGTGGGCGCGTAGGGAGGGGCCTTGATTGTTGTACGCAGAGGCGCTTGAACATGAGACATGTGTACCGATGGCATTACTCAGAGGTCCCTCCCGCCTTCCCCGCTTGCGGCAGTGGAGCTAAGGCTCAGATAGGATAAGGAGACAGGGGAGGCTACTCAGGGTATCTTGTTAAGGACACCCTAGAGTTGCCTCCCTGGTTGTGATGTACACAATGAGTTTTTCTGGCTAAAATTGGTATGCTAAGCAAACCATTCCTGTCAGTAATGCCATCGGCAAGTATTTTTTGAAAAAATACATTTTAGAGAAAAATCCATTTTTATTGGCAAAGTGAACACATGGGAGATGCATAGGGGGCAGCACCCTCTTCCTATTCACAATTCATCCTATTAGTAATGCCAACGGTATTAGTTTTGAGAAAACAAATGTATTTTTCTCTAAATTGTCTTTTTCGAAAAATACTTACCGATGGCATTACTCCGGTCCCTCCCTCCAGCGCCCGCTTGCCGCTGTTGAGCTAAGGCAAAGACTGGTGGGTACTGCCAGGCACGTGACCGAATGGGGAGGCAGGGGAGGCAACCCAGGTTTTCCTGTTAACGGCTCCTTAGAGTGGCCCCCCCCCCCCCCCCCCCCCCCCCCCCTGGTTTTGATGTTACACATTTTTGGGGGCTCAAATTGGTAAGCTAAGCGTACCTTCCTATTAGTAATGCCATCGGTAAGTATTTTCTAAAAAAATACATTTTAGAGAAAAATACATGTTTCTCTTAGATTCTCACAGTAACCCTTGTGCTCTCATGTTTCAGGTTTTGAGCTGTATAAAGCTGACAGAGACTGACACTACATCAGCCAGCCGCATCTTTATCAAAATTTTGTTCCTGGAGCTTTCTGAGTACATGGGGCTCCCCAAGCTCAACAGTCGACTCAGGGATCCGTGAGTATCCACAAAATTAAGTGCTAAAACTAAAGACAACTGAAGAACCCATTTAACCCATTTAGCCTCGAGTCCCTACAGCAGAAGATGGATTGACCATGATAATTCAAGGGTAATGCCAGCTAATCTGGCACTACCCTTGAATTATCATGGTCAATCCATGTTGCGTGTTAGAATCGTGGTCGTAGTATGATATCACACCAGACGGCACGCACGTAAGGTTCTTTTAAATAAACTTCAGTCAGCTGCAATCCGTCACACGTGGCTTAAGGATGTAGACAATACTGGAGTAACAGTTCCAACAATATTTTATTACAGCGATGCGATCTCCACAAAATACGTTCACAAATGCACCAACAATGTCTTCTCTGCAAAATGTCCACACTTTGACACAATGCGCCTCTCATACAATGTACATCACCATACACTGCATAACTCCGTCACTGACAATGAAGCACGATACCTTGCGTAGCTCAAAGTCAATGTGCTTACGATACACTGCAATTATACAACTGAACAATGTACCGACGCTGTTACATCGCAATTCTACAACTGAACAATGTACGACATGCGCTTCGTAATACGATCTTTTATGGTAGTATGTTTTCCAGAACAATCAAGCAAAATCGTACAACACAACCAATCAAAACAAAATACGTAACTAAAACTCCTAATGGCTTGCTGACATCTCGTCCCAAGTGGGCCTCACCATTCACAAACAGAAAACAAAGACAATGAGGCTGAACGCAACCAGGGAAGAACCAGTCTTGCTTGCTGGCACCCCATTGGAGGAGGTGGAGTCCTTCACCTATCTCGGGAGCATCATAGACAAAAAAGGCGGCACTGATGCAGATGTCAGAGCACGAATCGGTAAAGCCAGAGCAGCCTTTCTCCAGTTGAAAAAAGTGTGGAGTTCCAGAGAGCTGTCACAACACACCAAAGTCCGGATTTTCAACTCCAATGTAAAAGCAGTTCTCCTATATGGAGCAGAGACTTGGAGATTGACAAAAACCACAGTCAACAGAGTACAGACCTTCATGAACAGTTGCCTTAGAAGAATTCTGAAAATCCACTGGCCAGAGAAGATCAGCAACGTCAGACTCTGGGAGAGAACAGAGCAGATAACAGCAGAGAATGAAATTGGGCGAAGAAGATGGGGATGGATCGGTCACAGTCTGAGAAAGCCAGCTTCCAGTATCACTAGGCAGGCATTGTCATGGAACCCCCAGGGAAAGAGGAAAAGAGGTAGGCCGAGAAACTCCTGGCGTCGAGACCTCCAAGCAGACATCAAGAGACTGGGAACCACCTGGAGTAGAATCGAAGGAGAAGCACAGGACAGGAGTTGCTGGAGGTCTCTTGTCGACGGCCTATACCCAGGTAGGGGTGACAGGCGTAAGTAAGTAAGTAAAACTCCTAATAACATTGGTCTAGAAAACTCTGGCTGCTATTTCCAGTCCCTATGTTGGGAAATCCCCGCGCGTCATGACTACACGCAAAAGTAGGCCAGACAGGTCATGACCTTGCCCGCTTTCTCCGGAATGTGCGCGACTGGTGTACCAATACTGACTGCTAAACTACACGCGCGCAGTAAACAGTGAATACTCGAGCGGCTTCTAGACTCTTTGGGACTCGACTACGTGTGTCAAAAGATAGTCAATACCGCACTATTCGTAAACGAAAGTGAAATTCACTGAAAAGGTACGTGATTCGTAATTATGATAGCTCAAATAAAACATCGGATCGCTTCCTACGATTTATGCATGCACGCTCTCACAGAACAACACAACCACAATCGTAACAATCTATCTCCTGCAGCTGGTACATGGTCATTGGGCAACACCTCCAAAATTCAAGGGTAGTCCCAGATTAGCTTGGCGCCTGCAGGCGCCAAGCTAATCTGGCACTACCCTTGAATTATCATGGTCAGTCCATCTCCTGCAACTGGTACATGATTGTTGGGCGACACCTTCAAAATTTGAGAAATGGAACCTTTGCAGAGATTCCTATATATACGGAATTTACGTATTTTGTCCTGAAATTCAGAAAAATTGGCAGCCATTACGGAATATACTTATATTTTTTCACGTTACGGTAAATCAGAATTGTGAAACAAGCGGTGTTCCAGAGGTCAAAACTATAGGCCTTTGGGCTAAGCAGTGGATTTCACGATGGCTCATGTGTAAGGTCGGAAGCGTTTCGTGGGAAAGTCTGAGTGCGCATGTGCTGTTTGACAATCATGGCGTCGAAGAGAAAAGAAAGTGAATCGAGCAATCGGTCTAGCGTAAAAGTTTTCACACAGTGCTACTGAGAGATTTACACAGAGAAGTTCCCGTGTATCATGACAGGAAGCATGGCTACTAAGGTACTCTGTACCGTTTGTGTCACAGAATTTAGTTGTATAGGACAGTGTATATAGACAGTGTATGAGTGCTTTAAATGAATCGGGTTGGGCACACATTTTATCAGTTTAATGTCTTCATGGTATTGTTCCTGAAATTTGTCTTGAAGTTTCACATTTTGGAGAAAAAAAAACCACTGAAATTTGAAATTAGGGGTAGGCATGTCTGCCTTGGGGCTAAAAGGGTTAACCCCAAGTGCGTCGGTGTTAATTTTTTACTTAAATATAGGGGGTCAGATCTAGTGCGGCAGATTAGGTTTACAGTTGCCACAGGGTCAGCAGGATTTCCCAGGGTGTCACAAAAATGGTTGGTTGTACATAGCTTAGTGTTCGACAGCAACAAGACTTTCTCAGGACGTGCCAGCACTGCTTGTGAAATAAAAACTAAACAGAATATTGAATGTATGTCGCCAGCCGGTCTAATAGTTACTAATACACTAAATAAACCTAAGACAATTTAGCAACACACATCCAATATCACTTTGAGAGCTACAGGACGCGCAGACAGTAAGGAGAGTTTAAAAAAGAAAAAATACAGGTGAATGGACCAAGGGTAGACAGAAACACATGACCCAGAATAGAGGGGAAAACCCACCCTGTGGGGCTGACCAGGGTGACCCTGGGAACTAGAAGGTCACTGAGAAATGATGAACTGATCAAATACGTTGTAACACACACACATTTAAATCGTCCGAGCGGCGGGTCGTGCTGAAAAAACGTGTGGTCTTTTTTTCACTATCGGATGTGCTTGTAGGAACTTCAGACTGTGTAGGAGAAAGCTGTGATTTTGAGCTCAAGAACCCGAATTTCATGAGTCCGGCCATGCTTTCACCACAGGAAATGCTGATAGCCACGTGACTTCGGTTCCGCTGCGGAAGAGTTCTGTCTGTTAAATTTTCTGTTGCTGCGCCTGCGGTATTGTTGCTGCATTGGCGTTTGGCACTCTCACTAAAGCTTTGTTCTGCTTGGCACGCACGGCTGTGAAACATGTTCACGATGACGCACTGGTGTGTTTTTCAGTGCGTGAAGATAAAGCTTAGTGCGTCAAAGTAATTTTTTTTACGTCAGTCTGACGCAGAGCTCAGAACACTAGTGCGTCAGAGGTGGCTTTAGAGGGTCAGATACACACATTTCTGCATAATAATTATCACTGGGCATGTTTCATGAATTTAATGACTGTAACAGGTGCAGGAGATGGATTGACCGTGATAATTCAAGGGTAATGCCAGATTAGCTTGGCGCCTTTAGGCGCCAAGCTAATCTGACACTACACTTGAATCATCTTATCTTGGTTTATCCATCTGCTGCTGTCGTGTGTCGGGACTAAATGGGTTAAAGGCCTTGGGTTTATGCTGCTTTTAGATTTAGATTCATGCGACTTGCCCTGTCTTAGTCGTAGCATTGATACATGATTCATGTGCATTTCTGGGATATTGATTGGACATTATCATTTTGAGCCGTAAGGTCCATAATCACAGACCAGCACACAGATACACTGGTGTCAAGTGACTCGAACAATCAGGAGCAATGAATTATTACTGTCATGTATTGCATACAGAGCAGATCTAAGCACAACTACCATGTTCTACATGACCTTATGTGTGAAATTCATAACTTTTTCTTGTCGCCAGGACTTTGCAAGGGTACTTTGAAGGGATCATGCCGCGCAACAACCCCAAGGACACACGCTTTGCCATCAATTTCTTCACCACTATTGGTCTTGGAGGACTGACGTAAGTGACAAAACCCCTCGTAAAAAAAATAAATTGCTGGACATGACGCTTGATCATCACTGGACTTGAACTGTTCATAGTAAACGTGAGATGTGTTGTGTTACACTTCAGGTGATGCGACTTGTGTTGCGTGAACTGACACGTGTGTGTGTTGTGTTACAGTGAAGACCTGCGAGAGCACCTGAAGGGCCTGTCCAAGCAGCTGATGCAGCAGAAACAGCAGCAGGAGAAGCAGCAGGTGGAGGTCAGCTCAAGCTCCGATAGCTCCGACTCTGATAGCTCCGACAGCTCAGATAGTTCCGACTCCGACAGCTCCATTTCAGGTAAGCACAGACTCTGATAGCTCAGACTCCAATACCCCAGTAACTAAACATCTTTGGGTCCACGATGCAGTGCGCGGGCCCACTGCGGCCATCGTGGGCCCGAGGACCTTTGCCTAGGGGGTAGCTCAGATGGCTGAGATATTTTTTACTCTGCTGCGAGGTCCAAACTCACAGACCAGCACAGTCTGACAGGTTTTGTGTTTTCACATTGACAATGAATGCATGTATGCATAGATGTTTGCCAGTCCTGTTGTGGGACAGCAGAGTGACTGTGATGAGCCATCTGTCATTGTTCATCAGTAACACTGGCACAATTGTTTAAGAGTAGTCGAGCATCAAGCCACAGAATTTTGTCCTTTGTGATCTTTGTTTTGACTTTTGTGAGTTGTTGCACAACAGCAGTTGTTGCTGCAGTATTTGGGAATAGTCTTTACAAAGGAGATACATGTGTGCTTTAACCCTATGATGCATCCAGCCACTGGTACTGTATACAGTACCAGTGGCTGCATGCACTGGCGGTAGTGGTTTTGTTGCAATGATTCCTGCAGCAAGACAAACTCTGCTACAAACAACCAGTGTTAAAAATGTTGGTCACTAGTATTCATGGAGGCTTGTCCTTTCCAGATTCTGACAGTTCAAGCTCCTCTGAGTCGGACAGGCAAAAGAAGAAGAAGAGAAAACAGTTGATGAGCAGCAAAGGGAAGGACAAGAAAGGAGATAAGCAGCCCAGAGCCAAGGGCAAGGAAGACTCTCACAGACGGAGCGACAGTCATAAGCATCCAGAGGAAGTGACGGTGAACGGTGGTGGGGATCGTGGTGAGCGACGGCCTCGTATTGAGGACAAGCTGCTCAAGCTGAGCATGGACGGTGGTGTTCCCCCCGTCAGCTTTGGATCAGGGGCCAGTCTGCGTGTGGAGGAGCCGCCAGTGGACAGGGCTGGGAGGAGAGACAAAGGTCGCATCAAGGGGAGAAAAGGTAATCGCCTCAACCTCAGGAATCGTCGGCTCAGCAGCAATAATGCCGAAGACAGGGGCCGTGCTCGGCAGAACTCAGACAGTGTTCTCAGGAACAGCAGTTTTGATCATCAGGGTTCAGATCGTGCCGACTGGGACCGAGATTACTACAGGGGGGACAGGGGTGAAGGGGGCAGGGGCAGGCCTAGATCACCAGAAATGGATGTGCGTCGAGAAGTGGATGGGCGACGAGATGGATGGGGCGATGACGGGGGCAATCGTAGCAACAGCAGGAGGAGGGATGGTGAGAGATCGCCCCGTGGCGAGGCCAGCTGGGACGGCGTGGCCAGCCGTGACTATAGAGACATGGACCGGTCTCCTGCTCGTGGGGACAGACGCATGATTGACAGTTCCCCACCACAGCGTCAAGACCGCATGGCCAGCCCTCCACGCCGTGCAAACAGTGCACCGCGCAGGCCAGATA
Source organism: Semisulcospira habei (assembly GCA_036245525.1). Classification (NCBI taxonomy): domain Eukaryota; kingdom Metazoa; phylum Mollusca; class Gastropoda; family Semisulcospiridae; genus Semisulcospira; species Semisulcospira habei. The sequence continues at coordinate 83,773,805 of BTPG01000008.1, read as the reverse complement.
GAGACGAGAATTTCCAACCTCGCCGTGCAAACAGACAAGACATGCCAAGTCCTCCTCGCCGCACAGACGGTAGGGACATGACCAGTCCTCCACGTCGTGGTAGAATGGACTCGCCAAGTCCCCCGCGTAATCGTGGCCCACCAAGTCCCCCACGTAATCGTGGCCCACCAAGTCCCCCGCGTAATCGTGGCCCACCAAGTCCCCCGCGTAATCGTGGCCAACCAAGCCCCTCTCGTAATCGTGGCCGCAGGGAATTGGACACCACCCCTCCAGCTAGAATGCAAAGGAGAAACGTGGATCCCTCCCCACCGCAGGGTGAGCGAAGGGCCGTGGAGAGTCCACAGTGGCGGGGTAGCAACAGGGATGTGGACAGTCCTCCCCACCGTACCAAAAGGCAGGACTTGGACAGATCACCTGTCAGAGATATGAGATCACCTCCCGTGTGGGACGCAAGGGACACTGGGTATGATGACGCTCAGAATGGGAGCAAGAGGCCACGGGATGATCGTTACACTCAATCAGACAGGCGGCGTGGTGACAATGCCATACCCTCTCCTACCAGAAACAGCCAGAGAGAGAGGCGGTCGAGGGAGAGTGAGAAGCTTAGGAAACGATCATTCACACCAGAGAAAGGGAAGCAGGGCAGTCGAGGGGGGAGTAGAGGGGATAGGGAGGTCAGTAGGGAGAGGGGAGGCAGGGAGAAGGACAGACGCCGACGCTAGACATTGACTCCAAACGCTGATGTCCTTTCCATCCAAGAGTAGATAGGAAAGTAATTTGGGCTGTTCTTACCTGCAAGAGGCATGGATTCTCACGAGCCCCTGCCACTGCAGGGCCTTATGAAAATCTATGCCTCTTGCAGATGGAAGGGCCTGATAAAGAACTTGCGAAAGAGCTTATTTTGAGTCTGGATTCAAGGTATTTTGAGTCCTGTGTGAACTGTAAAATGCAATAGAACCTTTCTGTGGTACTCCCACCGAAAGGCAACATGCCATTTGTGACCGTGGTACATATCTCACACAAGCTCAAGAAGTCTTTATATTGTTATTGATCTTGCCTTTCGTTGATGACCACTTCAGCTCCTTTACCACTGATAAACAGTTAAAGCATTACATCCTGAGGCTGATTTTGTTAAATTTGCTTCCTGTTCTATAAAGGCTACATTACAGATTGGGAGATGGAGCAATCATTTTAGTTTAAGGGTGGTGTCAGATGGCACCTGATGCGCCAAGCTATTCTGGCACCACCCTTGAACTATCAGTCAAATTTATTTCAAGCAATATGTGTATCAGGATGAAAAGGGTTAACACTACTTGGCTTCTCAGTGACCCATGGCGGCCTTGTTCCGCTGGCAGTTTTTCTTGCAGTCTATGGTGATTCCAAAGACATTGCAGGGTCAGTTTAGTACTGAGATTATATGGTTGACAGTGAAAGGTTCTGTTGTGGTTAACCCCCTTGTGCATACAGCCAGCGGTAGTGTAAAGAATACCAGTGGCTACATGCACAAGGGAGTTAAATAAATTTTTGGACTATCCTTTGCTTTTTCAAGACAGAACATGCGGTTTTGAATGTTCCTGCAGTGTTTGTTGAGAGGATCTGTTTAGATCAATGTTACGGTGTGTTTTTTAAATGCTGGAGTACATTGCAGATTTCAGGTATGGCATACACATTGGTGTGGACATTTTTGAATTTATTTTGCATGTGGTGAGTGTGAATGACTGAACGCTCTTCAGTTTTTGTTGCTCAGCTGTGCATGATTAACCCCCTTCTCTGCCAGCAGATGCAGACTTTTTCTGAAACCATTGTAAACTCGAACCCCAACAACCTCAGCTATCCAACTTGCCTGGAATCAAAATGTTGTCAACAGGAGGCATAGATCATCATGTTTGCGGCGGCTCACGAGGATTTGTGTCTCTTGCAGTTGGATTGAGATGACTTTTTCTCAGCAGTGCAGAGGTTAACATGGTTTGGTTTTGTTTTGTTTTAGATGAAAACTCAACACATTTTTGATACATTTTCTCACTCCATCTCTTGTATCCATCCACATCCCCCCGCAAAAACGTTGCCCCCAGTGTGGTTTGAATTTGGTGTAATTGTCATTTTGAGTGTTCCTTGTGTTCTGTACGAGTGGAATTGCAAATCTGTTTCTAAAAGCTATGTAACAGATCATGTTTCATGTCTCTTGTTCTTTTTGAAGTCAGGATACCTGTGTTCTTGAATATTGAATGCTTGAAAAATGAATGGAGTGTGTAAAGATAAAATGAAATGTAATTTTTTTCTCCCAGTTTGTTGATTGTGTGGGTAGTGATGGATTGGTCGGGTGCGTGTGTTCAGCTCTGTAATTTTGGACCTTACGGAATAGAGCAGTGAGGTTTAACCCTTTAGTTGTCAGTACCAGTTTTTGTCGCAGTGATTCCTACAGGAATCACCGTGACCAAAAGCGCTACTGAAAGCCAAATGGTTAAAGTCACACACCAACGTGTGTGCTCTTTAGTTAACTCTTTTAGCCCTGGCCCCCACCCGGGTCTGCCCTGGGGGACTTGGGTGGGGTTAACTACTTTTTAGTTCCCAGGGTCACCCTGGTCAGCCCCACAGGGTGGGTTTTCCTCTCTATTCTGGGGCATGCATTTCTGTCTACCCGTAGTCCATTCACCTGTATTTTCCTATTTTAAACTCTCCCTTCTGTCTGCGCTGCCTGTAGCTCTTGATATTGGATGTGTGTTGCTAAATGGTCTTGGCTTTATTTAGGCCCAATATCATAGGTTTATTTAATGTATTAGACCGGCTGGTGACATACGTTCAATATTCTGTTTAGTTTTGTTTTTTTCACAAGCAGTGCAGGCACGTCCTGAGAAAGCCTTGTTGCTGTCAGGACGTTAAGCAATGTACAATCAATCTTTTAGCCCTGGGACCCTGCAGCAGGAGATAAATTGATCATGATAATTCAAGGGCAGTGCCAGATGAGCTTGGCGCCTGAAGGCGCCATGCTCACCTGGCACTACCCTTGAATTATTATGATTAATCCATCTCCTACAACTGGTACATAGTCATTAGGCAACACCTCCATAATTTGAGAAATGGGACCTTGGGGCTGAAGCATGGTGGAATATACATTTGTATTTCAGACTCACAACATGTATGTTGTCAATCTAAAATTCATTTACGTCCAGCGTGCTGGACTAACTGCGAAACACATATGCTGGTCCCAGGTCCAAGTTAGCTCCAATGCACTGCATCAGGAGAGTGATCCACCAATGATAATTCAAGGGTAGTGCCAGATTAGCTTGGTGCCATTAGGCACCAAGCTAATCTGGCACTACCCTTGAATTACCATGGTCAATCCATCTCCTGCAGTCGTTAGGTGATCCCTCCAATTTTGCCGCGGGGGTTAAATGGGTTAGTGTGATAAACAGTGTGATTTGTAAGAAGAGCTGTTTATTTTGCTTCAAGGCACAATACAATTAAAACCTTCAACTAGAGGTCAACAGATTGCACAAGTAGCAATGAAAAAAGACATTGCACATACACATTAAAAAGTACATTTTGCTTGTAGACGCATTTCAGTAGCCCAACTTTAAGCCCCCTACGTTCGTTTTGAGCTTAAGAGGTGAAGAAAAAATTGACTAGATATTCTTAGAAGGAAGACGGATTACACCGTTCATGCAAATGATATGCTCGTCGGAGTCAATCCCTAGAATTAAGATTTGAAGGCAGGCAGTCAGGAACTTGGACATCTCACGGCAACCCAAAAATGAAAGTTTTCCATATGTAGATGGTGGACACAGGTGGTCAAACACATATTTCAAAGACCACCTGTGTGTCATATCTCACAGGCAGTGCCTGATTAGCTTGGCGCCTAAGAAGGCGCCATGCTAATTGGGCACTATCCATGAGCTAATTTTGGGTGTCGCAGTTGATAATGAAGAATGGATGTGTCCTTGACTCGTGATTCATGGCTTCATGCCGTAATGTTCGATGCAGTGTTCAACAGCCTGAAATACACAAATATACATTATCATTCAAGTGCAACAGTAACTTTATCTTCGCGCAACAAATGAAGGAGATGGATTGACCCTTGGACGCCTCTCCCATGAGCTATGTTCGTCTCATCTCCTGCGTTGTTTTACAAGTTGCTTGGCCTTGACCCTTATCATTCGGAATACACCAGTGTGTGAAATAAGTTTGACTAAAATAGCTCAAGGGCAGTGCCAGAATAGCATGGCGCCTCTAGGCGCCAAGCTATTCTGGCACTAACCTTGAACTAAAGCCATTGGTCTATATCCTTATCTGTAAGTACTATAATGTAGCTTCCATATGGCAGTGTACAAATTTGAAGCTTTCAGCCTCAGTATGATATGAGTTGAGAGAAGATCCTATCCACTCTGGTTGTCTGGCAGCAAATATAGGGAGACAACCAGTGTGGATTATATCGGAAGAATTGAGTCATTCACCCTGCATACACATTTAACACATTCTACACCAGGACCGAAATCCCCACATTTTGAAGTTGCCCTCTGAAGGAATGTATTACAATTCCAGACGCAGATCGAGCATGATAGTTCAAGGGTGGTGCCTGAATAGCTTGGCGCCTATGGGCGCTAAGCTATTCTGGCACAATCCTTGAACTATCATGGTCGATCCATCTCCTGCTGTGGTGTGTCGTGGCTGAATGGGTTAATAATACAATATATAACGCCCCTGCATAAACGGGATTGTGGAGGTCTGTCAATCCAGCGTCGTAGCTGGAGCCGATACGAGTATCGGCAAGCAAGGCAGTGACACGGATTCTCATGTGCCTATACAGCTTGCCGGGGCACATGAAAATCTTTGCATCTTGCAAACAGATCGGTAAGGCCAAGATACTCTGGCACCATCTGTTGTAGTGGAGTTCATTTGAACCATAGGGGTACGTGGATAGTAGCTTTGACTAATGCAAATCCACTGCGCCACCGCGTGCGCGCAAGCGCCTATACTAATTTAAAGACTAATATATATATAAGTATTTAGTCTTGAGCTTAGTATAGGCGGTGGCACGGTGGATTTGCATTAGTCAAAGCTACTATCCACGGACCCCTATGATTTGAACGGGTAGGACAGCTCCTAAGTTTGAAAACATGAAAGTGACAGCTAGAGGGGTCATTCAGTAGCGAATACCTGGCATTGCATTGCGTGGTCTATGTTGGCACACCAGTAGGCGGGGCCGAAGGTACACGCGTCCACGCCCACCTGGTGAGGGTGCTGGCTCGAGTTCGCACTGGCACACAACTTCAGGGCCTTGACACGAGAAACCATCGGTTCAGTAGGAATATGGAAATGCCGCAACATGCGTATGTCCTGGTCTGTGATTCTCGACCTCCGTAACTGAGGTTGAAAATCACAGATCTACAAAAATACCTTTTCATGATCCGTCAGCAAAAACTGATCTCCACTAACGTCTTGAATTACGGAAATAACGGAAACTCGCCTTCGACAGCTTACAGTCAACATAAAAACATGGTAACGAAGATAATTTCAAGACGGTTTGATCTACACTAATAACATTTCCACAACTAATCAAATCCAACAGAGTTTGCTGAAGCTGAGTGATTTTTTTCCTTCCCAAATACATGCTCCCAAAGCCAGCACTGAGCAACTCACCCGGCACACTTGCAGGGGATCATCCTTTTCACCCAGAAGCTCGATCAGCATAGGAGCAAACTGGTCCACCAGAACCACACACTGAAAGTCGAACAAATCAAACTGAGAAACAAAGAGTGCACTAGAAAACAAGTTTTATTTTCGTATCAATGTCACACGTCTCTTTGTAGGAAGGGCTGCTTTTTGAAAGGACCCAATGCGCAAAGGCCATCGGGCCGACATCGGCCGCCATTGCTGTGCGCGGGCCGACGTCGGTCCGATAGCCTTTTGCGCATTGGGGAAATGTGAACGAGTTTGAAAACTATGGTTCGTAACTAAACGCCGGCAACAGTTGACAGCTCGGCAGTTCATGCCGACGGTGCTGACCTGTGAAGTTTTGGGCCCTGCAACAGCTGTATCCCAGCAAAGGTCTGTGGGCCGACGTTGGCCGGCACTGGGTCTGCACGACTGTGCGCGGGCCCGCCGACGCCGTCGGACCGTGAGTCTTGGCTTCAAGGGAAGGTCGCAAAAATGATCACAAACTAGCGCATTGTTTTGGGATGACGGATACTCTACTGACCAGCGTTAGAACTGTAAATCTGGCACTACCCTTGCCGATCCGTCTCTCACGGCTGGCAAACAATCTTTATAGTCACCTCCCAAGCCCCTTCTCAGCCCTTTGACTGTCGGTAGCGGGTTTTGTCGCGATGATTCCAGTAGGAGTCATCGCGACAAAAACCGCTAACGACAGCCAAACGGCTAGGTGGGAAAGACCTAGATATAGGTCGTTTGACATGGGAGCGCAGGTTTTTCAGTCGCAGATTTCTCCGCAAAGAAACTCTTCTCTACACCCAGCTTCAAGAAATATCAAGTGACAGTTGACCTAATACGATTTACTGTTAAGAAACTCAGACAATGCGTCAGTTTCGCTGTACAGTGGTGAAAATTTGGATTTTGGGATGAAATGACTGATTCTGCATCCCTAAATGTGCCCCAAATATATTAAGCCCGTTATAGAAAGATTCATTTTCACGTGCATTGGCCAAGTTTTCAAACCTGAAACAGCGCAGTCATACTATGAAGTCTGCATGATTGACCTCGATATTGAAATCTGCCGGGGCTCTATTTAGGGTATTGAAAATGGTTCGCTCTCGTCTTTTAAACAAGTGTTTACGACTGTACATCAAAATCGACAAATCATACGAATTCAGTAAAAAATAGTCCATATTAGGTCAATTGGCACTAAATGATATTTGTTTTCAAAGTGGTACAGAAAAGTCTTTCTTTGCGGAGATCCTGGGGAAACGTGCGCTCCGATCAGTGTCAAACGGCCTATACGAGTTTATAGCTACAACAGCCAGTCACTGACCGAGGCATAGATCCTCACGACAGTGCGGGGACGCACGATGATCCATTGCAAATGGCGCGTGCGATACATCTAATGTCACCCAACAAATGTGAGCTTTCCGTCTTCTCTATAATTCAGGGGCGGGCGAGTCCGAATGGTGACGTAGTAGTTAGCGTACCTCGTTCCTAAGGTTGCCCGGCAGAACGCTGCAGACGTCCTCCAAGTGCTTGACGATCTCCTGCTCTGTGGCCTGGTCGTTCAGAGCCTCCCCGGCGTATATAGCCAGCGTGCGGCAGATGATACATGTCTCATTCTCCCCTGGGGGCGACTGCGGCTCTGAGAGTCAGAGAAACTGAAAGTGTTTGTCACGTTTTCCGGTGTAAAACCCTAAAATGATCCCCGCGCCACAGTCTTTGCTGCTTTGCTCGACCTCCCGTCAACTCTAAAAACTTGACTAAAGGAATCAGTCACTGAAAAATGTAAACCTGTCTATCAGTCTTACTTTTTATTTGGATTAGGTGTTAGGCGAACTCCGGCAAAGCGTCACCCAGTAAGCAACAGTTCTCGGGCCGACGTCGGCCACAGTTGGTCCGCGCACGGCTGTGCGCGGGCCAACTGCGGCAGACCGGCGTCGGCCCGAGGATCTTTTGCTCACGGGCCGGGCAGTTGTCTGGTTTCCGTAATTACAAAATCTAGTACCGCTGGACAGATTTTGAGACTGGCGCGCTATACATGGAGTCGTCCCGGCATCTACTACTGCAGGCACACGGATTCTGCGGCTGCAGGAGCTCATGAGAATCGGCGCCTGTTGTAGACCTGTTGAGTGTGTGTTGGCTGTTGCGGGGTACCTGTTGCGGACGCCGGACTCAGTGCTTACTGACCATTTTGTTGGTTCGGGGTTTAACGTCCATGGCACCGAAGTGATAATGGACGGCCCTGATGGGCGGGTTTATGGGGGACATGGAAATCTATTTCCTATGGAGTACGACCTGAACATTGATCAATTCAGGCGCACTGCAACTGTGCCACTTTGATTTACCAGGACCTTTCAACGTACTGACCACAGATCCGTAAACTAGTTGTATTTCAACACTTACGTGGTTCGAATTTGGCCTCTGAGCAGGCTTTGAGCACGCGACATACGGCCTTGGGGTCGTCCATGTGCTGCAGAAGGTCAAGGACGGCTGGCCCATAGTTCTCCACCTCAGACTTACACTGCAGCTTCAGGTCGCCTGAGAGGAAGTCACACACCACTTCCACGGCCTTGATGATTGCTTGCTGTGAAAGATTTAAAAAAACAAACACAAAAACCCCACTTGATCTGTTGGCTTTTTGTCAGTGCATCACGCTGCATGTGCATGCAGACTTGCGCCTGCCTTTAAGGGTTCTGCGGTTCGGAAAGACAGGTTGATATATTTGTGGTCTGTGATTTCGGACGTTAATGTCCAAAATCACAGACCAGTCCTCTTATGTACACAACAACCAAGAACATGACAAGTTTTAAACGGACCTGACGGTAAGTTGAAATCAGTTGATGATTGCCGTGTCAAATTGGCTGCACAACCATTCCAAATATTTGCTAAAAGTGCGATCTAGGGATAGTGTGTTTCGCGATGACCGAATGCTTGCCAGCCAAACAAGCAAGACAGATAGGGGAGGAGGCTGGGGGTGGTGGTGGTGGTGATGGGGTGTGTGTGTGTGTGTGGGGGGGTACCTCTGATCTGTTCTCCCCGATGATGTTGTTGATCTCGGCAATGATGGCGTGGCACACTTTACATTCGAAATCGTCTGCTGGCGCCTCCTCTAGAGTTTGGGGCAAGTGTGCCTGCACTGAAACTGAAAAACCCCAAAACAAACATAGTGCTAAAACAGTTATTTTTTAGGTAGTTATACACAGGACAACAACAAAAAAAAAAAGATAACTGCCAATGACAGTTCCTTTTTGCATAACTGTAACAGATAACCTACACTTAGATCTTTCTGTCTGTATGCGCTTTCTAAAAGAAAGGATTTTAACCCAAAATTTATTAACACATTTAGCCCTAGGGTTACACGAGGAGATGGATCGATCATAATAATTCAAGGTTAGTGCCAGATCAAATTGGCGCCATCAGGCGTCAAGCTAATTTGGCACTACCCTTAAATTATCGTGGTCGATCAATCCAGCCCGCCCCCCCCCCCCCACCCCACCCCACCCCCCACAAAAAAGAAAAGAAAAGAAAAATAAATTAAAAAAATAAAATAAATAAATAATTTTTTTTTAAAATCAGGAACACAGATTCAAAGTGGTGTCACGCAACTGCGGGGGCTCATGAGGATCTATGTCTCATGCAGTTCAAGATTCAAGATTTAAAAAAATTGTATTGTCCATTAAAGGAGTATTTGTCTTTGCTAGTTGGATCGCGTTCACGTTTTCTTGTCAGTCTAGGGGCTCAACACACCCTGAAGAACTTGATAAACATACCTGTGGCCTCCTCGCTGCACAGTCCCAGTTTCTTGCAGACCTCTGAAGGCTTGATCTCCTGAATGAGCAGGTTGATGACGGCCGGAGCATAAGCGTTGACGAAAGACTGGCATTCGGCCTGAATGGTCTCCGGGAAATACGTGCACGCTTTGTCCAGGGCGCGCTCCACGTCCGGCTGTACAGGTAGAATCGAGAGGTTACGTATTCGCCGAACGACCCCCGATAACGAACGAGAGCCAAATCACGGCGGATAACCAGCTTCTGCCATAAGCGTAGACAACTCTCCAGACATCTCCAATAGGCATAGATCCAGAGGAGATCCTTTAACTGCCTGAGTTGACCCGCGCACGGCCGTACGCGGGTCAACTCAGGCAGTCGAACAAAGAGACACGAGCCCGGGAAGAGGGGGAGTGGAGGGGGGAGGGGAGGGATGTTTGGTCATTTTATTCTTTTCTGCCGACAAAGATAAAGATAAACAATTATCCTGCCCATTTTAAACTAAAGACAACAAGATGGGATGAACCATAACCCACAAAATCCCTTCTATATGAGAGCTGTCTTCGCTGTCAAGGGTCTCTGTCTTTTGTCTTTGACTTGATTCTAATGTTCAAATATCTCCTGAAAAAAACTCGCAGATGTGCCAATGCATAATAGTGAACTCTAGAAGGGGCCCGCGCAGTGCAAACGTCATTTGTCATAACGCTTTTTTTTGTTTGTTTGGTTTTTACGTAATTTAATATTTAACGTTATATATGAGATTCGTTTTCGCTTAAGACTTGCGAAAATGGTGACAAAATTAGAATTTCACGGTACAATTTCAGTCTTGCAATAATTTGTGTGAAATCAGGTTGACTTTACCTAGCTAAATGCTATACTTAGTACACCTGCATGCTCTTCTGAAAGCGCGTCGATGTGTGTGTATGCGTGTGCGTGTGCGTGCGTTTATGCGCGCGCTGCAACGATCCGTTGTAAAATAAAGTTTCATTGATTCATTGATTCATTGATCCTCAAGAGGCATAGATGTTCATGCGCCCTCCGGGCACTTGAGGGTCTATGCCTCTTCGAGATGCGCGCAATTATGTCATTGGTTTGTCAGTCATTTGTCATGATGTATTTTGTTTTTGTTTTTACGTAATTTTATATTTAACGTGAAATGCGTTTCGCTTTTGCTTCAAGCCTTGCGAAAATGGTGACAAAACTAGAATTTCAGGGTACAATTTCAGTATTGCTATAATTTGTGTGAAATCAGGTTGACTTTACCTAGTTACATGCTATACTAAGTACACCTGCATGCTCTTCTGAAAGCGCGACGATGTGTGTGTTGAGTGTGCGTGAGTGCATGTGCGCGCTCCAAACATCCTCAAGAGGCATAGATGTTCATGCGCCCTCCGGGCACTTGAGGATCTATGCCTCTTGGAGATGCGCTCATATGTGTGAGAAAGAGCGAGAGAGAGAGAGAGAGAGAGAGAGAGAATTACGTCATATTTAGAGTATCAGTGTCTGCGTGGTGACGGAGTTGCTTCTTTTACGTACCCCCGGCACTGACTTTCTCTAGAAGTGAAGGTTTTTTTTTTACTGTTTTAATTATTTTCTGAAAAGAATTAATTTTTACTAAAGAAGTTGAAAGGATACAAAGCTGGCTAACGAACTCGTCCAATGCCTTTCTCCAAACTAGCTATATGATGCATAAGTTCAAGTAAATATGACAAAAATTACGGACTCTAATCTGTGTCAACCGACTTCCTATAAACGAGACAATGAGACATTCAATTACAATATGCTCAGAAATGAAATGAAATGAAACTTTATTTCTGAACGGAAGAAGCAGTTAGCACATGTGCCATTTTTCACGCTTGCCGGAGGCATTCTTAGCCACCCACTTAAGAAAGTATTTCGCCAAGTTTGAAGCTTGTGTGTACAGAAATATCAGACATTCTCTTGTTTACATACATACATACGCACACAAATACATACATACATACGCACATATGGCGCTTCGCCCCAAATATACGTTCAGCAGCGAGCTTAGCGTAAATAGACATAACGTAATTTTTATCTTGTTACTTCAATTGTTAGAGGTTTAGCCTGCCCGCCTTTGACACCATGGACATGCTATTAAATTCGCCCCACCGCGACCCGTCCTAAAAAAAATCCCTTCTATAAATAGAAGGGACTTAAAAACCAGACGTAAAAGGGGACTGCCAAGCGTGTACATTGCAAAAGAAACTCCCAAAAAAGAAACACGCTTAGAAAGGATAAATAATTTATTTGTTTCTTTATGTGTTAGGAATTTCTTAACCCCCTCAATGCCGAGAAAATGTGAACACCATCCAACTGCAAGAGATACAGATCCTCATAAACCCCCGCGACTGCGAGGGCTCACGAGGATCTATGCCTTTTGCTGAGACCCATTTGTATCCATGTTTTTTTGGGACGGACGCTTTTGGATTTTGGTCGTTGAATGAACACAGATTTTATACACACAAATGTTCATACAGTTGCAGGGAAGGGGTTAACCCATTTAGCCCCAACGCCCTACAGCAGGACATGGCTTGACCATGATAATTCAAGGGTAGTGCCAGATTAGCTTGGCGCCTGCAGGCGCCAAGCTAATCTGGCACTACCCTTGAAGTATCATGGTCAATACATCTCCTCCAACTGGCACATGGTCGTTACGTGACACCTCCCAAATTTGGGATATGCGGCGGCCGTGGGGCTTTATGGGTTAAAATAGTAAAAGCAACCATTATCACAGCGTTTAGCGTTACCTGACCTCAGTGCGGTTGTCTCCGAGGACAATGTCGACCTGCTGGAGGACCAGTTTACAGATGTCACACAGCGGCTGGGCCTTGGGTTTGGGCGTGATCTGAGCCGGCGGCTCCTCCTCTCTGGGGCAGAGTTTAAGCGTCCTGCAGACGTCTGATGGGTCGAGCTCCTGCACCAGCAGGTTGATAATGTCCGGGGCGTAGGTGCTGACGAAGATAACACATTCCGAGCGGATGGTGTCCGGGAACATGTTGCACACCTTCTCCAGGGCATTCTCGACGGCAGGCTGCATGGAACAGGGTTAATTAAATCAACACGGACAGGGCCAGAAAGACGCAAATAGTTACAATGAAAGATTTCTGGAAATCCGAATTAGGTCAAAACTGCACGTGTTTCGACTCAAGAAAGTGGATTAAAAGCCCGGACGAACACGCGATATCGCATGCTTGTCCGGGCTTTTAATCCAGTTTTTACGTCGAAACACGTGCAATTTTGACATAATTCCGATTTCCGGAAATCGTCTATCGTTTACAAACAAAAGCGACCAGTAAAATAGTTGGACTGAAAATTTTCATAGCTTCTGACCACCAGATACGGACATGGACAAAAGACAGACAGTTAGACAGACAGACAGACAGTATGTCTTGTTGCCAACACAGGACTGACCTCACTGCGGCTGTTGCCTAGCAAGTCGTCGATCGCGCCCATGACAAGCTTACAGATGTCGCACCAAGTAACCTCAGGCTGGACCTCTGGGTTTGCAAACACAGTTTTCAGTGAAAGTAGATGTAGCTTCACTGAGATTGCATGGTTCATTGTACATATTGAAAGCGGCAGAGCCGTCGCACTGACCCTAATCGGCCGAGACCGGACCATTCTTTTCTTGGTCCTTTATCTTTTACAGAAAGAGAGAGAGACAGAGAGAGAGGGGGGGGGGTATTTCTTCTGCAAAGTGCAGTTATTATTTTGTTTGCATCATAATTTGATTCAATGTTTGTTGATCAATTTCATGATCTTCTCGATCACTGTAATTCTCTTGCTGGCAGTCTGATAGTCCTTTGTGACTTTAACATCCACTTTGACAATCAGAAGCACCACACCACCTCTGCACTCATGGACATTTTACACATGTTCAGTCTTTCACAAGTTGTCGACAAACCAACTCATAGACAAGGGCATACTATTGACTGGATCCTTCATAGATGTGACGATGATATCTTGTGCTCAGCACAGGTTTCTGATGCAATATGTTCAGACCATTACTGTGTGATCAGTCATTTGAGGGCCATAATCCCACCTCCAGTGCCTATGCTTACCATAGTGCGCAATGTTCGTGCCATTGACAGACTAGCCTTCAAGGCTGACCTCGTTCAGTCACTGTCTCACCATCCTAGTCCTAGTGCCGAGGAGTTTGATTCATGTTTACGCACTGTCTTAGACAATCATGCACCATCTTCAAAGCGTAAAAAGTCAGCTCATAGAATCAGCCCGTGGTATAGGTTTGTGAGCAAAGAGCTGCGTTCGGCTAAGCAGATGCGGCGCCAAGCTGAGAGAATGTGGTGCTCAACTAGGTTGACTGTTCACAAGCAGATATACACGTGTTCTAAGAAGCATGTAAATGAGATTGTTCATGGAGCAAAATCTTCGTTTTACAACAGGAAGATCAGTGAGTGCACAACAAGCAAAGAATTGTATAATGTGACCAATAAGCTTATGGTGAAGAAGACTCCATCACCTCTTCCCACTACATTTCCCCCGTGCCAGCTGCCTCAGCTTTTTGCAGATTACTTCGTTGATAAGGTCCGCGAAATTCGTGATTCTCTGGATCTCATGCCCACTTCAGTTTTGTTCACCGAAAAACGCTTTAGTGGAGAACCTCTCTCAGCCTTCGAACCTGTGCTAGAGGATGAGGTCAGAAAAATGATCACAAACACTGCCCCCAAAACTTGTGAGTTAGACCCCATACCCACTCCCTTGTACGAGTGCCTGGATGAAGTGTTGCCTGCCATTACACAAGTCATCAACAACTCTCTCTCCACTGGTATTTTTCCTGAAAGCTTCAAGACTGCACTTGTGAAACCCCTATTGAAGAAACCATCTTTAGACCCAAATGTACTGAAAAACTATCGCCCAGTTTCCAATCTTACATTTGTATCAAAGATTCTTGAGAAAATTGTCCTTGTTCAAACTTTAAAGCATGTCAACTCTAATAGTCTGTTCAGTGTATTCCAGTCTGCATATCGTCCCCATCGTAGCACTGAAACAGCTTTGCTGAAGATATTCAATGACCTGCTTTGTGCTTTGGATGAGCGTAAGATCACAGTCCTTGCTTTGCTGGACCTGTCCAGTGCGTTCGACACTATTGACCATGAAATTTTGCTGTGCCGTCTTCAATCTGTATTTGGCATTGAAGGCACAGTCTTGGCATGGTTTAGTTCATACCTGACTGAACGATCCCAGATTGTTTCTGTGGACGGCTGTCGTTCTGAGCCATCACCTCTTCGGTTTGGTGTACCCCAGGGCTCGGTCCTAGGACCTGTATTGTTCTTACTGCATGTTCAGCCCCTGTCCGACCTGATTTGTAGTCGCTCCATTTCCCATCATGCATTTGCAGATGATACGCAGATGTACAAAAGTGATACTGTCGAGCGAGCTGTGAATGCCGTCCAAAGTATAAGCCAGTGCATTGACCATGTCAAATCATGGATGACCACCAACAAACTGATGTTAAATGATGGCAAAACTGAAGCAATGTTGGTAGCTAATCCAAGATTATCTTCGTCCCTGCCTTTACCGTCATCATTGTCTGTGGATGGAACACTCATTGGCTTCTCTGCGAGTGTGAGAAACCTGGGTGTTACACTTCACAGCGAGTTATCTATGTCACAGCATGTCAGTGCAGTGTGTAGATCCGCTTATCTGGAACTTCGTCGTATTAGTTCAGTTCGTCACCTGCTGACCGTGGAAGCCACTAAAACACTAGTTTGTGCATTTGTGCTGTCCAAGCAAGATTATTGTAACTCTTTGCTTTGTGGCTGCCCTCAGTATCTCATTGATCGCCTCCAAAAAATTCAGAACAATGCAGCCCGGCTTGTTGTGAGAGTCCGTAAGACTGAGCATGTCACACCCATCTTGAAGTCCCTTCACTGGCTACCTGTGTCCTCACGTATTCAATACAAAGTTATGTCAATCTGTTTTAACTGCCTTTCAGGCACCAGCCCAGAATACTTGTCCTCTTTGCTGCATGTGTATACACCCTCTCGTGAGCTCCGCTCCTCTTCTGATAAACGGAAGTTGTGTGTACCTTCTGTCCAAACTAAAACATTTGGTCAGCGCACTTTTGTTTATCAAGCCCCAGTGTTATGGAATACACTTCGTCTTGAGGTCAGAAACAGTGAGTCTGTCTCTGACTTCAAGAGGTCGTTGAAAACTCACCTCTTCAAGCTTTACTTTGAATAACTGCCAGTGTTTGATGCCTTAGTTGTAGTTCTGCAATCCTCCTTGTTTAGACTGAATGTTATTTAGAATATAAATTATTATGTATGTATTGTTGTTTAGTTTATTGTAAAAGTGGTGTGTTCGGGCATTGTGCTTTGTTTGTTATGTGCATATGTCATTGTATTTTTAGTTTTATGTACAGATTGTAAAGCGCTTAGAGCTTTTGAGTAAGATTAAGCGCTATATAAATACTCATTATTATTATTATTATAACGTTACCAAAAATAACGAGAGAAAAGGGTGATTGAGCTTTTCGTGCGACACAAATCTTTCAGTGTACCTCTTCACTGACGAGAAAACTTGAACGCCACCCCACTGCAAGAGGCATAGATCCTCATGAGCCCCCGCAGTTGTGGGGGCTCACGAGGATCTATGCCTCTTGATGAAACCACGTTGCATCCCTGTTTCTTCGACAGCTTTGCCCGGTATCTTTGACGTTGAATTGACGATTTCAAAAATTCAATCTGCGTCCACTGGCAGTGAGAAGATTAAATTTGCATGCATCATGTATGTAGCCTTTTGCTAACAGCCGCCGAACTTCAATCTGATTATGTTGCTATCCCGCTCTCCTTCTGTTAACTCAATCAGTCCCGACACACCCCAGGAAGATATGGATCGACCATGATAGTTCAAGGGTGATGCCAGAATAGCTTGGCGCCTATAGGCGCCAAGCTATTCAGGCACCACCCTTGAACTATCATGGTCGAACTGTCTCAGTGCATTGTACTGCAGTCCTCAGAGGACAGCTCCAAACTGTGGGTATTTCGTACGGGGACACAATGGGTTCATCTACCATTAATCACTCTGCTTCGTGCTCACCTTGTGGTGTGGTAACGTTGTCACACAGCCCGATCTTGACACACACCTGGTTCGGGTCCAGTTCTTCGAGTATCAGCTGGATGACCACGGACGCGTACTCGTTGACGAACGACAGACACTGGGAACGGATGCCTGACGGCAGGATGTTGCAGATGTCATCCATTGCCTGCTGGATAGCCGCCTAAAAGGAGAAATGGAAAATGTAAGTGTTCGATATTCTTGCTTGTCCACATACAGTCGACTTTGCTCATACCAAGATCGGATACAACAAATGTCAGATATCTCAAAGCTCTTTCAGAGGTTCCGACCCCAAAATAAAACACAAACTCGCAAATCAACAAATTCAGATGTAATAACAGGAACCTTATCTGACATGTTATTCCAGATTCGCTGTGATTGTGTGCTGGTCTGTGAATGTGGACTATGGGAGAGGCCGAAAATGAAGCACATCAATGCCAACCATTAATAATGGTCTAGTATCATAACCAGTGTGTCACAGCAAAAACAACACCAACCGGACAGGATACCAATAAGCAAAAGATCGTGGGGTCGATACAAGCCTGAGTTGACTTGCGCACGCTTTCCTCAACTGCCTGAGTTGACTCGTGTACGGCCGCGCGGCTTTCTTTCACAGCCTGAGTTTGCCCGCGCACTGTCGCCCTTTCTCTGGCTGCCTGAGGTGACCCGCGCACTGACGCGCTTTCTTCCACTGCCTGAATTGACCCGCGCACTGACGCGCTTTCTTCCACTGCCTGAATTGACCCGCGAATCGCTACTCTTTCTTTCACTACCTTAGTTGACCCGCGCACGGCCGCGTTTTCTCCCAAAGCCTGAGTTGCCCGCAGCACGGCCGAGTTTTCACCCACTGTCTGTGTTGACCCGCGCATCGCCATGCCTTCTTCCACTGTCTGAGTTGACCCGTGCACGGCCACGCTTTCTTTCACTTTCTGGGTTGACCCGCGCACCGCCGCGATTACTTCGACTGCCTGAGTTGGTAAACGCACGGCCACGCTTTCTTCCACTGCATGAGTTGACCCGCGCACGGCCACGCTTTCTTTCACTGCCTGAGGTGACCCGCACACTACCACACTTTCTTTCACTGCCTTAGTTGACCCGCGCACGGCCACGCTTTCTTCCAATGCCGGCCTTAGTTGACCCGCGCACATCCGCGCTTTCTTCCACTGCCTGAGTTGACCCGCGCACGGCCACGCTTTCTTCCACTGCCTTTGTTGACCCGTGCCGTGCGCGGGCCAACTCAGGCAGTCCAAGAAAGCGACACCATCGACAACAACCAGCTACGCTACAAACGCAACACCCCCGACTCTGTCCTTGCGTACCTCCGACCTGTTCTGTCCGATGATGCTGTCGATACTGCCGACCACCAGCTCGCAGATCTGGCACTGTATGGACGCGCCTGGCTGCTTGACTTCTTGCCACTCTTCCACAACTTCCGGCATCTTCGTCATCTGTCTGAGTTCTGCCCCTTGTGTCAGATGGAGAGCGAGAAAGGATGTAATTGGTCAGCCATGTTTGTGAGGGTTATAATAGGTTATATGGTCAACATTTAAGAGTAATTTCTCCCTTGTGTACCTCGTTTGTGCCTGTGTGTCACTTCCTTCTAAATCTTGTTTTTTCTTTCCGTTCATTTACTTCTCACTTTTTATGTTTTATCGGTTAAACTGACGTTTCATCTCCCAGCCTTCCCTAAGAGGAATCACGGGAGATTCAGTATCCCAGTATGCCACATGCTTTCATGGCGAACGTAGATGGCGCTTTCTGCTCTGTGCTGTTTTTGTCTACCGTATTGAAAATCGGGTAGACTTTGAAATGGGTCTGTTCGGAGCATATAATTCAGTCCGGAGCATCAACATGACGTTTTGGGCGTGCGGGGAGGAAATTCTGGCAAATAAGTAATAAGATAAAAATGACGTCATGTCTAGCTACGCAAACCTTGCTAGAGAACGTCTTTTTGGCGCCAAAGCGCCATGTGTGTGTGTGTGTGTGTGTGTGTGTGTGTGTGTGTGTGTGTGTGTGTGTGTGTGTGTGTGTGTGTGTGTGTGTGTGTGTGTGACAGCGACTAGCCCGCGTTTGAGGACGTACACGCTTAACGTTGTATGATATTGTCCCTAAAAGAATAATCTCGAGACCTTTTCGTCGATATTCTGATTAAGATGCTCATTGGCGAGAAATGGCCGTTTCACAAAAACCGGTTGATCCACACTTACTTACTTACTTACTTACGCCTGTCACCCCTCCCCGGGTATAGGACGTCGACGAGAGACCTCCAGCGACTCCTGTGCTGTGCTTCTCCTTCGATTTTACTCCAGGTGGTTCCCAGTCTCTTGATGTCTGCTTGGAGGTCTCGACGCCAGGTGTTTCTCGGCCTGCCTCTTTTCCTCTTTCCCTGGGGGGTTCCATGACAATGCCTGCCTAGTGATACTGGAAGCTGGCTTTCCCAGACTGTGACCAATCCATCCCCATCTTCTTCGCCCAATTTCATTCTCTGCTGTTATCTGCTCTGTTTCTCTCCCAGAGTCTGACGTTGCTGATCTTCTCTGGCCAGTGGATTTTCAAAATTCTTCTAAGGCAACTGTTTATGAAGATCTGTACTCTGTTGATTGTGGTTTTTGTCAATCTCCAAGTCTCTGCTCCATATAGGAGAACTGCTTTTACGTTGGAGTTGAAAATCCGGACTTTGGTGTGTTGTGACAGCTCTCTGGAACTCCACACTTTTTTCAACTGGAGAAAGGCTGCTCTGGCTTTACCGATTCGTGCTCTGACAGGATCAGTGCCGCCTTTTTTTTGTCTACGATGTTCCCGAGATAGGTGAAGGACTCCACCTCCTCCAACGGGGTGCCAGCAAGCAAGACTGGTTCTTCCCTGGTTGCGTTCAGCCTCATTGTCTTTGTTTTCTGTTTGTGGATGGTGAGGCCCACTTGGGACGAGATGTCAGCAAGCTTCGTGGTCTTGTCCTGCATTTGTTGATGAGTGTCGGAGAGTAAAGCCAAGTCGTCTGCAAAATCGAGGTCGTCAAGCTGTGTCCACAGTGTCCACTGTATTCCATTTCGTCTGTGCTCTGTGGTCCTCTTCATGACCCAGTCTATGGCCAGTAGGAAGAGGAACGGAGACAGCAAACACCCATGCCTGACACCGGTTCTGACCTGGAGCTCCCTGGTGAACTGCCCTTCGTGGATCACGCGACATGTCATGCCATCGTAGCAGCTCTTGATCAGGCGGACGAGCTTTGTGGGTACACCGTAGTGTCGTAGGAGTTTCCACAGAGTCTCTCGGTCCACGCTGTCAAATGCTTTCTCGTAATCCACAAAGTTGACGTACAGCGGGGAGCTCCACTCCAGAGACTGTTCCACGATGATGCGGAGAGTGGCGATCTGGTCTGTACATGATCGGTTTTTACTGAACCCTGCTTGCTGGTCTCTCAGCTGGGGGTCAACAGAGCTCTTCATTCTCTCCAGGATGATCCTGTCGAAGACCTTTCCTGGTACTGACAGCAAGGTGATTCCTCTGTAGTTGGAACACTTGCTGAGGTCGCCTTTCTTGGGAAGCTTGATTAGGTACCCCCCCCCCCCCCCTTCCAGTCAGCCGGCATCACCTCCTCTTCCCAGATCTTTCCAAACAGTGGGTACAGCATCTCTACTGTTGTCTCTAGGTCTGCTTTCAGAGACTCCGCTGGGATGCCATCTGGCCCTGCTGCTTTGCCGTTCTTCAAAAATGCCACTGCTCTTATGATCTCTTCCCGGCTGGGTCTGTCACAGCTGATGGGTAGGTCGGTCTCTGCTGGCTGGATGTCTGGGGGGTCGGGTGGGCTGGGTCTGTTCAGTAACTCTTCAAAATACTCGGCCCATCTGTCGAGTTGGTCTGCTCTGTCTGCAATAGGCTTGCCTTCTTTGTCTTTTACTGGTCTTTCTGTATGGCCATACTTGCCCGACAATCTTCTGGTAATGTCGTAGAGCTGTTTCATGTTGCCGCTGCCTGCTGCCTTTTCTGCCTCTGCTGCCAGGCTGTCTGTGTAGGCCCTCTTGTCTGCCCTGATACTCTTCTTCACCTCGCGGTTGGCTTCCGAGTATTCCTCCTGTGCCCTTGCTTTGGCTGCTCTCGTGCGACTGTTGTTGACAACTGCTTTCTTCTGCTTCCTCACTTCTATCTTCTTCAAGGTCTGTGACGACAGCCAATCCTTGTGGTGGTGTTTCCTGAACCCTACAGTGTCTTTGCAGGTTGAGTTCAGCGCCTCTCTAACTGCCTTCCACTGCTGCTCTGTGGTGACCGCCTCCTCTTCATTTACTAGCTCCTGTAGCGCTTGAAACCGGTTAGACAGCACCAGTTTGAACTCTTCTCTCACTCCAGTCTCTCTCAGGAGGCCTACATTATAGCGCTTCTTGTTGTCTCTGTGCAGCTTTTCCTTAACTTGAGCTTTATTCTTAAGGTAAGCAGGTGGTGGTCTGAGGCGACATCTGCTCCCCTCCTCACTCGAACATCTTGAAAGGATCTTCTAAATTTCGTGCTAATGCAGATATGGTCTATTTGGTTCTCTGTAGTATGGTCAGGTGAGACCCAAGTTGCTTTGTGTATTCTTCTGTGTAGGAAGATGCTGCCTCCAATGACAAGTCTGTTTAGAGCACAAAAGTCTACAAAACTCTCCCCGTTCTCACTCATCTCCCCTAGTCCCTGTCTCCCCATCACCTCTTCGTATCCGGTGTTGTCCTCCCCTATTTTGGCATTAAAATCGCCCATGACGATGGTGATGTCTCGCTCCGCACATTTGTCCACAGCACTCTGGAGTCGGTCGTAGAACTCTTGTTTCTCTTCCTCGTCACTGTCATTAGTGGGTGCATAACACTGGATGACGTTCAGCTTGAGCTTTTTCTTGGTTCTAAAGGCTGCTGTGATAATTCTTGGCCCAAGAGGTTCCCAGCTCATCAGCGCTCTCTGTGCCACTGGTGACAGCATGAATGCTACTTCTTCTGTATGGGGGGGGGGGGGGGGGCATTCTCCTCTTCATGACCTGAATACAGAAATTATCTCCCCACTTGACAGCCCAGTTTTCTGGCCAGACTGCGTCCATCTGGCTTCACTGATACCTAGCAGGGAAAGGTTGTACTTTTGCATTTCCGCTACTATCTGGGTGCCCATGGTTGTGTCTGGTTGTGTCCCTGGATAGAGAGAGGCGGCTCGGTCCTGTGGCTTCCGAAGACTTCCGGCTTTCACCACAGGACGTCATAAATCTTCTGGTATAAGAACCTTCCTCCTCCAGGAAAGGAATTGCTGTTTGTCTTTTCGTCGGCGTTTTTGTAGCTATTTCCTTATTTGCAGGGTGGAGAAGCTACCCCCACGCCCAACCCCCTTACTAGGAGGACCAGGGGTTTTCTGTCGGGGTCACCTTCCCTTAGACCATGTTGGTTCACGGCACCTTATTTCATTCGGTGCACCCCTCTCGCGAGGGACCCCCGATCCACCACCCAGGGGACGCGCCTCAACGCCATTTCGTCCCAGCGCGAGGTGATCCACACTGGAGTCCGTAATTTTTCGTATTCTTACTAGATATTTTGCATATAGCTAGATAAAAGGGAGATACTGAACGAGTCCGTTAACCAGCATTGCACCTGTAGAACGTTTTGAGTGATAATTAAATACTTTTAGAAAACAACTTGATATATTTTCACGTTTTGGGGATTAATTTCACGAATTATATGGGTTAATCTTAAAATAATTGAATCTTTTTTACGAAAAGAAAAAACAATCGTCTCATTAATAACTTGAATCGCATGATTTTTCATATTCGGTATTTACATAAGCCTACAGTTTGTCTCGGCTGTGGGGTACTCTTAGGTGAATTGTGACCTGTATGCCCTAGGTGTGAAAATCAGACAATTTTATGCACAACTCTTTTGGAGTCATTTGTAAAACAGCTAACATAACTTTAGTTTATCTTTTTCGAAAAAGCTATCTTCTCATTAATACCCGCATGATTTTCATAAACAGTGCTTGCATAAGCCTGCTATTTGTCCCGGCCCTGCGGTAGGATTAGGTCAAATTGTGACCTATGCGCTCTAGGCGTGAAAATCAGTAAGAAAATTGCAAAGTTGATTCTCTGATACGTCAAATGTTAGTACTACGAACAGTGACCTATAAAATCGAGTCGTCACTATGAACACGGCGTCGTGGGACTAATGATGCCATGACATGAAGCTTGAAGTGACGTCATTTCGCTGCTCGTGCTATTATTTTTTTTCAGAATAGCTATGCTACGCCAGACCACGGAGCTTACGAATGCGGGAATCGCCGTGTGTCCGTCTTTATTTATGTATGCCAATGTCTGTGGATCAGAGGGTGGGTTAGAGTGGAAGGACTGAGATGGATTCCTGTCGCTACACGAGCCACAGAGCGTCAGTATTAATGGCGGGAAGCGCCGTGTGTCCGTCTTTATTGTGTGCGCCGGCGTGTGTGTTGATCAGAGGTTGGCTTAGAGAGGAGGGAAATGGATCAGCATTATAAGCCTAAAAATATGAACAACTCTGAATGTTCCTAAAAGATAAACGCATCTGAGCTCCAAACAATACGGAAGACTTTGGGATGAAATCCTCATCTTATATTCTTTCTTGCTTTATTTTCAGCTATCAGGGAGTACATTTTTGTCGACATTATTTCGCTGCAGAAGTAGTCAGTGTAGTGATTTGTAGGCGACTGTTTTTTTGTTGTTGAATTTTAGCCTTTTTGCAGTTACTTATCGATGAAATCCAAGTTAGACTTCACACCAAGGTAAGCTCGTCTTAACTTGGTCATTAATAACTAACAATGTTGTCAACGCTAGCTCTACAAGTAACGACTAATGCCGTCCCCCACACTGGTTGTCTCCCTCGATAGCGAATCGAGGGAGACAACCAGTGCAATCGTCTGCCTCAGTCCCTATCATGAACATCACAACATGCCTGGACTACTGTAGCTATAGCTATCATTGCGATGTGTACATAGCACGTGGTTTCCTGGGGCCAACCTGGAGCTGTGTAGCTGTAGTGCGCCTCCGTGCCGTTGTCACAGATCTGCAGCTCGTCGCAGATCATGAGCGGGTCCAGCTCCTGCAGCAACAGATCTATCAGGGCCGGCGTGAACTCCTCGATGAACTGGTCGCACGGCTGCTTCACAGTAGTGGGCAGAAGGTTGCACAGGCCTTCCAGCGCTTGGATGACGTTCTCCTGCAAATACGGAACCGCACGGTACAAAAAAAATAAATAAATTTTAAAAATTAAAAAAAAAATCAAACAACAGCACATACTTTGAATGTCCTAAATCATACAACAACACCACATACAATGTTAGAATCTGTGGGGGAAATGAATCCAGGTTCACACACGGATGTTCTTAATAACCCAACAAAAAAAGGAGCATGCCTAGAAAAGACAGCGACAACACAGTTGTGTTGTAACTGTCTCTAAGCATGCTTCTTTTTCGTCGGTTATTCTCTCACAGTGCATTCTGCACTCTTGGCAGTCACCTTTTTGGTCGGGAATACATATGTTGTTGTTGCACAGCGCTATACTGGATAACCTGACGTTGTCCTGCAAACACGGTTTAATATATGTGTGCTGGTCTGCGATTTTGGACTGACATTACGGCTTTCAGCCGTAAGGTCCAAAATCACTGACAAGCAGATGTGAAGAAAAAAAAATTAAAGAAATAGCAAGAAAGATTAAAAAACATCAACAACAAAAAACAAACGCTCTGATGCATCCTCACCTCAGTTCGATTTTCAGCGATGCGAGAGTCCAGCGTCTCCATGGCTAGCTTGCAGATGGCGCACTTGACAGACTCTCCAACCTTCGTCTCTGTGGACTCGACCTTCACCTCCGTCGACTCGACCTTCGCCTCATTTGACTTTTGGACGCCCTTGTACGCAGCCGAGTTCTTCTTCGACTTCTTCACGAAGCGGGGAGTGGGTTCAGTTGGCTCAACAGCCAGCACAACGGCCGCCGGAGGGGCCAGGGTGGCAGCTGGAATGTCCTCCTCTTCTTGTGGAGCGTGCTCTGGCTTCGTGCAGTGGAGAAGGATTTCGCACACCACCTCTGGGTCCTGGGGGGGGCAAAAGAGTCATCATTCCTTTTAAGATACGACCTACTAGATCTGCATAGTACATGTCAACCTCAGTATATCGCGGTACACGGGAACCACAGAATCAGCCCGCATTATATTCGCGATCGCGTCAATGCAGCGCTCATATAAGTTACTTATGAAGAACTGTCGGTAAGCAATCGGTCCTCCGGCCGACGTCAGCCTAAGCTGGCCCGCGCACGGATGTGCGCGGGCCAGTTAATGCTGACGTCGTCCCGAGGACCGTCAATTCATCGGGCACCCCCGTAGCAACCGAGAGACCAGTGCGCGTTATATCTGAAATATCTATAATAGAACTCGTAATGAGACAATAACGTGTACATCAATTATGTAATACAAAATAATATACAGCCCTAAACATGTACAGCTATATAAACAAGTCTGTTCTCGTTAAAGATGGTTGAGATGGGATACCTAGTAAACGTGGAAGGTTTGACACTATTCAGCTTGTTACCGAGGCCAGCGCGAGGTAAATCAGTATCTCATGAGGCCTGCAATAGGAAATCCGCTGTGGGATACTGCCCTGGCTGTAGGGCCATTTACATTATCAAGAAGAAGATTCTCACTAGGCGATCATAGTCGAGAGCACAGACGCTCAGACCTTCTTCTGCTTAGGCATAGATCCTCATGAGCTTCATCAGGGTGGCCCCAAGTTCATGTGGGTCGATCCTTTGGATGGTGCGTGCAGCAAACCCAATGTCACCCATCTGACAGCTGGCTTACGTGTCAAAAATAATAATAATAATATAAAAAATAATAATAATAAATAATAATAATAAATAATAATAATAATATATAAAAAACAATAACGGTATTTATTAGGCGCTTATCTTATAATAATTATAACTCTAAGTGCGCACTCACAACTCGCGCACGCATGCGCACGCTTTAGACAACGACTCACGTACCACAAATAGTGAAATACATTACGACAGTCAGCTTGGGGTGGGGAGTATGGTGATAAAGTGCTAGAACTGAAAGAGGTGAGTTTTGAGGGCGGACTGGAAGGAGGATAGAGAGTGTTTCTGACGGAGAGAGAGTGGGAGAGTGTTCCAGGTGGATGGACCGTATACGGAGAAGGAGCGGGGGCCGAAAGTGCTGAGTTTGGTGCGGGGGGTGTGGAGGCGGTGAGGGTCGGAGGCGGATCGGAGGGAGCGGGGAGGAGTGTAGGGGTGAAGTAAGTTGGAGAGATAGACAGGAGCGCAGTTGTTCAGGGATTTGTAGCAGAAAGCCAAGACTCACTGACTTACCAGCTCACTGGCGATGATCTCAAACAGCTGGTGCGAGTACTGTGTCACCAGATCCTTGCACTAGACAAACAGAAGAGAAGTAAACAAACACGTTTTAATCTTTCACTGCCAGTGGACGCAGATTGTGTTTGTTTGTTTTTTGTTTTTAAATCATTGTTTGATTCAACGTTAAAGATTCCAAGCAGCCAAAGCACATGGACACAAAGTGGTTTTGAGCAAGAGGCATAGATCTTCATGGCCCCCGCAACTGCGGGGGCCCATGAGGATCTATACCTCTTGCAGTTGAGTGGTGGTTATCCTTTTTGACCGTGAATGGTAGAAACGGATCTATAAAAAAAAAGAAGAAGAATTTTTGATACATCCCGGTCTCGTTGGGAGGAGGAGGGTGACAATAGTTAAAACCAACAAATACACAATGTAAGCTATACTGACGAGCAAAAGAAATGCGCCATTTTTGGAATCATCTAAAACACTGAAGTGTTTCCGATGATTCCAAAAATGTCGCATTTCCTTTGCTTGTCAGTATATTTACTTTAAAAAAAATATACATATGTAAATTGAAATGCGTGTGACAGACCTTCTGCGCTTCACTGCCCAGCTCTGCGCAGACATTATTGAGGAACGTCTCAATGCTATTCTGCAAACGACAAAATAAAGAGGAACAGCACATTTATGCACAATGTACATGTATTGAAATAGTCATACTGTAACACGCATGAGATATCCATTGACCGAACCACTTGGATATGACAATTAAAGTCTTTAAGACACAATGGTCACTGTGCAGTTGCGGATATAGCGTCTTTAAATCGGACAGAGTCCTCACTCGGAAGAAGTATTATGAAAGGCCTACTTTGAAAAGAACAGAAACAAGAACATCATGATACACTTCAGTCTTGTCGTGGTCCCACATCATATCCTTTCAACCTAGATCAGTACATGTATGTATACTGCCTTTACTCACAACCAAATAGGCGAAGCTGGCGCTGCGAGAAATAGTACATATAGCAAGGGGAATTAGCGCTAGACAGACAAACGATTAGATCCCCTGCCCCATCCTATCAGGCACCCAATCGCCAGCCCACAGAAAAATATGTGCAGATAATAACAAGACGGTCATATACCCAGTGCGCAAAGGCCATGGGGCTGACCTCGGCCGCCGTTGGCCCGCGCACGGCCGTGCGCGGGTCAACGGCGGCCGACGTCGGCCCGATGGCCTTTTGCGCATTGGGATACATCCCTTATTATGACCGTCTTGTTATTTATTTATATGACCGTTTTGTTATTTATCTGTTTTTGTTATTTATCTATTCAACATCTAGAAAATTCAAAAGCACATGTGCGAATTTTTTTTAAATTGACTTTTCTAATGCTTTTAAAACTGTTGAACCACTGATACTTTTGCAGCGTATGATGGACTTTCATGTGAACACAAGCATGTTATTCTGTGGATGCGAGACTTTTTGAAGGACTGGCCGCAACATGTAAATGTGCATGGCAGTCTGTCTGACCAAATGGTGTTAAATTCGGGCTGCCCTCAAGGTTGTGTTCTCTCTCCGACATTGTTTTCTATATACACAGACCATATGCGTTGTCATACTGCCACTTCTCGTCTCTTAAAGTTCTCAGACATGGCTCTTGTACGCCTACTCCAAAAAGAAGACAGTCTGGCTGAGTACTTTGCACAGATAGCAGTATTAGAGTCTTGGGGCAAAGACTGTTTTCTGGAAATGAATGTACAGAAAACCAAGGAACTCGTCATTGATGACAGGAAAGTTGATGATATTTTTGTACCTGTCTCAATTAATAATCAACCTGTAGAAGTGGTCACTGAATTTAAATACCTTGGCACAGTTGTGGATAGTAGGCTGTTTTTTTACGGGAAACACCGATCTGATTATAAAAAAAGCAAACCAACGTCTGTACCTTCTTAGGTAAGTGAGAAGAAGTTTTAGATGTCAGTTCCAAGGTTTTAGAATTCGTTTATAGAAGCCTGAGTGAAAGCATACTGACTTTTAACATCACTGCTTGGTATGACAACCTCAGTATGAAAAACAGGGGCAGACTGTCACGTATCGTCAGAACAGCTGGAAAGATCATTGGCCTAGGACAGTACCCATTAGATGATCTGTACCATTGGGGCTTTCCAAAGGAAAGCTGCTAGCGCTGTCAGTGATCCTCGTCACCCACTATTTGATCAGTTTCAAATGCTACCGTCAGGCAGACGTTTGAACATGCCACTTGCCAAAAAGACTGTTTTTAAGAAGTCTTTTATTCTAACTGCTGTCTCGATTTTGAACTCTTGTTCATAACGACGTGATATATAATGTGTGATCTACATAACATTACCTCCCATCTTGTGATAGATTGCTTGTGATAGATTTCCTGTGATAGATTGCTGCAATGATAATTTTAACGGAATGTTCTTATAGTGTTTATTAGTGTCTTGTTTTGTTGTTTTTTGACGAGCCGAAATGCAAATTTATGTCGTGCTTTGACTCGAACAGGCAATAAAGTTGTATTGTATTGTATTGTATTGACAGGCAGACCCTCTCCGCCTCCACATCCCCCTCACCAAACTCAGCACTTTCAGCCCCCACTCCTTCTCAGTATACGGTCCATCCACCTGGAACACTCTCCCACTCTCTCTCCGTCAGAAACACTCTCTCTCCTCCTTCCAGTCCGCCCTCAAAACTCACCATTTTCAACAGTTCTAGCACTATACCACCACACTCCCCACCCTAAGCAGACTGTCGTAATGTATTTCACTATTTGTGGTACGTGAGTCGTTGTCTAAAGCGTGTGCGAGTTGTGAGTGCGCGCTTAGAGTTATAATTATTATAAGATAAGCGCATTATAAATACCGTAATTATTTTTATTATTATATTGTATTGTATTGTTTTGTATTGTATTGTATTGTATTGTATCTGCGTATTTTTCTGTGGGCTGGCCTGATAAGATGGGGCAGGGGATCTACGGTTTCATCTGTCCAGCGCCGAGTCGTCCCACTGGCATGTGTTGTATACTGCCTTTTTTGTTTGGGGGGAGTGAGGGGGGGGGGGGGTGCCTCTGGTCGTTGTTGTTGTTTGTTTGTATGCCTGTTTGTGTCTATCATAATTACTGACATTTTTTTTTTGCTTGCTGTTTCACACACATACATGCATGCAATCACGTGGTTTAACCCCACCACTGCCAGTGAACGCAGATTGTGTTGTTGAAATCACTGTTTCGTTCATCGTCAATGAAAGACTCCCCAGCTGTCAAAGGAACATGGACACGACGTGAAAGTCTCAGCAAGAGGCGTAGATCCTCATGAGCCCCCGCAATTGCGGGGGCTCATGAGGATCTACGCCTCTTGCATTTGGGCATTCTTCCTCGTGTTCCGGCAGTGGAGGGGTTCAGCCGTTTCTACCGATCCGGCAGACGGACTGACCTGTACGTCCGGGTCCCTGTCCATGTCACGCACGTCCTGCACGATTACGGCGCATTCGTCACACTTGAAGTCGCCTAGCTGCAAAAAGACCACGGTGATTATAACCTAGTGGTGACCGTGACAGGAACTGCCAGCGACATACCAAATGCGCAAAAGGGCATCGGGCCGCCGTTGGCCTTTTGCGCACTGGGTAGTGAAGTCCAGGTGCCGGACCGAAATGCCGGATCGTTTCAGAGGAACTCAAGAAATCTGGAAGGAGATAGTTTTTTTTTTTTCAACGGAAGTATGTCCAAATGCACCCCCACACACACACACACACACACACACACACACACACACACACACACACAAACCTCCTCGGCCCCCCCCCCCCCCCAAAAAAAAAAAAAAAAAAAAAAAAAAAGAAAGAAAAAGAAAAGAAAAAAAAGAAGACTAAAACAAAAACCGAAAGAAAAAAAAGAGTAGGAATAATTACCTTGTGTATGTCTTTGCTTTCTTTATGGATATTCATTAAGACTCAGAATGGAACTTGCAGATCTTACCGATTTCTGTTCCCATGCAGCGTTAAATTCCTTCACGATGTCGAATTTAGGCAGGTCCGCTCGCTTGGGGCAGAGTGTAAGGGCTGCGCACACCCGGGCTGGATTCTGTGCGGATATAAAGACTGTATTACAATTCTAGAGACAGATCGAACATGATAGTTCAAGGGTGGTGCCAGAATAGCTTGGCGCCTATTCTAGCACCACCCTTGAACTATCATGCTCGATCCATGTCTTGCTGTGGAGTGTCTAATGCTTTTAAAACTGTTATGTCTAAAATGTCTACCTGACCTGGCAAACAAAGTTCAGGATGTCTGTGTTTATGTTAATGCCCCCAACTATTTCCATCTATTTGGTTTAACTGAGACTCGTTTGGCCGCCCACATCAGTGATGAAGCCATCGCCATCCCGAATTATTCTATTATCAGGAGAGACCCGTCAGTACAGGGTGAGACAGGTGTAGCGGTATATATCCATCAATCCATTCTACACATAACCCGCAGGCGACAAGACCTAGAAACTGGTGATGTAGAATGTATTTGGGTAGAAATCAAAAACTCTAAATCCCCGCCCGTACTTGTCGGGTTTCTGTATCGAAACCCCGCAGCCACCTTTGAGTGGTACGCGGATAGCTTTTTACACATGATCGATAGACAGACATTCACAAGAAAGATGTTCTCCTTCTTGGAGATTTTAATATTGACTTTCTTAAACCCCATCCATCATGGGAATGTACTACTACCATGGTCGGTCTCCACCAATTGGTAACATCGCCCACCAGAATTACGCCATCATCAGCCACTATTATAGACCATATTTATACCAAAGCAACACTCAAGTAATTAGGTTTAGTGTAAGCGACCACTATCCGGTTAGATGCACATGGCTGTCAAAACTTCCAAAGCTAAAAAAGCAAGTCAACACTTGCATAACTTCCAGATCGTTTAAAATTTTTAATGAAAGTGTATTCTTAGCCACAGCACGGTTCATCGACGTGTATAACGATAGTGACCCAAATAAAGCATTAGATACCTGGTACCGGATTTTTCTTGGTGTGCTGAACAAACACGCGCCTCTGAGACAAAAAAAGAAAATACGCTACCGTTCCACCATGGCTGACTGCGGACCTGATTGAGGCAATGGAACATAGAGACCAGCTGAGAAGAGAGAAGCGGTTTACTGAATACAAAACATAGCGTAATCGTGTTAAATATATAGTTTTAAATGCAAAGAGATCTCTTTTCGATAAAGTAGTTAAACAAAGCTAAGACTCATCTAGTGTATGGCGTGCCATTAATTTAGTAACTAGAGGTACAAATAAAAATAGTGCGCCTTTATCACCCCACCTCACTGCAAATAGGTTTAATGACCACTTTACCTCTATAGCGGAATCGTTAATCCCAACAGGAAATAACTCATGTGAGTATGTTTGTCCAAACGCGCTAGTACACCACTGTAACCTGGAAAATACTGACAAAGAACCATTCACGATACCGCCTATAGCAGCCCACGAAGTGGGTAAATTAATTTCCTCGATGGAAAATAAAAATTCATCCGGGCCTGATGAGATCAGCTCAAAAATACTCAAGATATCTCTTTCATACATCGTCGAAAGTATTACATATATTTACAATCTCTGTGTAAACCAAAACTCTTTTCCAGACGCATTTAAAGACGCAAAAGTGATACCCTTACAAAAATCAAAAGATCTGAGTGAAATCAAACAACTTTCGCCCCATATCACTATTACCTGTTTTGTCGAAGCCCTTAGAGCGGCACATCCATAAGCATCTATCTGAATACTTAGAAAACCAAAATCTCATCCATTCACTGCAGTCAGGCTTCAGACCGATCCATTCCTGTTACACTGCCTTGATAAAGATGGCAGATACCTAGTTATCGTCTATGAATGATTCCAAACTAACAGGTGTAGTGTTCTTAGACTTCCGTAAAGCCTTTGACATAGTGAACCACGACATACTTATAAAGAAAATTTCCTTATATACTAAAAGCGCAGCCGTATTTTTCAACCCCTACCTAGAAAAGAGAAGACAAAAAGTTCTCCTTAATGGTACATACTCTAGTCACTGCAAAGTCAAGCATTGCGTGCCCCAGGGCTCTATTTTAGGCCCTCTTTTATTCTGTTTATTCATTAACGACCTTCCACTCACAATTAGCGATGATAGTGTTGCATGCGATATGTTCGCTGATGATGCTGCGATACACACTCCCGATAAGGATTTGTCAATAATTGACACACGCCTACAAAACACATTACAGGACATTAGCAGCTGGTGCAGTAACAATTCCATGATCTTAAACCCTGCAAAGACTGAATGTATGGTTGTAAGTACCCGCCAAAAACACCAGCTCGGCTCTCTCTCACTCAGCTTGTCCCTTCAAGGCAAATCTATCATCCAGGTAACGGAACATCGTCTTCTCGGCGTTACTGTATATAACCAGTTTAAATGGCAATGCCATCTTAGTAATATATGTAAGACAATATCAAAGAAACTGTTATTTTATCCAAGTTAAAACATATAGCTAATGTAGAAACACGAAAACTGTTCTTCAACGCCCACATCAGGTCACATATAGATTATGCTTCTACAGTGTTGGATGGCGTAAGCGAGGTCCAGTTAAAGAGGCTGAACTCTCTTCATCGTAGAGCCGCGAAGCTTATCCTTTCAGACCCTAACTCAACAACGGATAATAAACTGAAAACCTTAGAAATTCTCCCCTTGAAAAAACATTTATTATACAATAAGGGAATAACGATGTTCAAAGTATTGAATAACAGACTCCCCGAGTATATTAAAAAAAAAATGTTTTCCCTCCCGGCATCAACATACTCCAGATCAAGGCAGTCCATCAGTTACTGTGCCAGGACCTAGAATCGATCTCTATAAGACAAGTTTAGCGTTCTCGGGTGCTAGCATGTGGAACACATTGCCCAAAAATGTTACAACATCAACAACGCTTTTGTCTTTTAAAACCGGTCTCTTCAAGTACCTCACCTCATCATCGTAAGATTTTCACAGCAGCCTGCACTGCAGTGTACGATTTTCCCCTTTCTAACTCTTTAATTCAGTTATATCTTCAGTTAATACAAGATGCTAATGCTGCACGTATTGTGTGTGTGTGTGTGTGTGTGTGTGTGTGTGTGTGTGTGTGTGTGTGTGTGTGTGTGTGTGTGTGTGTGTGTTTGTGTTTGTGTCTATGAATGTATGTATGTATATGTACACCTTTACAACTGTGTGTATGTGTGAGATTTCCCACTTCTTCAATGATTTTTTTTTTAATTTTGTATTTCAATTTTGTGTTCGTTTTATATTTTGTTTTTCCCAATTTAAAGATAGTATTTTGTGATTTGTGCATTATATGTAAAGTAGATTAGCAACGGCAAGTTCAAAAAATGGTTCCACCAAAACTTTCACCGTTGTAAAATAAAGAATCATTGTCATTGTCATTGTCGGTGGGGGGGGGGGGGGGGGGGTCTGAATGAGTTAATAAAATACCTCTGGTTGGTCAAACCATTTAGTCATCATAGACGTTTGATTTATCATTCTCTCTCTCTCTTGGCTTGACTTCGCGAACGAAGATTTTATAGGAGTTGCCCACGACGTCTGCAGGCTTGTTCGTGGCTGCGGAGGCCAATCCGAGACAGGCAGGTTCGACCGCAGTGGCTGCAGGGGAAGGTCTGGCCAGGGTTCTGAGCTGCGGCATCTCTGTTTTTTCTCCTGAGCCGCTTGTCCTCAAGGCTAGCTCTGCGAGAGTCCTCAAAGGAGACAGCTGCCTTGTAAATGGTGGAGCGCCAGGTGTCACGGTCCGCAGCAAGCGAAGACCACTGGTGGTGGTCGATTTGGCAGGCACTAAGTGACTTCTTGAGACAGTCTTTGTATCTCTTCTTTGGTGCCCCTCTGTCACGGTGTCCAGTAGCAAGCTCGCCGAACAGGGTGATCTTTGGTAGGCGATGATCCTCCATCCTGGAGACATGCCCCGCCCAGCGGAGCTGTGTCCGCAGCAGCAAAGCCTCGATGCTCACAGTTTCAGCCTGTTCAAGGACCTCGACGTTGGTGACATAGTCACTCCAGTGAATGCCCAGGATGGTACGCAGGCAGCGCTGGTGGAAGCGTTCGAGGAGTCGTAGTTGGCTGCGGTAGAGGGCCCAGGACTCGGAACCATACAGCAGGGTGGTGAGGACCACAGCTCTGTACACGCTGATCTTGGTGCCTGTTTTCAGCTGTTGATTGTGCCACACCCGCTTGAAAAGTCGCCCGAAAGCACTGTTCGCTTTTGCCAGCCTGCTGTCAAGCTCCTTGTCCAGCTTGGCGTCCAACGTGATAATGCAGCCAAGGTAAGTAAACTGGTGCACTGACTTTAGTTCAGACTCGCCAATGGTGATGTGAGGAGGGCGATACACTGTCTTGGGTGCCGGCTGATGGAGGACCTCTGTCTTTTTCAGACTGACCTCGAGTCCAAAGAGCTGGGCAGCATCTGCGAAGCAAGACGTGATGCGCTGCAGGGCTCTCTCTGTGTGTGCAACGAGGGCAGCATCATCAGCAAAAAGCAGCTCACGAATCAGTTGGTCTAGGGTTTTCGTGTGGGCCTGCAGTCGTCTGAGGTTGAACAGGCTGCCATCGAGACGATACCTGATGTACACTGCATCGTCATCATCGAGGTCCACTGTGGCCTGCTTCAACATCATGCTAAAAAAGATGGTGAAGAGGGTCGGTGCCAGCACGCAGCCCTGCTTTACGCCGTTGAGGATCCAAAATCGCAGGCCCACAAACACATATACACAGTGATAGGTTAGTCATACAGATTTGTTCACTTACGTCTTCTCGCGCCAGAATCTCGAAAACAATGGGTGTGAACGCCTCCATGATGGCATTACACTGTAAACAAAAAACGTACAAAAACAATCAAACCATTGAATACTTTCTCAAAGCCCAGAGAATAATGATATAGGCTGTAGTGCACATTGATCCACGCAAGTTTCCGCTCTAGATCTGCTACGATATGCGTAGCAGGTTTTGAGAGGTAACCACTGTGGACGGAGTCTTGACTGCTCCGTTCCAAGTCTCCCGAGTCATCGGTCGTAAATGTTTGGGTTTTTGTGTGTGTGTGTGTGTTTTTTTTTTTTTTTTTTTTTTTTGGTGCTTTTTCTCCCTCGGACGTCAAACCAGTGAAGCATGTTTCATGTCAGACTATCGATGGACAAATCTCTGGAAAGGCTGAACACAATTACAATCGTCTTCAAGAGTGGCCGCAGATTCTGTTAAATTGTAGCAAATGTGTCACACACTTAATTACATCAGTACACAGTGAATTTCGCGTTTAAGCAGGACCATGAGCTCCATATTCCCAAAGTCGAGAGTAAGATTACAGTACAGTTCAGGTGACAGAACGACTATGAAGGTTGAAGGGTGGTGCCAGAATAGCTTGGCGCCTCTAGGCGCCAAGCTATTCTGGCACCACCCTTCACCTATCATGGTCTTCCATATTTCTGTGTATTGCGTCATCGTTTGTGGGTTGAACCAGCGACGTATACCTCATATTCCAGTGACTCGACCCCCTGGCATATCCACTGCTTGGCCAGACCGATGGCTTCAGGCTGCAGAAAGAAGTACATCGTAGTTTATTTAAATGAAATTGTTCAGCAAGCCAAAGCGAAATACGCCTGAGAAATGCTTGCATCATCAAGGCTATGCACATTCCAGAGCCGGAGAGGCGGCGGTAACAAATTAATTCAGAACTAGTAGAAACACCACGAACAAGCGCTGAAGAAAGATACGATTGGAAGAGTGGTAGCCGCGTTAGTCAGGAGAGTAGAGGCCTTGTACAGCTGTCTTAACGAGATTCAAGCCCACTCTTTTATGTCCAACGATGAACTACAAATACTGATCAAATATTGCCCATATCAACCCCTTCCCTTCCACTGGATGCTCACGTTTCTTAAATCTCTGTTCATTCAACGACCAATAGCCACAGCCGTCAAACGGAAACACGGGTACAAATTGATCTCAGCAAGAGGCATAGATCCTCATGAGCCCCCGCGACTGCGGGGGCTCATGAGGATCTATGCCTCTTGCAGACGGGTGAAGTTCAATTTTCCTCGGCAGTGAATGGGTTAAGCTGCAAAAGTCAACTACGCAGTACCGACCCCAGTCAGCAAGACCGTTCATTCCTCTCGGCACTCCTCTGCGCGCAATAGCCGCAGATTCTCGTGACCATATAGCGGCTGCAGTTTAAATGGCAATGCCATCTTAGTAATATATATGTAAGACAATATCAAAGAAACTGTTTATTTTATCCACGTTAAAACATATAGCTAATGTAGAAACACGAAAACTGTTCTTCAACGCCCACATCAGGTCACATATAGATTATGCTTCATGAAAATAAGTGCTTCGTGCGGTAGGACCGCTAAAGACGCGTGAACTAGTGTATATAATGTGTACGCCATCAATCTCACCACTCACCGCGGAGTTGTTGTCGCGGAGGATTGCTCTGACGTCTGCAAAAAACTTCTCACAGTCAGAACAGAACTGAGCCGGGTCAGCAGCGGACACCGCCTGATCAGGAAGGGAAATGTAAACCCAGTAAGCAAAACGGATCCTCGGAAATAGGTGTGGTGAGCGAAAAACAGATGACGATTTCAAACTCTGAGCGGCGTTGATTCCATTTTGTTACCATGGGTACTGAATAATTAAGACTGCCTAGCCCATTTTCTTCAAATGTCAAACGAGATTTTTTTTTTTCATAGTTCCCAGTGTACTTCGTATTACAAAATGCCACGGGTGTACATTTTTTTCAGTTCTTGTTGAAAATATGCAAAGTTAGCAACGAAGTAATATACTTGAAAAACGTGCGGTCAAGACAATTTTTAAAAAAAAAAGGAGTTGTGATATATCATTCCGACTTGTGTGATATGCAACCGTGTTACAGACGAAGTCGACTTCGCATAATTGTTAAGGCTCGGAATTACGCCGAGTGAGATACCAAATTATCCACTGATCAAAAAGTTCAATAGTGACATTTTCCAGCTCTAACTCTTATCATTCGGAATACACCAGTGTGTGTAATAAGTTTGACTAAAATAGTTCAAGGGTAGTGCCAGAATAGCTTGGCGCCTCTCGGCGCCAAGCTATTCTGGCGCCACCCTTGAACTAAAGCCATTGGTTTATATCCTTATCTGTAAGTACTGTAATGTAGCTTGCATATGGCAGTGCACAAATCAGATTGAAATTTTTAGCATCAGTATGACATGGGTTAGGATCACTGGTGTGAATTGGGCAGCAAAAGGCAGTTCCAGATCCCCATAAACCCATGCAATCCGCAGGGCCGGGCTTAAGAGCATCTAGAAGCCTCTTTCCGAATCAGCGGTGAATGTTACTGACCGTCACGGGCACCACAACACTGTCCTCCTCTGCGCACCTCAGTGTCTCAGCACAGATTTTATCAGCATCCTGCCAAAGTTTTGTTTTGTCATTAGCAGGTCATTATCCAGCAAGCAACAAAAAAAAAAAAAAAATGGTCCGCAGGGCTGCCGTCGGCTGTACCTGGCCCGCACGGATCCTCGGTAGCGACTAAACGTCCTCGGGTCCACGTCGGCCGCAGTGGGCCCGAAGACCTTTGCTTGCTGGGTTATATGTGCGGGCCAGCTATCGCTGACATCGGCCCGAGGACCATCTGCCCACAGGAAAAATCGCGTGCAAAATGTAAACGACAACCGGCAACATAAATGAGACATTAATCAAAGCAGCCCAGACCAAACATAAACACAGCTCAAAATACCCAAACCAAACCAAAACGCAAACACAACTTGTAAATTAAAAAACAAAATATAGACTATACCATCCAAAATGGCACAAAAACAAACATACAATACCAATACAATTTTAAATGCAAACCAAACTAACAAACCAAATCATACAAAAACAAACTACACCAGACAAGACCAAACAACAACAACAACAAAAAGAAAAAGAAAAAAAGAGATCAAACATGAACCTGGCTGATTGGATTGATTATAAAAAAAAGAAATGAAAAGTGATAATTTATTTTAGCCAGGTTTTTGACTCCCTGAATTCACTTGATATTCATCGTAAAATATCTTTTTCACATGGCCAAAATGATCACACAAATCTAGCTGCGTTGGACTTACCAAGTTGCGGGTCATTAGAGTGGCCATTTCTTGCGGCAAAATCTCGGACAGGGCGTGGCACTGAAAAGACACGGTATCAGGCCTACGTGCTATCAATCTTTTTTTTCATTTCGATATCATCATACGTAATTAGTCCCAACTTCATTCGAAAAAGCAGATATGCTGGTCTGCAATTTTGGACCTTGCGGCTTACAGGCGTAAGGTCCAAAATTACAGACCATCACACAAATTATTTCCTCTGCTTCCACTGAATTGGGACTTGCACCTTTTAACCATAGGGGCCTGACTTAAGCTTGTGATGCGGTGGCGCGCACGCCGCGGTGGCGCAGCGGATTTGCATTTAGTCAAAACCGCACCACTCGTCAGGCCCCTGTGCTTTTGACTCATTCTGCCCGCGACACATCACAGTAAGATATGGCTCGACCATGATAGTTCAAGGGTAGTGGCAGAATAGCTTGGCGCCTATAGGCGCCAGCTATTCTGCCACCAACCTTTAATAATCATGGTCGATCTGTCTCCTGAATCAGTTGTAATGCAGTCCTCAAAGGATAATTCCCAAATTTGGGTATTTCGTACCTCGGGCACAATGAGATAAAAGCTCATTCCTGTGATATTTGTAAAGGCCAGCATAATCTCCAACAATTAACCAGTCATGTACGTCAATGTTTCTCTTTCAAGTCGTATATTAATAGATACTTAAATGAATTTATGTAACCACTCGCGCAAATGCGTGCATGCATGGGCGATTCTCAGTGAGAGCGCAAACTTAACTTGAACTCATTCAGCCCCGACACACCTCAGCAAGTGACATGGATCGAGCATGATAGTTCAAAGTCGTTCGGTAAGAGGTCATTCAGGTACCAGAGCCCAGTTGTTTGGAACTTGAGATACGTGGATTCGAGAGAGGCATACAGGCAAGCCCTAAAGACCCATCTTTTTTTCCGTCTCCTACGAATGACTTTTGCCACATACCTGCTATGTTGAAGTCATCTGAGTCTCTATCTCTACTCATCTCATTAGTAGTCGTAGTAGTAGTAGTGTGTGTGTGTGTGTGTGTGTGTGTGTGTGTGTGTGTGTGTGTGTGTGTGCGCGTATGAGTCCATAAGCGTAGCATTTTTGAATGGTGACTTTATAGATTGTTTATAGAGTGCGTTGTTATTTTGTGTACTATTAGCTTTTGTTAAGCGCCTATGAGCTCTAATCCGAGGTTAGGCGCTATACAAATACTCATTATTATTTATTATTATTATTATTATTATTATTATTATTATTATTATTATTATTGCTATATTGATATAGTGTGCAAATGTTTCTCACGACTGCACGCGTGTGTCTTTTTGTATAACTGATCCCGCACTAAACTCTCTGACTATACCGACTTCAAGTTGTCGTAAGAAACAGACCTTTTGTTCTCCCACGTTCGTCAAAGAGCAGATGAAAGCAAACGCCTTCTCCACGGTCTCCTGAAACAGTGAAAATCGAAAGTCAGTAACCTACTACTCACATGATTAGAAAATTAATCGGGGGGACTCAATTCGGCGTACCGGCTTGTGAATGTGGCAGAATCTCAGTGATTCTTGACAGAGCACTGTTGTAATACGTAAGTTACATTAAAAAAAATTTATTTACAATAAGTGAAAATGTACAGGAAATTTTACATTAAGTTGAAAAAGTTGCCATTAACTGTTTGTAATTAATTCACTGCGGAGAAGGCATTTTATATAGTGGAACGATTTCACATGCCATACTCATGGCCACAGTAAGGGGAGAATACTGAAGTATGGCAAGAGTTTCGTGCCCCTGACTCGGAGCGTCGCGGATAAAATAACAACCCTTCAGTTCCACTGATTTTTGAAAACGCTACTGCTAGCAATAAATTCACTGTGTAGTTCAAGGGTAGTGCCAGAAAAGCTTGGCGCCTGAGGCGCCAAGCTAATCTGTAATGTAGCCTTTAACATAAGGACAATAAGCAAATCTGAAACATTTCAGCCTGACTGACTCAGGATGATATACGGGTGAGTATCATGGACGCTCCGAGACAGAGGCACGACACCCTGTGGTCTGGCCGGTCTCATCCTGTTAAAACAGAGCCATAACACCTTGAACAGGAAGTCCGGCATCACCAGACGACTACGTTTCCTATGACACTGAACAAGCAGTGTTTTCAGTCTGCACTAACCCGAAAGTAAGACTCCTTCTCAAACGTCAGAACTGGGGTCAATGTCTTCCTGCACACGTTGCATGGCACCACTTCCTGGGATTGGGCTACCTGCAGCTGCAGCATACAGAGAGGAAACCACTTATAATTGAACAATTGCTTGACGATGCCGGCGCCGTATTTTCTTTTCTCCTTCAGTTTTCGCCGCTGCCAAACATGAGGATGCACAACGCTATTCAGGCACTAACATTGAACTATCCCAATCAATTCCCTAGAGACTTGTGAAGACAATTGTGCTGTATATGTGATCTAAGTTAAGTAAAATCTAAGTTAAGTAAGATCTAAAATAAGTTCAAGGGTCAAGCGATTTTTTTTTTCAGAACAGGACTAACGCAATAAACATTACAAGTCACAGTACGTAAAAGATCCTCAGGTCAAAGTCGGCTTTGTGGACCGGCCGCGCACAGACGTGCAAAAAGTGCAAAATTCCGTGTGGACTGAACGAGCTTAAAGAATGATAAAAAGTAATGTACATGATAGTTAAGTCCGATCCCTATGTGTCCTTTGGCCCCAATGGGCCCCTCGACAATAAATGTTGTTCTTGTTCTTGTTTTTGACCACAAGGACGACATTGACCTGAGGCGGATCATTCAAGATTTTCTTGGAGCTGCTTAACACAAACTTGAAGCAACAGTAAACTGAAACTCAAGTAACATTACAGGTCAGTCACATATCGGACGTGTCAAGTGCCAGCAAAAAGCCTTGATCTGCTTATAGTTACTGTATACTCGGCGTGTATTTTATGATAGCTTACAGTACAAGGGGATATTTCAAATGTTTCAGATTAGTCACTGTCTCACCAGGAATTGTTCCATAGATTTCTGCCACTTGTGAGCCGTCTTCATAAACAACGAATTCCGTTTGGGTTTATCCACTTTGTTCAAACAAAAGGTAGCGGCCCGACACGCTGTCTCTGGATTCTGGATAATTAAAAAATACAAGGTGATTATACATGTAGCAGCTGGACTGAATTTTGGCATAATGTTCGTCATTGAGTGCGCGTAATGTCAAATAATGTTTAATGACAATTTGCAATCTTGGTCTTCTTGTAGCTTGTGTATCAATCAATCAATCAATCAATCAATCAATCAAACAATTAATCAATCAATCAATCCATCCATCCATCCATCCATTTACAAACCAAATAACCATTCAGGCAGCACACCAACGAACCAACCAACAAACCAGTCACCCATCTAACCAAGCAAGCAGCAACCAGCTGGCTAGCCAACCAAACAACCAGTCACAAACCATTCAACCAATTAATTGATCGGACAGTCGATCAGTTGGTCAGCTAATTAATCATTCAATGAACTTCGCACTTTCAAACACATACGTCATTTTCTTTAATGAAGTCGAAGAGGTCCGGCATCACTTGGTCCACATATTCTTTGCACTGCACAACATTATCACAATCGTTAGTGTTTCGGATGGTTCCAAAAATGTCGCATTTCTTTTGCTCGTCAGTATTTAGTGTTTCCGATGGTCCGAAAATGTCGCATTTCTTTTGCTCATCAGAATATTTTTTCATCAGAAAAAATCCGACCACATCACACCCCTGCTCAAACTCCTTCACTGGCTCCCCATCCCCCAACGCATCCAATACAAAGTTCTGTCTCTCTGCTACAAATCCCTGAACAACTGCGCTCCTGCCTATCTCTCCAACTTACTTCACCCCTACACACATTCCCGCTCCCTCCGCTCTGCCTCCGACCCTCTCCGCCTCCACATCCCTCGCACAAAACTTAACACTTTCGGTCCCCGCTCCTTCTCCGTCTACGGTCCATCCATCTGGAACACTCTCCCACTCTCTCTCCGTCAGAAACACTCTCTCTCCTCCTTCCAGTCCGCCCTCAAAACTCACCTCTTTCAACAGTTTTAGCACTATATCACCGCACTCCCCACCCCAAGCTGACCGTCGTAATGTATTTCACTGTTTGTGGTACGTGAGTCATTGTCTAAAGCGTGCGCATGCGTGCGCGAGTTGTGAGTGTGCGCTTAGAGTTATAATTATTATAAGATAAGCGCATTATAAATACCGTAATTATTATTATTAATATAATCACGGTTTCTTCAAGTGACCCCTCACGCACCTACTACAAGCTCACTAAGGAAGATTGTACTAGGTGCTCATGGGTTACGCGAAAAAAACCGTAGAATTGTACATAAAATACATGTATTATATCGACGTGACGGGCGCCTTTGATCCAAACAGATACGTTTCTTTTACTACAGAAAACACACACACACACACACACACACACACACACACACACACACACACACACACACACACACACACACACACACACACACACACACACACACACACATACACGCGCGCACAGTCACACACACAGTCACACACACACAGTCACACACACACACACACACACACACACACACACACACACACACACACACACACACAACTTACAAACACATCCAGTGGGCCAAAGTCCGAGCAGATGTCCTCCATAACCTTGACAAACCGCTCCTGCATGGTAAAATAGAAACAGTTTCGAACCATTAACCCTTTGAGTGTCGGTAACGGTTTTAGTCACGATGATTCCTCCAGGGTTAAAGACTAATAACTTAGAGTCAAGCATTATATATTGTGCATAGTTATGAGCAGATGCTATTCTGTGGAGAGACTGAAAATTGTGAGACTGTATTCCGTCGCCAAACTATTCTGGCACAACTCTTGATCTGCGGTGGTCGTCGGTTCTGTCTCCTGTTGTATTTGTATTTCTAATGGGTCTGTGGCTAAATATACAGGCCTAATATTTGGGCAATGTAGCCTGTACCCACCTTGGAGCCTGGCTGATTGATCAATGTCCTGAGGTCACCCACAAAGGCCCAGCAGTCATCACAGATTGTGTCGTTTGTCGGCGGCTGGGAACAGCAAGTGAAGATGAGTGTACACGAACGTCAGGTGGTAATCGTGTGCCGGTTTGTGATCTTGGACCTTACGGCTTTCAGCGGTAAGGTCAAAGATCACAAACCAACACATGCATCTGTCAAAGACTGCTGTCATCAGCTAACTTAAGCCAAATCCACTGAGGCTACAGCAACTGCTGTTAGGGAATAAAATAGTACTTCTGCCTTGAATGGCAGAAGACAGTATGTCCAATTCTGAGAAAAGCGAGATTTTCATTGTTATGCATGGTTTTTGCCACATAATGGCAGCAGTTTGTAAGCCCCAAGCTTAGCGGCTTACATTCTCTGAAGAAAAAGAAAAAAAAGCCAAAGGGTTTAACGTCTGCATTTCTCAGGCAAAGCAGTTTTCACGCTTGTATACCTCTGCGATGGTTTCATGTCTTTCACTGAACGTCAGTGGCAGAGATTTCTAACTCATTCTGCCCGCGACATGCCACAGCAAGATATGGCTCGACCATGATAGTTCAAGGGTGGTGGCAGAATAGCTTGGCGCCACTGAATATGCGCCAAGCTATTCTGCCACTACTTTTGAACTATCATGGTCGATCTGTCTCCTGAATTGTAATGCAGTCCTCAGAGGATAACTCCAAAATGTGGGCATTTCGTACCTCGGACACAATGAGTTTAGATTTCTTACCGCATAAGCCACTGGTGTTTCATTATTGTCCTTAGGTTCCTGACAGAAGCCAAGCACGGCCGCCACAGACTGAGGTTCCTGTAGACATTTAGTCAATCGTTAAAAATAATCAACAATATTTATTTTTTTAAAGCATGCAAAGTCGATGACAGTTCCAATAGGCTTCTGTGCAATCAAATGTGTTAATACGAACTGCCCTGGTTGTCAGTTTTTGTTTGTGTATGTGTGTTTCTCCTGCTACTTCCTAAGTTCCATAAAAAGACATG
The DNA here is from genome assembly GCA_036245525.1 of Semisulcospira habei. Classification (NCBI taxonomy): domain Eukaryota; kingdom Metazoa; phylum Mollusca; class Gastropoda; family Semisulcospiridae; genus Semisulcospira; species Semisulcospira habei. The sequence continues at coordinate 83,729,720 of BTPG01000008.1, read as the reverse complement.
GGGTTAAAGGTTTGACCTGAAGCATCCTTTTAGGGGTGTATACAATCGTCTTGTTCTTTACTTGAGTATTTTTCTGTGGGCTGGTGTTTTGGTGCCGGATAGGCTGAGGGGGCAAGGGATCTAACTGATTGTCCAGCGCTGAGTAATTCCCCTTGGTATGTGTACTGTTCTACCAGCGCTAGCCTCACCTGTCTGGTTTGTGAGTCGTACTACTTAATAATAATAATAATTACGGTATTTATAATGCGCTTATCTTATAATAATTATAACTCTAAGCGCGCACTCATACCTCGCACACGCATGCGCACGCTTTAGACAGTGACTCACGTACCACAAATAGTGAAAAAACATTACGCCGGTCAGCTTGGGGTGGGGAGTGTGGTGATATAGTGCTAGAACTGTTGAAAGAGGTGAGTTTTGAGGGTAGACTGGAAGGAGGAGAGAGAGTGTTTCTGACGGAGAGAGAGTGGGAGAGTGTTCCAGGTGGATGGACCGTAGACGGAGAAGGAGCGGGGGCCAAAAGTGCTGAGTTTGGTGCGGGGGATGAGGAGGCGGAGAGGTCGGAGGCGGAGCGGAGGGAGCGGGAAGGAGTGTAGGGGTGAAGTAAGTTGGAGAGATAGGTCGGAGCGTAGTTGTTCAGGGATTTGTAGCAGAGAGACAGAATCTTGTATTGGATGCGTTGGGGGATGGGGAGCCAGTGAAGGAGCTTGAGCAGGGGAGTGATGTGGTCGGACTTTTTCTTTCTGAGGACGAGGCGGGCAGCATTGTTCTGGACGCGCTGGAGAGTGAGAGTGGTAGAGTGAGGAAGGCCGGAAAGGAGAGAGTCAGTTGCAGTAGTCGATGCGAGATAAGATGAGAGAGACAGCAAGTTTGGTGGCAGCTTCGGTAGTGAGGTATTTTCTGATCTGACTGATGCGGCGGAGGTGGAAATAGCATGCCTGGGCCGTGGCGGAGACGAAGCTGGTCATGGAAAGCGAGGAATCGAGGATAGCGCCGAGGTTCTTGACCGAGTCAGATAGGGAGATGGGGGTGCTGTCGAGTTGAAGGTGGAGAGATGGAAGGGAGCTGGGAAAGTTTCTGGCGAGTGCCTACCAGCATGGCTTCCGCTACTTGCGCTACATATGACCGTCTGAGCAACAAAATAAAGACTGAGACCTCGTCGGAGTCAGTTTGACAGCGACTTTGTGTTTCCGTAATAACCAATTCAGCCCAAAGGCCGCATTGCCTATATTCTGGAAATGTCACCTAATGACTTTGTACCAGTTGCCGGAGATAGATCGACCATGATAATTCAAAGGTATGCCAGATTAGCTTGGCGCCTATCGGCGCCAAGCTAATCTGGCACTACCCTTGAATTATCATGGTCGATCCGTCTCCTACTGTAGTGCGTCGGGACTAAATGGGTTAAGCTAAATGTGAGGATGATACAAATACTATGCCAGTTACCTGCGTCCTCAACATAGCTTTACTGATGAAACATAATGTACTCGATATTGTGTCTTTCAGTAACGGAGAATTTAAGAAAGTCTCGTAATGTTTTGTTCTAGGTCGTTGCCATGTTAGCTGTACAGTACCATGCTGGCCCTGCAGTAGTTCTACGCATTCGAGACGTACTGGAACCGGATACGCGGCATTAGATGCGACACGTCTCGAACGGGTTGGCTGTACTACAGCAGGAGATGGATCGACCATGATCATTCAAGGGTAGTGTCAGATTAGCTTGGCGCCATCAGGCGGCGCCAAGCTAATCTGACACTACCCTTGAATTATCGTGGTTGATTCACCTCCTGCAACTGTCACATACAGTCGTTAGGCGACACATCCTAAATTTGAGAAGTGCAGCCTTGAGGGTAAATGGGTTAAGCTATTTCGTGCTTAATCTTTCGAAGCGTGTTTCCCCCTTTGCTGGCTATTTCCTGACGTAGTTGAAGCTAAGCGCATCACTAATGTGACTGTACAGTGGTCCATTCAGCTGCAGCAGTTCAGTGCTGTCGGTGTCACTGACTTACCATGTCGGTCTGGATGAGCCTGAGGACTTGAGGGATGTACTTCGTCACCAGCAGTTTACACTGTCCAACAGATGTTATCGGCACAGGTCAAACAAAATGTCAATCATTGTAATAAGTTTTCCGGTCTATGACTTTGGGGTTTACGGCTCCGAACCGTGTAGTCTAAGACCGCAGACTAGCACACACATGCATGTTATTTATAAGTCACTAAACGCCGAATACGCAGAAACCTGATAACTGTGCTAAATTGTTTGAACTCGGAAGCCCGCAAAAGGTTTGGTAACAACAAAAGACACAATGAAACTGACATGTATTAACCTTTCGGCTGTCGGTAGCGCTTTTTAACGAGGCGACAAAACGCGCTAACGACAGCCAAAGGGTTAAATACACTGCCGCAACATCTTTGACAGCTGAGATGGAGTTCTCTCAAGTGATGGACCTACTACACACAAAATTGTGTTTATTCAGGTCCTTCTTCTGCGGCCACAATCAATATACCGATCATTACAACAGCACACCGCTGACCACTGACTTACCTGTTTCCGCTCCTTTTTGTTCGTGACGTACGAACACGTAGATGCCAGAAGGTGTGTTGCGTGGTCCTGCACACACAGTCGTAAAAAATTGTGAACATTGTGTAGGTCAGTATTGACCAAACACAAGGAATCTATAATGGTCCATACGCGCACATTTCCAAAATTCAGCTGATTACTATAATACTAAACTATTCAAGCAGCTGGCATTTCAAAGTCGGGCAGCGGGACTTCAACCTTTCATAGCATATCAGCTTTGTCTTCCTCATTGATGACTATGCAGCAGAGCTAACGTCAAGCATTACGACATGTGCGCGCGAAGACACTGACAAAAGTTGACCATTTCTCTGTCATGTATGCATCCCAGTGTGCAAAACGCCATCGGACCGACGTCGACCTGGTGGCCTTTTGCGCACTGGGATAAAATAGGTCAATGAAGTACAATTTAGTGCAATGAAGAAGGGACCACTACCGCGTAGATTTATTGTCACAGTTCAGAGATAATTGTAGCTTTCCTAGAATTCTTTTTTTAATGTGCGGATTTTGTTTTAACACCTTGACGGCTAATGACGACACCAATAGAAGGAAATAGGAATATCAAGGGAAAAAATAGGAAAATAAGCGTGGTTATTTGTCTTTTCGCCGAGCGTTATCGTCTGTGGCGGTCAAGGTAAGTCCACCGCAGACCAGCATTCATTTCAGTTTAACCCATTTAACCCCATGGTCGCATTTCCTAAATTTTTGAGGGGTCACCTCATAACTACGTACCCGTTGCAGGAGATGGGTCGACCACGATAATTCAAGGGTAGTGCCAGATTAGCTTGGCGCCTGAAGGCGCCAAGCTAATCTGGCACTACCCTTGAATTATCATGGTCGATCCATCTCCGGGTGTAGTGCGTCGGGGCTGAATGGGTTGACTGAAGAACTGGTCCCCGCTGTCTTGTGCACACTGCCTTACCTTGCCATTGTCCTGTTTGATGACCTGGCGGACAGTCTCCACCATCTTCTGACTGAACATGCACAGGTCTGTCTGCAACGCCACAAAGGTCAACGCTCATAAGTTACTGCTAACTAGCACAGAATAAGCCAACGAAGAAAGTAAGCACGCTTTGAAAAGACAGTTACAACACGAATGTGTTGTACCTGTCTTTTCTAAGCGTGCTTTCTTCCTTCGTTGGGTTATTCTCTCTGCATTTTACACGCTGGGCATTCACATTTGTTTGTCTGGGCATACGAACTAGCAGGCTACTTACTTACTTACTTACGCCTGTCACCCCTACCCGGGTATAGGCCGTCGACGAGAGACCTCCAGCGACTCCTGTCCTGTGCTTCTCCTTCTACTTTACTCCAGGTGGTTCACAGTCTCTTGATGTCTGCTTGGAGGTCTCGACGCCAGGAGTTTCTCGGCCTACCTCTTTTCCTCTATCCCTGGGGGTTCCATGACAATGCCTGCCTAGTGATACTGGAAGCTGGCTTTCTCAGACTGTGACCGATCCATCCCCATCTTCTTCGCCCAATTTCATTCTCTGCTGTTATCTGCTCTGTTCTCTCCCAGAGTCTGACGTTGCTGATCTTCTCTGGCCAGTGGATTTTCAAAATTCTTCTAAGGCAACTGTTTATGAAGATCAGTACTCTGTTGACTGTGGTTTTTGTCAATCTCCAAGTCTCTGCTCCATATAGGAGAACTGCTTTTACGTTGGAGTTGAAAATCCGGACTTTGGTGTGTTGTGACAGCTCTCTGGAACTCCACGCTTTTTTCAGCTGGAGAAAGGCTGCTCTGGCTTTGCCGATTCGTGCTCTAACGTCTGCATCAGTGCCGCCTTTTTTTTGTCTATGATGCTCCCGAGATAGGTGAAGGACTCCACCTCCTCCAACGGGGTGCCAGCAACCCAGACTGGTTCTTCCCTGGTTGTGTTCAGCATCATTGTCTTTGTTTTCTGTTTGTGAATGGGACGAGATGTCAGCAAGCCTCGTGGTCTTGTCCTGCATTTGTTGATGTGTGTGGGACAGTAATGCCAAGTCGTCTGCAAAATTGAGGTCGTCAAGCTGTGTCCACAGTGTCCACTGTATTCCACTTCGTCTGTGCTCTGTGGTCATCTTCATGACCCAGTCTATGGCCAGTAGGAAGAGGAACGGAGACAGCAGACACCCCTGCCTAACACCAGTTCTGACCTGGAGCTCCATGGTGAACTGCCCTTCGTGGATCACGCGACATGTCATGCCATCGTAGCTGCTCTTGATCAGGCGGACGAGCTTTGTGTGTACACCGTAGTGTCGTAGGAGTTTCCATAGAGTCTCTCGGTCCACGCTGTCAAATGCTTTCTCGTAATCCACAAAGTTGACGTACAGCGGGGAGCTCCACTCCAGAGACTGTTCCACGATGATGCGGAGAGTGGCGATCTGGTCTGTACATGATCGGTTTTTCCTTAATCCTGCTTGCTGGTCTCTCAGCTGGGGGTCAACGGAGCTCTTCATTCTCTCCAGGATGATCCTGTTGAAGACCTTTCCTGGTACTGACAGCAAGGTGATTCCTCTGTAGTTAGAACACTTGCTGAGGTCGCCTTTCTTGGGAAGCTTGATTAGGTACCCCTCCTTCCAGTCAGCCGGCATCACCTCTTCCCAGATCTTTCCAAACAGTGGGTACAGCATCTCTACTGTTGTCTCTAGGTCTGCTTTCAGAGACTCCGCTGGCCCTGCTGCTTTGCCGTTCTTCAAAAATGCCACTGCTCTTCTGATCTCTTCCCGGCTGGGTCTGTCACAGCTGATGGATAGGTCGGTCTCTGCCGGCTGGATGTCTGGGGGTCGGGTGGGCTGGGTCTGTTCAGTAACTCTTCAAAATACTCGGCCCATCTGTCAAGTTGGTCTGCTCTGTCTGCAATAGGCTTGCCTTCTTTGTCTTTTACTGGTCTTTCTGTATGGCCATACTTACCCGACAATCTTCTGGTAATGTCGTAGAGTTGTTTCATGTTGCCGCTGCCTGCTGCCTTTTCTGCCTCTGCTGCCAGGCTGTCTGTGTAGGCCCTCTTGTCTGCCCTGATACTCCGCTTCACCTCGCGGTTGGCTTCCGAGTATTCCTCCTGTGCCCTTGCTTTGGCTGCTCTCGTGCGACTGTTGTTGACAACTGCTTTCTTCTGCTTCCTCACTTCTGTCTTCTTCAATGTCTGTGCCGACAGCCAGTCCTTGTGATGGTGTTTCCTGAACCCTACAGTGTCTTTGCAGGTTGAGTTCAGCGCCTCTCTAACTGCCTTCCACTGCTGCTCTGTGGTGACCGCCTCCTCTTCATTTACTAGCTCCTGTAGCGCTTGAAACCGTTTGGACAGCACCAGTTTGAACTCTTCTCTCACTCCAGTCTCTCTCAGGAGGCCTACATTATAGCGCTGTCTTCTTGTTGTCTCTGTGCGGCTTTTCTTTAACTTGAGCTTTATTCTTAAGGTAAGCAGATGGTGGTCTGAGGCGACATCTGCTCCCCTCCTCACTCGAACATCTTGAAGAGATCTTCTGAATTTCTTGCTAATGCAGATATGGTCTATTTGGTTCTCTGTAGTATGGTCAGGTGAGACCCAAGTTGCTTTGTGTATTCTTCTGTGTGGGAAGATACTGCCTCCAATGACAAGTCTGTTTAGAGCACAAAAGTCTACAAACCTCTCCCCGTTCTCACTCATCTCCCCTAGTCCCTGTCTCCCCATCACCTCTTCGTATCCGGTGTTGTCCTCCCCTATTTTGGCATTAAAATCGCCCATGACGATGGTGATGTCTCGCTCCGCACATTTGTCCACGGCACTCTGGAGTCGGTCGTAGAACTCTTGTTTCTCTTCCCCGTCACTGTCATTAGTGGGCGCATAACACTGGATGACGTTTAGCTTGAGCTTTTTCTTGGTTCTAAAGGCTGCTGTGATAATTCTTGGCCCAAGAGGTTCCCAGCCCATCAGCGCTCTCTGTGCCACTGGTGACAGCATGAATGCTACTCCTTCTGTATGGGGGGAGGGGGGGGGGCATTCTCCTCTTCATGACCTGAATACAGAATCATCTCCCCACTTAACAGCCTTTTCTGGCCAGACTGCGTCCATCTGGCTTCACTGATACCTAGCAGGGAAAGGTTGTACTTTTGCATTTCCGCTGCTATCTGGGCGGCCTTGCCGCTCTGGTACATGGTCTTGACATTCCATGTGCCCATGGTTGTGTCCCTGGATAGAGAGAGGCGGCTCGGTCCTGTGGCTTCCGAAGACTTCCGGCTTTCACCACAGGACGTCATAAATCTTCTGGTAGAAGAACCTTCCTCCTCCAGGAAAGGAATTACTGTTTGTCTTTTCGTCGGCGTTTTTGTAGCTATTTCCTTTTTTGCAGGGTGGGGAAGCTGCCCCCACGCCCAACCCCCTTACTAGGAGGACCAGGGGTTTTCTGTCGGGGTCACCTTCCCTTAGACCATGTTGGTTCACGGCACCTTATTTCATTCGGTGCACCCCTCTCGCGAGGGACCCCCTATCCACCACCCAGGGGACGCGCCTCAACGCCATATGGTCCCAGCGCGAGGAGCAGGCTACACTTCGGGTATAATAAATCGCTACAGAGGCCCTACATTAAAAAAAAACAACAACGATGTTTTGTTATAAAGCAATGTAATGTACTCATAGACACCAAAGCGCCAAGTTAATCTCAGCCTACAAACCATAGCAGACCCATCTCTCGCGTTGGTGTCTAAGGGTGCAATTAGTGTCAGTCCTGAACGTTTACAGGTGGCGCCACTGACTTCGGAAGTTCAAGCTTATATTAGCTCGTGGCTAGAAAATGCATAGTATCGCCTCTGGCCGGCGTCGTAAATGTAAGGGCTACTATGCGAGGTGCGGGGCCGGGGGGGGGGGGGGGGGGGAACCAACAACAATAAAGTAATAAAAAAAATAACTTGACATTACTCCGTACTAACCTGCTGGACATCCTGAAGCTGGCGTGTCCACTGCGAGTCAAGACAGTGGTCGAATGCGCTGCAGGCGGCGGCAGCGGGCACACTGCTACACCAGTAGGACGGGCCCCACGTGCATTTGTTTGACCCCAATGATGCCGCACGTGCTGCAACAAAAATCCAGTAGAGCTTATTCCAAATGAACACGCCAAAGACTGTGGGTTTAGCCCCTGATAACCCTATAACTGCTGAGAGAAAAAAACCAGTGAACACGATCCAACTGCAAGAGACATAGATCCTCATAAGCCCCCGCGACTGCGGGGGCTCATGAGGATCTATGTCTCTTGCTGAGACCAGTTTGGGTCCATGTTTCTTGGACGGTGTTGGCTTTTGATCGTCAATGAATGAACCAAGATTTCAGAAACAAAAATGTACCTACAGTGGCAGGGATCGAGGGGGTTTAGTAAAGAAAGTTAGTAGGTTGCGCCGCTTTATAGTAAGGACTAGAGGGACTGTTTTGCTGGATCGCCCTGAGCACTGCGGCATCCGTCCTCACAGCAGTCGTGCAGTTAAGTACCTCAAACTGCGGTTGTCGGTTAGTTCGGGGGTTTAACGTCCACGGCACTGAGGTGATAATGGACGGCCCTGACGGGCGGGTTTATGGGGGGACAGAGAAATCTATTTCCTATGGAGTACGACCTGAACGCTGATCATTTCAGGCGCACTGCAACTGTGGCACTTTGATTTACCAGGACCTTTCAACGGACATGCTATGGAACAAGCCCGTCTTTTCCCCCTGGATTTCTGCGGTTGTCAATGCTTGTCCTTATGAGCAGGAAGTACTAGGTAAATATTCTCAGGCGCTCATCCGGTTTCAGGGGAGTGATGAATAAGAATGCACGCTGTCATAAGGAAGACTCTGAACACACTGAAATAAAGACAACGTCAGCGGAAGTTGTGTGCAGTTGTTTAACCCATTCAGCACCCGCTGACCGCAGACAGTGTTTCTGTATTTATCCAACACCAAAGAGCCCCAGCTGTCCCCCGAACATGGATGCAAAGTGGTGCCAGCAAGAGGTATAGATCCTCATGAGCCCCCGCAACTGCAGTTGGCTGGTGTTCACATTTTCTCGGCATTGAACAGGTTAAATTTGTGTTCAGTCGTAGTTTCATTTTTTAGTGTTTCGGTGCTTTCGTTGTTTGGTTGAATGTTTACTTTTCTTTAATTAAAAAAATAAAAATAAAAATCAATAAATAAATTTCAATTTTTGCTCAGCTGAAGGCAAAAGCCATGATCTGAAATCGGTGTCCATTTCAATAAATAAATTTCAATTTTCGCTCAGCTGAAGGCAAAAAGCCATGATCTGAAATCGGTGTCCATTTCAGCGGCCAAATAAGGTTGCACTGTTTGGCTCATTTGCGTAGTGACAGCTACACGTATCTCAGGCCGTTGAGATGCATCCGCTGATAAACTATCGTGTGCCACCTCAATACATAGCACAGGAAACAAGTACAACTGATAACTTGACCATTGCGCCAGAACTGAGGAGCCACACTTAACCCCTTCATTGCCGAGTTAAAAATGGACACCACGGCACTACTGCAAGAGGTATAGATTCTCATGAGCCCCCGCGACTGCGGGGGCTCATGAGGATCTATGCCTCTTGCTGAGACCACTTTGTATTCATTGTTCGTGGGGACGGCTAGAGCTCAGTCTTGCACGTTGAACTAATGCAGATTTCATGCGTGCAATGTACGTAGTACATAGGCAGGGAAAGGGCCAACATAAACCTTTTTTATTCAGTCTATTTCATCGTAATACACGCGTACCGAAATGAAATGCCCTCATAACTGAAGTGGGGGTGGGCCCCGTAACCCCTTCACGGCTATATATGGTTTCTGAAATCTTTAGTAAAACTTGTTGCCGCACTGAGGGTTTCATGTGAAAGAAAAACACAAAATGGACTGGCTGAAAACCCCATGACTAAACACGACGTTTCGGATGAAAGATCTGGAATCATTGTTTCGTCGACGACCTAAACCCACAACGGTCGAAGGAAACATGGATACGAATTGGTCTCAGAAAGTGGCATGGATCCTCATGAGCCCCGGCCCCGCGACTTTGGAACTGGGTTGGATCCCGTTCATGCTTTCTCGGCAATGAAGGAGTTTATGAAATTACGATGATTTTACTGTCCTTTTTTAACACATTCAAGGCTGTATACATCTCAATCTGTGAGTGTGTGTGTGTGTGTGTGTGTGTGTGTGTGTGTGTGTGTGTGTGTGTGTGTGTGTGTGTGTGTGTGCGCGTGCGTGCGTGCGTGCGTGCGTGTCCATAGGAGGTCCTTCTTCGGTTCGAGATCTTAACTTGCATAAGTTCACATAAGGCAGCACAGTGGGAACTGAATTCTCCATAGTTCAAGGGTAGTGCCAGATTAGCTTGGCGCCTTAATTGGCACTACCCTTGGCCTATTTAACTGCCGGACTATCTCCCACAGGTGGTACTGACAACTTTCTTTTCAGACGACTCACAAAGTCGCGACAGTCGTCACTGACATTATTAGATGCGGCAATCAGTTTTTAATCTTCTGGTTCGGTCGGCGGCGGCTTTAACTCATTCTACCCCAGACACAGATCATCCTAGAGAGAATGAAGAGCTCCGTTGACCCCCAGCTGAGAGACCAGCAAGCAGGATTCAGGAAGAACCGATCATGTACAGACCAGATCGCCACTCTCCGCATCATCGTGGAACAGTCTCTGGAGTGGAGCTCCCCGCTGTACGTCAACTTTGTGGATTATGAGAAAGCATTTGACAGCGTGGACCGAGAGACTCTGTGGAGACTCCTACGACACTACGGTGTACCCACAAAGCTCGTCCGCCTGATCAAGAGCAGCTATGATGGCATGACATGTCGCGTGATCCACGAAGGGCAGTTCACCAGAGAGCTCCAGGTCAGAACTGGTGTCAGGCAGGGGTGTCTTCTGTCTCCGTTCCTCTTCCTACTGGCCATAGACTGGGTCATGAAGATGACCACAGAGCACAGACGAAGTGGAATACAGTGGACACTGTGGACACAGCTTGACGACCTCGATTTTGCAGACGACTTGGCATTACTGTCCCACACTCATCAACAAATGCAGGACAAGACCACGAGGCTTGCTGACATCTCGTCCCAAGTGGGCCTCACCATTCACAAACAGAAAACAAAGACAATGAGGCTAAACGCAACCAGGGAAGAACCAGTCTTGCTTGCTGGCACCCCGTTGGAGGAGGTGGAGTCCTTCACCTATCTCGGGAGCATCATAGACAAAAAAGGCGGCACTGATGCAGATGTCAGAGCACGAATCGGTAAAGCCAGAGCAGCCTTTCTCCAGTTGAAAAAAGTGTGGAGTTCCAGAGAGCTGTCACAACACACCAAAGTCCGGATTTTCAACTCCAATGTAAAAGCAGTTCTCCTATATGGAGCAGAGACATGGAGATTGACAAAAACCACAGTCAACAGAGTACAGACCTTCATGAACAGTTGCCTTAGAAGAATTTTGAAAATCCACTGGCCAGAGAATATCAGCAACGTCAGACTCTGGGAGAGAACAGAGCAGATAACAGCAGAGAATGAAATTGGGCGAAGAAGATGGGGATGGATCGGTCACAGTCTGAGAAAGCCAGCTTCCAGTATCACTAGGCAGGCATTGTCATGGAACCCCCATGGAAAGAGGAAAAGAGGTAGGCCGAGAAACTCCTGGCGTCGAGACCTCCAAGCAGACATCAAGAGACTGGGAACCACCTGGAGTAGAATCGAAGGAGAAGCACAGGACAGGAGTTGCTGGAGGTCTCTCGTCGACGGCCTATACCCGGGTAGGGGTGACAGGCGTAAGTAAGTAAGTAAGTACCCCAGACACACCACAGCAAGATAAGGATCGACTGACCATGATAGTTCAAGGGTGATGCCAGAATAGCTTGGCGCCCACCCTTGAACTATCATGGTCGATCTGTGTCTTGCACTAGAGTACAGTCTTCAGAGGACAACGGCAACATTTGGGGATTTCGGTGTTGGGGTAGGATGAGTTAACCCTTTTCGTGTCGGTAGCGGTTTTTAGTCGCGATGATTCCTGCAGGAATCATCGCGACTAAAAACCGCTACCGACACGCAAAAGGTCAAGCTTCTGGCTGTCAGTAGCGATTGTTTTATCCGGACTGGGTGATTCATAGGTGAATCCGAAGCTCAATAAATATCACTACCGACAGCTAAAGAACCGAAACAAGACTCCCCGGCCTCCAATACTGAAGCCGTCCGAGTCACCTTGAAGTTAGAAGTCTAGCAGATGGAAGTTTATACATATTTTGTATTCAGTAATTTGTAGGCTATAAAGGCAGAGTGTGCACTTACCAGTGACAAGAAGTGCAGCAGCAAAAGCTAAAAACCTCATCGCGGTTGGCGCAGTTTCGCTGTCTTGTGTAATGATTGAGTTGTACGCAGATCACTTCTGCTTCTCTGATAAATCAGTCGTATGACTCGTACACTGTGTCACATCGGTGATATCCTTGACTACACTGATAATGGTAGTCCAGTCACTACAGTCCTCTATCATACTCCTACATCCATTTCACCTCCAGAGCCAGTCACATTCAAAGAGTCGTCCGCCTAAGCAATCCGCACCAGCTGTTGAGATGGATCAGCCATGATAGCTGAAGTTGTAGTGCCTGATTCGCTTGGCGCCAAGCGAATCAGGCACTACAACTTCAGCTATTATGGTCAGATCGTTTCCGGTTGATGGCCGGTGGGCGCAAGAAGTGAAATCGGATTGCTGTATATGTCGAACAGATAAGCACAAGACACATTGGACTTCAGCTGACAAGTGAAACAAAGGAACGCTAAGGATTATGAAGGGGTAACTTCCTCGTCGAGTGTTTGTGTAACAAATCAGTACTTCCGCCAAGACCTCTCTCTCTCTCCAACACACAACACGGTAGCTGATTATAGTGCTGACGTTCGTGGCGCGCGCGCACACACACACACTCACTCACTCACACACACACACACGCGCGCGCGCGCGCGCACGCACGCACGCTCGCGCGCGCACACACACACACTCACACCATACATTGACACACTGACACACCGCGTCAGTGGGCACGTACACGCACATAGAGTAGATTGGATTCACAATGTACACACACGCACGCACACACACACTGACGCACACACATACACACACACATACACAGACACACACACATACAAACGCGCACACACACACTCGAACTGACGCACACCGGCCACTGGCACACGCACACACGCACACACTGACACACACACGCTCACTCGAACTCATCTGACGCACACACTAGCACACACACGCACGTACACACACACACACACACACACACATACACACACACACACACACACACACACACACACACACACACACACACACACACACACACACGCACACGCACAGGACATCCGGAAAATCAAAGTTTTGCCAGTTGCTGTATGGTTGACGTCCATAGTCAGTAAAGCTTTGCGTGAATCTTCAGTTTCCGGCTGGGTCAGTACTGGAAATTGTGACTTGACTGCACGATATTGTTTTCAAATAAAACACAACAATCTAGTTTTAGCTATAGATTCCGTCCACAGGCCACCGCCTCTGGCTCAGGAACACGAATGCAGATAGTGCGTTGGCAGTACAAGAGACATAGATCCTCATGAGCCTCCGCATATGCCAGGGGTTCTTGAGGGCCCAGCGGCGTCTCTCAGTTGGACGTGACGTGTTTGCTCAATAAACGGGTTGATTCACTCGACACCTCATAATGAGGATCTTTACAACTTTGCAAAGCGTCAATAAAGGCTGTAAACCGACCAGATGCCCGTGTGTAAGTTACGGAACTGACCGGCAGCCGGCGCCAATACATGTTCTGTCTCAGTCCAGCCATGGTAAATGCATATGTTGAAGCAAGTAGTTAATATGATGAGCTATGATAAATTATGTGGTATCACAAACTAGCGCGACCCATCTCACTCACAGCCTTCACACACTACGAAAACCGTTCTGAGTCCAGTGTCCGATCCAGTGTCCGATCCAGGGCCCATGAAAACTGACAGTACCTCATTGCACCCTCAGACTGTGACAGCTGTCTGGCCACATTCCAATGCGGAAAAGACCAATGGCCTTTGCGCACTGGGATGCCGCTGGATATGACACTGGACTCAGAACGGCTCGGTTCACGTAGTTTGTGCAGGCCTTTTAGTTTGTCAGTATTTTCATTGCACTGTACACACTTGGCAGTCACCTTTTCGGTCCGGATTTAGTACATGTGTATATTCATTTCCTCTTCCTACTGGCCATAGACTGGGTCATGAAGATGACCACAGAGCACAGACGAAGTGGAATACAGTGGACACTGTGGACACAGCTTGACGACCTCGATTTTGCAGACGACTTGGCATTACTGTCCCACACTCATCAACAAATGCAGGACAAGACCACGAGGCTTGCTGACATCTCGTCCCAAGTGGGCCTCTTCATTCACAAACAGAAAACAAAGACAATGAGGCTGAATTCAACCAGGGAAGAACCAGTCTTGCTTGCTGGCACCCCGTTGGAGGAGGTGGAGTCCTTCACCTAACTCGGGAGCATCATAGACAAAAAAGGCGGCACTGATGCAGATGTCAGAGCACGAATCGGTAAAGCCAGAGCAGCCTTTCTCCAGTTGAAAAAAGTGTGGAGCTCCAGAGAGCTGTCACAGCACACCAAAGTCCGGATTTTCAACTCCAATGTAAAAGCAGTTCTCTTATATGGAGCAGAGACTTGGAGATTGACAAAAACCACAGTCAACAGAGTACAGACCTTCATGAACAGTTGCCTTAGAAGAATTTTGAAAATCCACTGGCCAGAGAAGATCAGCAACGTCAGACTCTGGGAGAGAACAGAGCAGATAACAGCAGAGAATGAAATTGGGCGAAGAAGATGGGGATGGATCGGTCACAGTCTGAGAAAGCCAGCTTCCAGTATCACTAGGCAGGCATTGTCATGGAACCCCCAGGGAAAGAGGAAAAGAGGTAGGCCGAGAAACTCCTGGCGTCGAGACCTCCAAGCAGACATCAAGAGACTGGGAACCACCTGGAGTAGAATCGAAGGAGAAGCACAGGACAGGAGTTGCTGGAGGTCTCTCGTCGACGGCCTATACCCGGGTAGGGGTGACAGGCGTAAGTAAGTAAGTAAGTATATTCATTTAAACTCGAAAAATGATGCAATGCTGAAAACATGGACTTGCGGGCGAGGCCGGTTGCGGGTGCCCTTCTCCCTGTCCAGGCACCCTGGCTCTGGACCCGCCGATGGAGTCCAGGATCCAGACACTATGCCAGAAAATCTCAGAAATATTTGATGAAAACTTCGGCCACTTGAAATATTGAGAAATATATAATCAAACGCAGGCATCTTGTCCGGCGGGACACCTTGTACGGATAGGTAAACGGGTGCGCTGAAACGTGAACGTACTTGTGCCTTTTAGTGTGTGTAACATTGGCATGTAGGACTGAGTCGCTGTCGCGCTTGACCCTTATCATTCGGAATACGCCAGTGTGTGGAATAAGTGTGACTAAAATAGTTCAAGGGTAGTGCCAGAATAGCTTGGCGCCTCTAGGCGCCAAGCTATTCTGGCACCACCCTTGAACTAAAGCCATTGGTCTATATCGTTATCTATAAGTGCTATAATGTAGCTTGCATATGGCAGTGTACAAATGTGAAGCTTTTAGCCTCAGTACATGATGATACGGGTTAAGCACTGCCGGATAATTGTCTCACTGAACTCAGTGACGGTTTTAACCCATTTAGCCCCGACGCCCTACAGCAATTTGAAGGCGGATCTACCATGATAATTCGAGGATAGTGCCAGATTAGCTTGGCGCCAAGCCAATCCGGCACCACCCTTGAATTATCATGTCAGATCCATCTCCGCAACCGTGTTACATAGTCGTTATGATATCTCCAAATTATGGGTATGCGGTCGTGGGGCTAAATGGATTAACTTGAACTGTCAGTACAGCAAGAGGGCCGATCCCAATGCGCAAAAGGCCATCGGGCCGTCGGCGGCCCGATGGCCTTTTGTGCATTGGGCAGTTATCAGTGTACAGCATGATAACCCGGAGTGACAATCCTTTGCTCAACTTTGAAAGTGTTGAAAGTGTGGATTTTTTAGTGGTTCACTGATCAGCTTACGTGAGTGCATGGTGGTGTCAGGCACACAAGTACACCCTTATCTGAGGACGGAGTGAGTTGAGACAGCTGGACAGGCCTAATACGTGGACTGTTGTTCACTTATTAAATATCAGGAGTTGTGTCACCACTGCCGCACGCGCAGAGTTGCGGGCGCCGGCACGCGGGCACTCACTCAACTGTGGCCGGAGTGCCGTAGGCAGATAAGTTTCACTGAGCGGAGAGGATGCCCCGGGAAGGGGGCTGGGGTGGGGGGGGGGGGGGGGGCGAGGGGGAGTGTGTGCAAAGTGCCTGACGTTTTTTACTGTGACTTTCCAGCCAAATGACAAGCGACAGTCGATCCTCTTAGAAAGTATTAAAAAAATTATTGTGATACACTTATCTTTTTTTAAAAAATCATATAATTTTTTCTCGCCCAAAGTATTTTTCGCCCGAAATATCAAAACGTTTTTCTCCCAAAATATTCAGTGCCCCACACAAACAACTTTCTCTCTCTCTCTCTCTCTCTCTCTCTCTCTCTCTCTCTCTCTCTCTCTCTCTCTCTCTCTCTCTCTCTCTCTCTCTCTCTCTCTTATCCCCCCCCCCCATTACTTTATCTGCCTCTCCTCCCCTTCCATCCCCCCCCCTTCCCGGTTCTTACGCCTCACACACGGCACACGCATGCACGCATCGGCGCAAACACTGACGCACGCACAATGACATACACACACACATGCATGCATCAGCGCAAACACGCACGCACGCACACACGCACACACACACGCACGGTACACACACACACACTGGCACACACACACTGCCGGACATACACGCGCGCGCTTGCAGCCTCAGAGTGTAATTGAAGCGGAGCCGTCACGATCAAGTCAAGTGAACAGCTTGCCAGGCAAAACGGCGGGCTTGTTCAGATAGCATGTCCGTTTTAAGGTCCTCAGTGGCACAGTTGCATTGCGGCCGAATTGGTCAGTGTTCAGGTCGTACTCCATAGGTAATAGTCCGGGTAATTAAATGTCCTCGAGCCCACGACGCCCCACTCGGCGTCGCCGTCAGTGGGTCCCGCGAAGACGTTTTGCTACTGGTGGCTGTCCCTAGGGGTCTCCCCCGGCATAACCCGCCCGCGGCTCCGCAGGATCAGTCGTCCATTATCACTGAATCCAGGCCGTGGACCGTTAAACCGGCCACGAACTAACTAACTCAAGAACAGCCCGAGGGCTAAGAGTAAGCAAGTTCCCAGTCGAGTCTGCCAGTTGCAACGTCACAGCCGGCTGCACTGACTCGGCTTGACTATTTAGGCACATGCCTGTGAACTGACACAAACGAAAGGCCCGGCCGCCGCTGACCGTAGAAACGGCCAAAAAATGAAACGGCTCAAAACACGCAAACAAATCCGGTTGTGGTCAAAGTCAACCGTATTTTAAAATGACACTAAAACTGAAATTAACAAAGAGCAAAAAACGCAGTTGAGTTAAAACGCAGATAAGCTCGATCATTAGTACTCTCAGCCTGACCGTCAGTTTTCGGAGCCGATCAGTAGCCTACTGGCGGAGTTCAGATTATGTTTCAGTTATTTCTTTAAAGTGTCAGCGGTTTGCTTTCGCTTGTTTCAGTGCTCGTTTGTATGTTTGTATCTTTCTTCATTTCTTTGTTGGGGGTCCTGGCTGATTTCTTGATGATGCATTTCAAGTCAATGACTGAGTTGCGGTTTGTCACGTCCTGCCGGTTCCGCAGCGGCCGGTGTTCAGTTCGTGGTCGGATCACCGTTGGGTTTCGCCAGTTCAGTCGTAACTTAACTTTGTTGAAGTTGCCGCTTGCTTGCTCAAGTTGTTGTTTCGTGTCCGAGTTTGTCCATCTCTGTTGTTATCAAACATCCTATGCATGTTAGTTATTTCTATTTATGCCCCCTTGTGCACATAATAGTGATCGGGGATATAGTTCTCACAAACCAGATAGGTGAGGCTAGCGCTGGCAGAATTGTACAACAAACCAAGGGGAATCACTCAGCGCTGGACAGACGAACAGTTAGATCCCCTGCCCCCGCCTATCAGGCACCCATTCGCCAGCCCACAGAGAAATACGCAGGTATAGAACAAGACGATCATCTACATCCCTAATAGATGTTGATCTAAGGTGCCACTGCGCTATCGTGTATCCGAAAGGGAGGTAACTACAGCACAGGGCTCTTCTGTGGAGAAAACACGTTTGCTTTACATCTCTGGCCATCTTTATTCTCCTACCAACATGTGGGCAAACGCAGAAATCGAAGCAGATGTAAGTATTTTTTTCAGTTGTCTTTGGACTTCTAGCTTAGCAGATCATTTTCTTTTAACACGAACCGTCTTATCGGTGTCAGGTTCAGATAATTGTTTATTTCTCTGATTTTCTACTGCATGACTTGCCACTAATACTAAGTAATACTTACACAAATAGCGATGGTGCCGGCTTCAAGTTCAAGGAACAAAAGCGTAAATTACACATTAAATGTTAATTAATTTGAGAGAGATCTAAACGTTTTCAAGCAGTTTGTGTGTGTGAGTGTGCATATTGGAAGTTTTAAAAATAATATACCACGTTGGCGTAAAACAGGCTGGAAGAAGAAATGTGTTGGTCGTGTTCGAAATCTCATTACAACGTCGCACAGGTCTGACTTAATAATTTAAATGCGACCACGTATGCGTTCGTGTTAAATTCAGGTTAGCTGGAAGAGGGTCGAGGAGGGCGGGAAGGGAGGGGGTCGAAGGTGCGGGCGGGGGGCCCCTACTGGGTATACATGTGTGTATTGAGTCTGTCTTGAAGATGGAAGGTTCTGAGTCCACAGGCAAAAGTTGAAACATTAATCATGAAGACGTGTGAAGTAAAAAATACATAACTTGCGCCAACCTCTGACTGAGCCATTAGAAAATGCCACAGGCCCTCATTACTGTTCCTTTGATTTCTGCAAACTTCCACTTCCATTTATACAGTTGAATTGACCATGACACTGACAGCTGTTACACCTTCATGTTAATCAGCTTTTCATTCATTAGGTTTTAAGCTAATCAGACACTACCCATGAGCAGATGAACCATTATTACATCTCCTGGGACCGCATGCACAGAGGTGTAGTAAGGCCTTCCTTTTGAATGAGCTCCTTTGAAAGTAAACGCTTCATTTTCTAATGCATGGGGCGGAAGTACTGCGAGGAAGTAAATCCGGCGGAATTTACTAGTGGGCGACCATGAGTACACAGGCTTGCTTCAGCAGTTACCATTTGTAAAGATGTGTTTAGATGTTTTGCATGGGTAATTCATGGTGCTATTGTTATTGTGTCACAAACAACGTTCATGTGATTCAGTTTTCTTATGTTTGAAACTTGCTTCAGGTGTTGGTTTTTTTGTTTTTTTTAAAATAATGTTTAGGTGTTCTGCAAATTTCAGTGACAGAAGCAGTCTGCTCAGTCTCGTATTTCATTGAACAAAACAGCAAATTTCATCCGGCAGTAAAAAATACTAGAGCTGGCCTAGCCTGTGGCATCTTGACTCTGTTTTTTTCCTGCTGCAGCGGTCATCTGGCAGTTAGGAATGTAACCGCACGCATGCGCAAATGTAGGATTGACCCCAAATCAAACGTCCTTGGGTCCTCTACTTCACAAGTCACTGCTACAGAGCCAGCTTCACTCTGTGCGTAGCAAGCAGCCTGCCGCTAAACTTGAGGATTAGTGACTCTCAAAGTAGTTGTTTACTTTCGAAGCTATGGACTACAGATGACAAGCTAATCTGGCACTGCCCTTGAATTATCATAGTCAATCAATCTCCTGCTGTAGGGAATCAAGGTTAAATGGATTAACAACCAATAATTTATATTTTATATTTTTTCCCCCAACATATTCTTGAAATTATACTCACTAGTGACTTTAATCTGAATTATTTGAGTTTACTTGCATCACCAAAAGAGACTTTGGTGGATGCGGCACTCACATTTCAGGTTATGTACCACTGGGTAACATTTACTAAGAAACTTCTGTACCAGGTATTTTATCTACTTGCCCTGGGAATGGGAAATGGAATTTGGAAAGCCCTTATTGATAACTCCCCCCCCCCCCCCCCCCCCCCCCCCCAGTTAATACAGATTTTGTAAATTACTCTTTTTTTATATTATTATATTAGTACTGTAGTTGAGTATACCGTCTTTATTTCAGTATGACCCCTATGCCTACTATTCAGGAGCTCCTGAATATGAGATGCACACAGGTAAGTCTGTGACCTTATGAAATCCTAAATTAACAACAGATCAGTCTTGTACTGTACATATCCCTGTGTGTATTATTTTTGTGTGTGTGGTGTAAAACACAAGTTGAAACCCAGCAGGATGCAGTTGAGCCTGTGTGGAAGTAGACTCTAAATCACAAAATCAGACAGTGGGGGTGGGGGGGGGGGGGGGGGGTAAATGTTGTCCAATACTTGGTGACACAGATCATCACACTAAATTTTCACCGCATTGTTTCAGGGGACCCAAGACAAGACTTGGAGTATGAGCGTCAGTACCAGAGCAGCTACATTGTGCCAGAAGTGATCAAGAACTTTCTGCTGTTCATGCAGAAATGTATCAATGATCAGAACCTGTTTGAGGTCCAGAACTGCTATGAGAATGGGTAAGTAGATGAATTTACCTAAATCAGAAGTATGTCCAAAAGTGCTCAAGTCTTTAACCCATAACATCCTGAGGATTGATTTTCCAGATTTGTGAGTTGTGAAAGATACATTCCAGTTTAAGATATAGACTGACCATGATAGTTCAAGGGTGGTGCCAGGACAGGTTGGCGCCTACAGGTGCCAAGCTGTTCTGACACCACCCTTGAACTATCATGGTCAGATTAATCTCATGTTCAAGTGTATCAGGATTTCAAGGGTTAATGCAAACCGTGAATTAAAGTAAGACAAGCTAGGACAGGAACATTATCACATGTTTGAGCTTTTAACCCTTTGGCTGTCAGTAGCAGTTCACAGAAACTGCTTCCAACAGCCACAGGTTAATACAATGCATGCTGATGAGAATGAGACTCTTTTGGCACATAATTGTGCTTCAAATGTCATGCACAAAGCCAGCATCCAGTAGCTGGTTTTGTTTTTTTTTTAATGAAAGAAAGAAGGTTTGGTGTTAAATGATTATTGAGACTTTGGTGACTCTCTATTTTCAGATTCAACAAGCTGACAGATCGGTTCTTCAAGAACTCTCCATGGCCAGAAGCAGAAGTTGTTGCACCAATCGTGGGCAATGGTGGGTCATAACCCCTTCACTGCTGAGGAAAAGAGATCATGACCCAACTGCAGACCCAGCTGTGAGTGACATAGATCCTCGTGAGCAACTGCAGGGCTCATTAGGATCTATGCCTCTTGCTGACACCATGTTGGATCCGTGTTCCATGTCTGAGTCTCTTTCGTGTCGATTTAACAGATTTCTGCATCTGTTGGCAGTGAAGAGGGTAAAACTGTAAACTACTGGTATAAATCTTCACTTCCAGTGTCAGCTGTGGGAGGTAGACCAATAGTGTGTTTGAAAAGTAGCGTCTGATTAGCTTGCCACCTAGAGAGTTATGTCGTAAAGTAAGAATTTAACTCTTTTAGCCCCGGGACCCTGCAGCAGGAGATGGATTGATCATGATAATTCAAGGGTAGTGCCAGAAGAGCTTGGCGCCTTCAGGCGCCAAGCTCATCTGGCACTACCCTTGAATTATCATGATCAGTCCATCTCCTACAATAGGTACATAGTCTTTGGGCAACACCTCCAAAATTTGAGAAATGGGACCTTGGGGCTAAAATGGTTAAAACCTTTGGCGATTTATTAGTGTCTGAAGTTAAAATATGAGTATTTAAGCCAACCTGCCTTTTTTTTTTTCTAATCGCTTTCACCTCTGTTTTTTTGTGTGCATGCATACTTGTATGAGTATTTAAAATACATGCATGATGGTTAATTTTGTTTTTCTGCAGACCAAGTATTTCTGATTCTTTACAAGGAACTGTTCTACAGACATGTGTATGCTCGTGTGCAGGTATGACAGTAGTGTTTTGTTTGTGTGTTGCCTTGATGAAACCTTTTAGCCCCAAGACCCTGCAGCAGGAGATGGATTGATCATGATAATTCAAGGGTAGTGCCAAGCTCATCTGGCACTACCCTTGAATTATGTTATCATGATCAATCCATCTCTACAACTGGTACATAGTCGTTAAACAACACCTCCAAAATTTGAGAAATGGGACCTTGGGGCTAAAATGGTTAAAGATGGCATTGTTTCTTCAAAACGCATTACCGATGGCATTACTGATAGGAATGTTACCTAGCTAGCCTAATTTTAGCCAAAATTTGGTTGTTGTACGTATATGGGAGTGTTGGCAGGCGAGGGGCGCCATAGCCTAGGCGGTAACCCCAGTAGCCTCCCTTCCATCCCATCCAGGTACGAGCTCACCGGGTACTCACCAGTTAGTTTCTTAGCTAGCCTGTAGGCGGTTGTGTTCGTACGTCGCTCTTCGGATCTTACTGTGTGGATGTGACCGGTCGTCTTGTGACTTGACTTGAACTGTTCTTGGACTTTGTTGGGACTTGGCTGTGCGGGTTGTGCTAGCTTGGAGGGTGGAGCTCACTTGGACTGTGCCTTGAACTGTTTTCGAACTTTGGGCTGTGCCTTGAACTGTTTTCGAACTTTGGGCTGTGCCTTGAACTGTTTTCGAACTTTGGGCTGTGCTTCGATACTTGGACTTAGCGTGTGTGTGGATGGCCTCGACCCGGGGTGGTGACTGACAGTCCCTTGGTGCCTTAGGACGTCGCTTCGACCGGCGTGGGTTTGCTTCTCGCACCGTTATGGCCAGGTAAAACCTCGCTTACTGCCCTCGACCGGCGCTAAGGGGAAGAGAATTATTGGCGTAATTATTGGTGCGCGGCCTCGGAGGCCACGCTCGTTCGTTCTTCATTGTTGCCTCTGGGTTGCAGTTACCAGGTTCGTACCTGCACGCGCTGTGACGAATTTCAGTCGCCCTGTGACGAGCATGCATTCTGCCTGCCTCTGTTTTGGTTGTGAGTTCGCTCATCCCTGTGCTGTATGCGTCCCCTGGCTGGAAGAGAGATGGTCCCAGCTGTGGGGATTCTACCGCCGTGAACGCCCGACACCTACCCGAGAGCGGCCATCGGCTCCTGCTCAGAATACTACGGATGGGTCCATTAAATTCCCATGACCATGATGACTTGGACCAGTCCAACTACTACAGCCCAGAATACCACGGATGGGTCCATTGAATTTCCCATGACCGTGATGACTCGAGCCAGTCCAACTACTACCGCTCAGAATTCCTCGGATGGGTCCATCGAATTTCCCAAGACCATGATGACTTGGGCCAGTTCAACTACTACCGGGAAGACGCCAGCACACGCACTTACGGCGGTCTTAGCCCCGGACCAGACGGCGGAATGCAGAATTGGAATGAAGAAGGTGGCACGCTCAGTGCTTCGGGAAGAGAGGCACGAGGCGAACACATGACGGGATCATGCCCCCTGTCTAGACTACTGATCCTCCTACCGGGCCGACGCCAGCACACGCACAACAACGGCGGTCAAAGCCCCAGACCAGATGGCGGAACGCAGAAACGAGAGAAAGAAAGAGGCCCACTCGCTGCTCCGGGAAGGGAGGCACGGGCCGAACACTCGACGGGACCTCAGCCATCTAGACTAGGAATGTTCGGCTTCCCGGGAGATCACAGTTCAGTGACGAACCTCCACAGCCAGACAAACGGGCGGAACGGAAGAGCGCGCGCTCGCTGCGCAGTCACTGAGCACGAGCCTAGCGCACGCCGGGACCCGAAGCTCGTCAGATCTCCAGACGTTCAGTGTCCCACTTCCAGGTCAGTGACGAGTCTCCATGACCGGACAACTGACTGAAAGGAAGAGTGCTCCCTCCCTGCACAGAGTAACGGGGCGCGACCCTAAACGCACGTCGGGACCACGAACCGCGCCCGCTCGACAAACGTTCGGTAGGTCAGTAACTAGCACAAGCCTGGCGCTTGCTGGGACCAAGAGTCCCATAGGATCTACGAGCGTTCAGCGTCACGCGCCCAGGTTGGTGAAGAGGTGCCATGACCACGCCCAACGGCTGTACGGAAGAGAGCACGCTCGCCGCACAAGGGAGGCACGAGCCGAGCGCGCGACGGGCCCACACGCCCCATCTACCACATGTGACGTAAGCAGGGCAGAAGGACCACTGGGGGTTGGAAGAACCAAGCGGACCCCCACTCTTGGGACAGGCCACCACTACTGCAGACCATGGTCTGCGTTTGTTGCGGCAGTCGCCAAGAGGAGTCTGCCCTTACTCGCCGCCACTTTGGGCTCACGCCTGCCGTAGGGACAACAGTACGGCTGTCCAAGCCTGCCATAATCCTACAGAAGCGTGCTGTCTCTTTACCAGTACCCTCGTCCCAGGCGTGATTGCAGGGTCAGGGGGCGACTGCTCGTCTGACTCTCATGGGACTGGTCGTCTCGGGCTGCACGCTCTACGATGTACGCCTCCCGGCCCTTCAAGCTTATGGTCGGCAGTGAGCCCGGCGACGATACCTCACCCTGGACGTGCCTTCCGCGTAAATCTGAAGACTTCGGCTTCCGGGTGTCCTATGCCTTGTTCCCTGCGCACCTCGGTGGAGGCCCTTAGTAGGATTGCGTGTCAGGGTTCTAGGCTGTGTTCACATGGTAAAGCGCTTACACTTGGCAGGTAAGTTAGCGCTGTAGAGATGTGCCGTTTATTCTTTCTAGCTTTGGCGACCGACGCCAGGTTCCTGCCAGCACTACGGGGTCGTTTCGCTTGGTCTTGGGCTCTTGTGCATCAACCTGCGGATACGGAACTTCGTTCCACGCTGCAAGGCTCAGAGACGCTCGGTGCGGATTCGGACCTCCTGGCCTGCCGGGCACCACCTACTTGCCTTGCTCGACGCCTTGCCGGCTACTTCTCCGGGGGAATGGGTGCTTCAGGATGCCACCTGCACTACTGCCTCAACCTCCTGATCGCTGGTACCGACTACGACTGTTGACACATGCTCCTGCCAGTTGGGCGTCTTGTGCTTCCACTTCGACGGCCCTAGACGTTTGTCAGTGCGGAAACAGATGGAGCCTCCTGGGAGCAGAATGTTTCGGCGCGTCCCCAGACAACCCATCTCCAGCCATGGCCTCCGGGGATTCAACTGGCGCAGTTCGTCGTGGTGGGCAGGACCAGACGGGGTGCTTCCGGGCTACAAGTCGATTTCTCCAACCGATCTTCCCTAGCGATAGCGGTCAGAGCCCTCCTTGAAGACAGATCGAGATGCACTTCGAGTTCCCTCGACAGGCGCGGCTTTCGGGTCTACGCGGGCACGTCTGACTTCATGCCGTTGTGCCGCTTGCCCTCCTTGGGATGGAGTCACGCTCCGACTTCACGTACGACGATCTCCTGAGCGGCGAATTCAGCGGGGACGCACTCAGCGCGACGGTTGCTCCTAGCGTAGGAGCCCTCCATGGTCCGGTGTACCGCAGCAGGCCCTCTTCCCCTTCGATGCTTCAGTTTCTCCTGCTTTTCCTCGGATGACCTTCGACAGATAACCATCATCTCCTTCACTGGGCGGCTCTCGCGACAGGAGAATACATCTGCGCACCATCACTCCTGTTGTCCCTTCGCCGTCGCAAGTCTCGCGAACAGGGGAGTTCACCTGATAATGAGATGCTACTCGACCTCTGGTGGATGGCCTCCGCTCCTAGGGACCCAGCTTCGGGGTATCTTCGGCGACGCCTGGAGCTTCTCACCGTCTCCGACAGCACCGCAGTCTACACCTTCTTCCCGCTGTGCAGGACGCGGTTCCTCGTCCATCCTCGCCCAGTGGTGCTAGATCGAGACTTCGCTTCCCGGCTGAGAGTCTACAGGGACTTCCGCAGGACATGCCGACGCCTTTCCGAGTCACGGCCAGCTTATCTGCACCGGGTGGACCTTCCTTCAGGACTTTTGCTGTTCGGAGCGGCTAGGATTCCACAAGGATCCTCCTGCGGGTTTCGTCAGCCTCTCTGCTTCGCCTTCACCGTTCATCTCTGCAGCCCGGAGCGGTCGTCGCCCTCCACCTCGTGGGAAGGCCTTCAACTCGCCGAACCTACGGTGCTGCTTCCAAGCTCCTGCTCCGGATCAAGGTTGCGATGCGGGCCTGGGCCTGGTGAATTCGTGCTGCGGAATAGGCTGGTGGACCACCGGCGTCCTGACCATCGGCGGATCACCACCACGTTGGATGTCTGCAGCCCCGAGACCTCTTCTCCCGCGCCTTGACGTTGCGCAGCAATCCTTTAACGCGAGAGGATTCTCCACGTGGCTGTGGAACTTATCGCTACCGTTTGGACACTTGACCAGATGAGCCTGCGACAGGAGGGACAGGTCCTGGGCAGCTGTTGGACCGATAGACGCATCTTCCTTGTGGACCAGGCGGTTCCTTGGCGTGTGATCTCCGTTCTCCGGCTCTCCACCGACTTCCTTGGTACTGCTGCTGTTAGGGGCTACTGGACCACAGTCGCTGATGAAGACCGCCCCAGATCGACCGACTCAGGTACCGGCAGCCAAGCGATATGGCAGGCCCTCACGACGTGGGAGTCTCACCGTTGGCGCCAGGAACTTCTTGTCTTGGCCGACATCTCCACCGTCGTCGCCTACATCCCGCAACAGGGTGGGACCCACCTTCCCTCACTTGCATCGGGGCATCGCTCTTCACGAGAGACATATCTCGGGGCATCTGACTGTTCTAGCCGACTCTCTCCTGCGCTGTGGCCAGCTTCTCCACACCGGGTCGATGCTTCGACGAACATCTTCCGGAGTACTGGGACCAGTTGGGAGGCTCCCAGGCTCGACCTCTTTGCGATGAGGTATAGCCTCGTCTCCACGCACAAGGCTGAAGCAACCGCGGCAGGCACTGTGCCCTGGCCTTGGTGCGGCGAGCCCTCACCAGTAGAGGCTTCTCCAGGGCGGCGGTGGATGCTATCGCTCCGAGGGAAGTGGCGAGCGCTGGGCGACTGGTGTGGCGACATCCTCATCTTTCCCCGCGGATTGACGGTGCCCCAGCTGGCGGAGTTCTTCCTTGGCTCTTCAACGACCAGCATCTGGCGCCAATCACCATTCGGGCTACCTCGCCATGGTCGCCGACACCTACCGGCAGTGGGGCTGACCCGACCCTGGTAGCTGCAAGACCTCGCCAATCTGATGGCCCACTTCGGTTTACGACGCCCGGGCCTTCGCTCCATAGTCCAGAGATGCTTACATGGCTCAACGCGTACCGCTTTTAACCTCTCCAGTTGGCGCGGTTACCGGACGTGACATGGAGGACATGCTTCCTGTGGGCCCTCGCTTCTGCTTCCAGGGTCAGTGAGCTCCACGCACTGTCGACACGACCCTCACGCTTGCAGTTCCGGGCAGACGGCTCCGTACAACGGTTTTCTGGCCCGGCCTTCCTAACCAAGACGCGGTCTCCTTTGGCCGCCCCACAGATGATGCCTTTTTCCCTTTACGTGTGACAGACTCCACTCAGGAGACCAGACAGCAGGACCCGGTGTGAGCCCTACATATGTACCTGCGCCGGACCAAGCCGCTGCGCAGGGGATGCACCGGCCTATTTCTCCCTCTGTCCCCAGGTAGAATGACATCTCAGCCCAGACCATATCATCCTGGCTTCGATGTGTGATTCGCTCCGCCTACCAAGACCTCGCCCCTGACGCGGCCAAACGTCTAACGTCAGGGCACTCGAGGCCTGAGCCACGGCCGCAAGCCCCGCATTCGACCGCTACTACGTTGACAAGAACTTGTGGCGGCAGTGGGATGGCGAGCTGAGACTACCTTCATCCGCATCTACCTGAGGGAACTCCGGCCAGCGCCAGAACCGTTCGCTGGTTGGAGACAACGCCGCGGCGCAACACTCTCTCTCTGCGCTGTAGGTATCTTAGCTAAAATTATCTGGAGGTTGCTTAGGGAGGGCGGGTCTGGTTGCCAGTTTTTGGGTGTAGGGGCGCTATAGTGGCACCCGCCTCCTCTTCGGGATTCTTCCTATCAGTAATGCCATTGGTAATGTGTTTTGAGGAAACAAATGTATTTTTCTGGTGAGTACCCGGTGAGCTCGTACCCGGATGGGATGGAAGGGAGGCTACTCGGGTTACCGCCTAGGCTATGGCTCCCCTCGCCTGCCAACACTTCCATATACGTACACAACCAAATTTTGGCTAAAATTAGGCTAGCTAGGTAGCATTCCTATCAGTAATGCCATCGGTAAGTATTTTTCGAAAAATTTTTTAAAGAAAAATACATTTTTCATAACAACTTGGGAAACAGTAAATGTAAAAGTGTAACTTTAGCAATCTGACATTTACAAAAACTAAGAAAACACTTGATCAATCTCACTTTATTTTGAACACGGGTCATGTTTTCATATGTTTTTGATTATATTTTGCTTTGAGCTTCACTAAAGTAAAACTTATTGATTGCAGAGTGGCCCAACACTGGAGCAGCGGTTTGAATCCTACTACAACTACTGCAACCTGTTCAACTACATCCTCAGTAAGAATGTTTATGGGAACAGCCGTAAAATCAGAACTTTATAAGCAGGTTTTTCACTCATGATAACTATGGCAAGAAGACTAGAACACTGACAGTTAATTAGATATATATTTAAAAACAACCGAGTTAACACATTCTGCCCCAGGAGCGAAATCCCCCAATTTTGATGTCCTCTGATGGACACGGCTGTTTCAGTTTGGCCACTTAGTTTGTTCCAGGCGAGCCGAGAAACTGGGTCACAAGTCGTGCACGCGCGCTGCCTCAGGGAGTCTATCAGCTGTCGGGCTAGCTGATAAGCAGGCTTCCTGCTAGGCGCAGTACAGCAGGGAAAATGACTACCTTTTGTTTTTCATGACTTTCTTATTTACCGTTCAAGTGTGTGATGCAAAACTTTGTTTGTTTAAAAGCGGACATTCTGCCCAACACACCGACACCAAACACACTATAGTTGTGACAAACCAGTAGCCAGCAGGATAAGGTGGAAATAAAGAGAGAAAAACAGATTTCACTCTCTGTGTAGTGTTTTTTTTTCACAAAATAGATGAAGTTCCAACATCGATAACACAAATACGATACAAACTACATCAAAACGGACTTGCATGTGCTAGAAGTAACATGCCTAGAGTAAGTATGACTTACCAGATCAGAGATACCGTGAAAGGGGCCGGAGAGCGGAGGGTGATAATGAGGTCACTGTTAGTGCCAGTCTTCTCACAGGCACATAGCAGTAGCACCAATCTGTCAACCGTTGACACACAGTTCTTTGGCACTACTTTCAGTTTTACTCCAACACTCTACAGCAGGAGATGGATCGACTATGGTATTTCAAGGGTAGTGCCAGATTAGCTTGTGACATCAAGCACAAAGCTAATCTGGCACTACCCTTGAATTATCATGGTCAATCCGTCTACTACAACTGTTACTCAGTCGTTCAGTAGACGACAACTCCAAAATTTGGGAAATGCATCCGTGGCATTAGACGGGTTAAAGAAAACTGTTGTGTGGTCAGGTACTAAACAAGATGATCACACTCTTGGATAGTTTCTCAGGACGAAAATGTTTAATCTGGAAAAGTCTGCTTTGAACATGAACGGACCACCACAGAATAAAGAAATTTAATACACATATGCACATCAGTCTGCTTGGCACACCAAAACTTCCTCCGACAGCAACTGCGACCAACTTTGTGATTAGGAAATAAAAGATTAGCTTAATTGTCTGACAGAAAGCGGTAGAAATTCGATGGTGTGATATTAAAAAAAAAAAAAAACACACACCGCCGCGTGTAGTGTGTGTAATGACAGCATAACAATCACCTGCTTCCAATCCATTTACTCTTTTCTTTTCTTCACAGGTGGCATAACTGAGTACAGCACAGGTGACACTAGTGTCATGTGTTGTTATGAGTAATTTGAGCTTCTCTGTTTCCGATTGTAAGCCGTATGTCCTGCTCTTTAGAATGTTTACTGTTGCATGCGTCTCTTCGCCTCCCGCTCACCATGTAGTGCCAGTCCAAAGCCCCCGTGTGTGATAAAGTCTGCACAGTGGTACTCAAGTATGTGTTGTTTTGGGATTATCTTTAACGCCCTGTCCTCATGGACATTTATCCCATAACACATCTGTATAATTTGTTCATATTTATTGCATGATATGGCCTGTTTTTTGTCATACCTTTTTCTTGACCTCCTTCCACATATCAGTTCGACACAGAGAATTGAGTCTCTATTCATGGACACTGACAGTATGTGAGGTGTCCTCCATTTTCACAATCTACACCATTTAATTTGATGCAACTGAACTCTCACATAAAGATATGTTACGACTGATAATGGATCCTATCGCTAGAAAGGGACTAAACAAAAAGTCACGTTCATTTAGCAAGCACTCCAACCTCACACTTTAAAAGCAGAAAACGCACAAGAGAGTATGACACATATTCCCGTGACTGACTGCCTGAATGTTTTTATCCCACTAAAAACCTTACAACAAGAATCTCTAGTTGTAGATGAAACTAATGCTAATAGCAAGGAATGCGGCATCTTGGATACCACTTGACTTCTGGCTATCGTCTGTCAGTGTTCTCATTAATTCCTTCTCTGCTCCCAGGGGCCTCTCGGCCTCTAACAAACCAGACCATTTAGTGTCAGTGGGCCGTTTGTCTGCAGTCTTGTTAACTGTGTACAAAAATGTAACGTCTGACTAAGAGCTTTGCTATAGAAGTTCTAACCCATATAATACTGAGGCTAAGAGCTTTAAATTTGTACACTGCCATCTGCAAGCCACATTATAGTACATACTTACAAATAAGGATATAGACCAATGGCTTTAGTTCAAGGGTAGTGCCAGAATAGCTTGGCGCCTAGAGGCTAGGCGCCAAGCTATTCTGGCACTACCCTTGAACTATTTTGGTCAAACTTATTTCATCTGGTGTATTCCGAATGATAAGAGCTAAGAAGAACATTATACAAGGAAGTACATGAAAGAAATGATAACATTGATCCGTGCTACTGCTTCGTGCTTGTGTCTGAGAGTACTACTGGCACTAACAGTGACCTCATTATCACACTCCGCTCTCCGGCCCCTTTCACGGTATCTCTGATCTGGTAAGTCATACTTACTCTAGGCATGTTACTTCTAGCACATGCAAGTCTGTTTTGATGTAGTTTGTATCGTATTTGTGTTATCGATGTTGGAACTTCATCTATTTTGTGAAAAAACACTACACAGAGAGTGAAATCTGTTTTTCTCTCTTTATTTCCACCTTATCCTGCTGGCTACTGGTTTGTCACAACTATAGTGTGTTTGGTGTCAGTGTGTTGGGCAGAATGTCCGCTTTTAAACAAACAAAGTTTTGCATCACACACTTGAACGGTAAATAAGAAAGTCATGAAAAACAAAAGGTAGTCATTTGTTTCTTCAAAAACATTACCGATGACATGACTGAATGGAAGTGTCTACTACTTACTCATTCTAGCCTAAGAGCCAGTTGTGTTAAGACACAATCCGGGAGGCACTCGGGGAACCCCGAGGGGACCAAGAGTTGTCTCCCTATACCCACCACCCGGAAGCCGGGTACCCATAATCCCCCAGTCTAGTCTACTTAGGCGCACGATTCGGTCGTCTTGCGCTCGGCTCTAGCCTACGGACTTTGGTTTTCGACCGTTCTCGGGTTCGGACTTGCTGTTGGAATGAAGAGCGGGAGATAGGATCGTTTCGTCGGCCCTGCCTGTGCTGCTGCGTGGTTTTCTCGTCCCCACTGCTTGGCGCCTGCGCTTCGGCCGCTGGTGAGCTGTCCGGTGATCTTCGCCGGTCGTGCCAGGCGGGTTTTGGACGTCTCCCCCCGTTCCCCTTCGGCGGAGAGGTAAGGTAGCGGGATTGACCCTCGGCTGGTTCCCGGGCTGGGCACTGGTTGTGCAGGTACGAAGTTTTTCGTCTTCTTCTCACTGTAATTGCGCCCCCACTCACCTTCGGTGAATCGTAGAGAAGTTTCCTACGCTTTTGTACCTTGGGTGTGGAAAATTCTTTTACTCCATGGCCTGATTAGCTGAGTGGCACAGCTTGAGTCACGCCTTGTCATCGCGTGGTTTGTTCGGGACCAGCGCCTGTTCTGTTTTCGCTCACGGGTGATGGATTTAAGCGCACACTCGCATACGCAGGCATACGCGGTAGACAAGTACTCACGTACCTTAGACAGTGGATATACGTTCCGGCGGGCAGCTGGGGGGTTTACGCTCCTTGGCTGGGCGGGCCCCTCGTGGCATGTCCACATAAAGTGGTGATTTTCTGCCCCAGATGTTTTTCTTGTCTTGATTGTCATTGCGTATTGAGTTGTACAGCATGCGGCCGGTGTTGGTTTTTTTTTTCCACACACGGTCACCCTTAGTAATAATGTTTGGGGGCCTGACTCCTTTTGTCACAGGGGTTGGTACATATGTTGTTGCTCACCTTAGCACTTGACGGCGGTGAATCTACCTCGTTACTGCACTGCTAGATTGCAGACGTGCAGTTTGGTACCTCGCTTCCGTCATGACGTATTCGTCTTTTGTGTACATATGTTGTTCCCTCGCCTTAGCGCTTGGCGGCAGTGGGCCTGCTTGCTTACTGCACGGCTAGTTGTCGGCATGCAGTTGCAGACCTGTTTACCCAAGAATACACTTTTGGAGAAACTGACAACTCACTGGCTTGGGAATAATTACACATGTGAGGTCCAAAGTACACAATTAGTCAGTTGAAAGTACACTGACTACACCCAGGGGGTAAACAGGTCTGAGTTTGGTACCTCGCTTCTGTCATGACATGTTTGACTTTTGCTACATATGTTGGTTGCTCACCTTAGTGCTTGAGGGCAGTGAGTCTACCTTCTTGCTGCACTGCTGGTGTGCAGGCTTGACAGTCTTACCCCGCTTGGTGCTTGTGTGTTTTGTTGTTACGAAGGCTACCTTTCTTGGCTTAGGCCCACAGGACTCGCCCGCAGGCCTTCGGGTGTTATCTGTTGCAGGGATGCGCTACCCATTCACACAGATGACAGTGGCTAGTTCAGCCCCCAGGGGTCTTTCGCCACTGCACCGGATGCCCCGCCGACCATGCTTGCTTGCAAGCGATCGGCACCGGTTTAGGCGCCTTCCAGACACTGCGGGTTTCCGCACGGCAACGGACTGCCCTGGGAGAGAAGCCACACCGGATGTCGCGACTAGTGCGCGAGCATGGATCGTGGAGGCCGCTGCCAGGGGGAGCGCACGGGAACAGCCTCTGGCAAGGCCCGCTCGGAAAGACAATTACGCACACGTCCGACGTCTTAGGACGTTGCAGTACACTACCACCTTGAGAGGACAAGCAGCTTCTCGGCTGTAAGCCCCAGCCCGGCTGCTACTGGTAGGTGTGTTCTTCATGTCCAGGCAGCGCCCATTGGGACTAGGCCTGTCTTCCGACACGGGAGGTGCCTCCTACCACATTGGGATGATTGCGTCACCTGGCCTCAGCAGCGCGGATGGCAGCATTGAAGCGTCTGCAGGCGGGAGCGACCTATGCTGTTGGTGCTTGAAGGATCCCGTTCCGCCCCGATGAAGAGGGGCATGCCGATGTCCTTCACGCAAGGCAGATGTTCCGGTGGCCATCGGACAACCACTGGGTCGGGTCTCCTATGCGCAGGATGTGGATACGCCTTCCAACGTATCCTTGGCACCGGTCGCTTGAGACCAGGACGTCCCTGTGGGAATCCCCACACCGGATTCAGTGGACTAGTGCACGAAGTGGGCCTGGATCGATGAGGCCGCTTCCAGGAGGGAGCGCGCCCGGACTAAGACTTCCAAGAAGCCATGTCCACTTTCTGCCCCACTTGGCTCCAAGAAGCCCGCGGGATCCCGCTGGGGGTCCCCCTTACCGGCAAGAAAGCCCGCCTCCCTCGGAGCCCGGCTCAGAGACATTCACGTGCACGTCCAGGGACTCTAGTAAGAATGCTCGTCTCCAAGGAAGCGGAGACTACTATCAACACAGTTCCGGGCCACCTCTCGTCCCGCTCGCTCTGCGCGGCGCCAGAATAGGGACCACTATCGGACTGCTGAGGACATGCAAGCTATGCGGAGGCTTCCAGTGGCCGTCGGGTAACCGTACAGTCTGTCTCCTGTGCGCTGGGTGTGCTTCCGACCACTCTTGTAACGTCTGTGCTACCTGGCCGGAGCTGCGATGGTCTAATCTCTGGAACTTTAGAGGAGGGAGACTCCTACCCTCTCGGGTACTTGAAGATTGCCGAGACGCCTTCCGCTGTGCCCCCGGCACCGGACGTGCGAGACCAGCTGGATCCGACACAGAAAACGCCACTGAGTAATCGAGGGATTAGTGCAGTGTGGGAGTTTGACCGTCAAGACCGCCTCCGTTAGAGAGCGCGCCCAGATACAGCTGGTGGAAAGAACCCGCCTCTCCCAAGAGCCTGGTTTGGTGGGACGCTCGTGGCGTCCCTCCTCCACCGTCGTTCCCCACTCGTCTCTGAAGAAACCGCCGGGATCCCGCTGGGGGTCCCCTGGCCGGCAAGAAACCCGCCTCTCCCAAGAGCCTGGTTCACAGAGACATTCACGCACTCGTCCGGAACCTCCTGGTTGTGAAGAGCGTAGACACAGGGATTCTACTCGACGTTATCGCTCTCCCTCGCAAGATCATAAGAGGACCTTCCCGCTCGGGTGCTTGGAGTTGCCCAAGACGCCTTCCGCTGTGCCCCCGGCACCGGACGCGCGAAACCAACTTGATCCGACACAGAAGACGCCACTTGAGTATTCAACGGATTAGTGCACAGAAACCCGCCTCTCCCAAGAGCCTGGTTCGTTCCCCCCTCATCTCTGGCCGCAGGGATCCCCTTGCCGGCAAGCAACCCACCTCTCCCAAGAGCCTGGTTCACAGAGACTTACACGCACTCGTCCGGATCCTCCTGTTCGCGAGGATCGTAGGCGCTGGGATTCTACTCACCGTTATCGCTCTGCTTCGCAAGATCGTAGGAGGACCTTCTCCACTCATCGTTCGACGGATCAGGACTCCCTCGACTGGTTTCGCGTTCCTCATCTCGTTCGGACTCCCGTTCGTCCCGTTCCTCTTCCCATCGACCGGCCACTTCCCCTTCCCTTGTCCTCTCCGTTCCGTTCCTCCTCGTCGCAGCCGTTCTCCTCGTCGGAACCCGCCTTCGGCAAACGGGAGAACCTCGCCGCGTCGCTCCGTCTTCGCTCTCCCCTTCGGAGGGAGTCTTCGACCTGCGGTTCGCCGTCAGCGGGATTCCCTCCCTCGGAGCCCTCCTCGGTCGCCGGTTCCAGACAGCGGGACTTTGACACCCTGAGTTTGACGGCTGACGACCCCTCGGACTGGTTGCTCGGACATCTCAGCCGTTTCTCCTCTTCCTCTTCTTCGGCTTCCAGTGCTGCGGTTCCATCAGACCTGTTCTTCTGCGCGGATGGACACTCGGCCGGCGCTGGACGGGACATCCAAGCTCATCGCCGCCGCCCTGCTTCGGAAGTTGCCCGGCATCGCCCCTTGACTCACCGGGGGTTCTCATCCATCGTGGACACTGGGGAACCAAGGCGCAGCCCCTTCTCCCTGACGTCTAACCATCTCGACAACTCTCGTTGGGCACCCGGGGGGTGCCGTACTTCGGACAGGTGGTACCGCTTGGCTGTGCTCGGGGTGGAGGCCTAGCCACTACACGGAGGCGAATCTACTCACCTTAGTCGTCTCTAAGCCCGGCTGCTGAAGCTACGCTTCCTACTTCCGTGATTCTTCTCGAGGTCCAACCCTTCGACCTTCGGACTTCGCGGACAAGAGCGTGCTTAGCTTGGATCTGACGCGGACTACTAGGCCTGCTTCTTCGGCTCGTGGGGGGAAGGATAGGTCACAGGAGCTTCTCCTCTTCGGCTACGCGACAGCGGAGGTGTTCTTCCAGGATCAGGGCAGCTGGCGATCCTCCGACCAGTGCATACCCCCTACCCTGGTGCTTGGGGAAAGAACTTCATCTCCCTCCGTGCGTGACGCTACCTGGACCGACGGTAGATCTGGGCCAGTCTTCCCCGGTGGGACCAGTGGCTACACACGGAATACACCAGGACACCTTCGGAGGATCGGCGCATGAGACCAGGATGATCCTACGTTTTCAGTGGACTGGGGCACAGGATGGGGCCTTGACCGAGGCCGCTACCCGGACGGAGCGAGCCCGGACACAGCTTTTGAGAAGCAGAGAACTCGCCTCACAGAGCCCAGTTCAGAGAGTCGCGCTTGGCGACGTCCCACGTACAATCTCGGTACCCACTCGTCTCCAAGTAAGCCGCCGGGATCCTGCTGGGGGTCCACTTGCCGACAGGAACCCGCCTCTCCTCAGAGCCCGGGTCGGAGAGACTTACACGCGCTCGTCCGGAGCCTCCTGTCGACTCCCCTCGGGAGGAGTCATCGAATGCTACGTCTTGCCCTTGCAGCCATACGGCGCCTGAGGGATGTTGCCGTGGTGGATTGGTTAACGAGCTTCAGGAGCTACGCCTCACCCTGTCTGCCTACAGTTCGAGGGAACAATTACGTACAGCTCCTCTCGGACCATACCTTACCTGGACCGCCGCGCCTTGGTCCACAGGTTCACCTTGCGCCCGCTTACGGGGCGCTATTCCACCAGGAGACCACGTAGCAAATCCCTGTACAAGCCTCACGGGTGCCTACGACATAGCCGTTCGCTTCGGACGCGCTCGCCTCTTTGCCGGTTCCGGCAGCACTGACGCTACATGCCGGACGTTCTTCCTGGTTAAGCTCAGTCATACGTTCTGAATTACAGGACCCCTCCCTCAGGGAGGTTAGAGGCTACAGGTGCGTTATCAAGGCACTTGCAGGGCCACGAACGTCACATGCGTCAGGGACTGTACTGGCTTGCACTTCGTGGCTACTGGAGGCTGGCGGGCAGGATGACTTCGCCCGCCTCGATTGCAGAGCTCTGCCAGGCCAGAGAGACTCCTCGCTCTGGTGGAGGCCTTTTTGCGGGGGGCACAACTCCCTCCTGGCGCCTCAGCGCCGTAGGTATTCACCTACCTAGGGTCGTCGGGAGTTTGCGTTCGGGAGGACGGCCCTTGGGCCCTAAAGTGTGCTGGAGCGCGGCACCCACCTCCTGTTCGCAATTCTTCCATTCAGTCATGTCATCGGTAATGTTTTTGAAGAAACAAATTCATTTTTCTTTAAAAGGTATTTTTTCGAAAAATACTTACCGATGACATGACTCAAACGACCCTCCCACCTGCCCCGCTTGCCGCTCGTGCGCCAAGTATCCTGACTGAGGGATTATGGGTACCCGGCTTCCGGGTGGTGGGTATAGGGAGACAACTCTTGGTCCCCTCGGGGTTCCCCGAGTGCCTCCCGGATTGTGTCTTAACACAACTGGCTCTTAGGCTAGAATGAGTAAGTAGTAGACACTTCCATTCAGTCATGTCATCGGTAAGTATTTTTCGAAAAAATACCTTTTAAAGAAAAATGAATTTTCCCTGCTGTACTGCGCCTAGCAGGAAGCCCGCTTATCAGCTAGCCCGACAGCTGATAGACTCGCTGAGGCAGCGCGCGTGCACGACTTGTGACCCAGTTTCTCGGCTCGCCTGGAAAAAACTAAGTGGCCACTTCTAGCGCTGGGCCAAACAGCCGTGTGGACTGTATTACAATTCTAGAGACAGATCGAGCGTGATAGTTCAAGGGTGGTGCCAGAATAGCTTGGCGCTAATGGGTGCCAAGATATTCTGGCACCACCCTTGAACTATCATGCTGGATCCATGTCTTTCTGTGGTGTGATGTGGCAGAATGAGTTAGTGTGCGTGTAGAATTATAGGAATGGAGACAAGGTTGAGGTGCACTTTGGGTCATAGTTCAGAGCCAGTGTTTGATCAATACTGCGTGTGCGCTTGCTGAATGAAGGCTAAAGTGCACAGCGAGTCGCATTAATGATTATGCTTTTCATGTGCTATGTAATGCTTGATCACGAGATATTGAACTGTTCATTTGTGAACAGATGCGGATGGACCTGTCCCTCTGGAGCTACCCAACCAGTGGTTGTGGGACATCATTGATGAGTTCATCTATCAGGTAACAGACTTTACTTTTACTGGCATGTTATGTACAAGGAGTCGGTGACAGTCTTCAGTCCTGGAGTCTGATTCAGCTTTTTCAATATGCCATAAAGCTTGAGTTTCAACTTTTTGGTTCAGGCAGAAACAGTTCTTCAGACAGCCTGTACTATCTGCCAGAGGCATAAATTCTCATAACCTCCTGCACCCCCAGGGGCTCATTAGAATTTATGTCTCTTGCTGGCCATGAACTTTGGGGTGCAGTTAACCCATTTAGCCCCGAGTCCCTACAGCAGGAGATGGATTGACCATGATAATTCAAGGATAGCGCCAGATTAGCTTGGCGCCTGAAGGCGCCAAGCAAATCTGGCACTATCCTTGAATTATCATGGTGAATCCATCTCCTGCAACTGATACATAGTCATTAGGCAACACCTCCAAAATTTGAGAAATGGGACCTTGGGGCTAAAAAGGTTAATGTATGGATTGTTTTCAGTCATTTCAATTTTTCACACTGATATGGGATGAGTTGTGATATCGGGGCCAGATGGTTGATCCGTGTTCTAATATAGCTGAACTAAGTCCACGCAAAGTTTGGGTTTGATCCATGACAGTGTCAACTGTGATACCCCATGTCTATTTTTGTCTCTATGTTCAGGTACCTTGTTATACTTTGTCTCACTCATCCTCAGCAAAATAAACATAGAACTAAACGAAGCAGGTTATATAGTGCTTCATTGCAGCAAAGTGGTTTATCCAGGAGACGCATCTTGACTTTTGGCGAGGGTCAGGAAAGTGTAAAAATGTGGTTGGTAAATCCAGCAGTGTGTGAAATACTGTGACTTTCGTTGTTCTTTGGTTATTTCCAGTTCCAGTCATTCAGCATGTACCGAAGCAAGCTGGGCAAGAAATCTGAGGACGAGGTAGAAGTCCTCCGAACCAACCCTAAGGTAGGTTTGCTGCTTGTCGCATTCAACTGTGACTAGGTCTGGCTGTACATCAGTATTTAAAGCTACCTGGGCACTACCTTTGAACTATCATTATGGATCTGTTGCAACTGGTATGTTGTAGAGGATGTTGATTTAAATCAGAAAACACCAAACAGAAGTAAGTTTAACCCACTTGGCCTAATGCCCTACATCAGGACATGGATTGACCATGATAATTCAAGGGTAGTGCCAGATGAGCTTGGCGCCTTAAGGCGCCAAGCTCATCTGGCACTACCCTTGAATTATCATGGTCAATCCATCTCCTGAACAGGTACATAGTCCTTGAAAAGAACCTCCATAATTTGGGAAATGCAGTCTTGGGGTTAAATGGGTTAACAGACTGTGGTAGACAATACTCACAAGAACAGTGAATTTTTTTTTAAAAAGACAGCTTTTGAAGAGACGCTATCTCATGTTTGTCAAGGCTTAAAAGCCACTGTGAATCTAAAGACGCGCAGTTTTTGACCTGCTTCTGATTTTCTGAAACGATCTTTCAAAAGCTGTCGCTTCACGTGCAGTTTTTGACCTGCTTCTGATTTCCAAGCAACATCTATTTTCCAGAAATCATTTTATATCTGAATCTGTATTGCAACTCCAGACCAAAAGGTCCCGGGTTTGAATCCAGCTTGGGTCAAAATTTGCTCAGACCCTTTTTCGTTGCCCCGTCTTTGAAATCACCCTCATGGTGGACAAAAGACGTTAAGCCCTAAACATTTAACATTTTTTTTTTGTATTGCAACTCCAGTCTTTGTTGGTGACCTTGGATAA
Organism: Semisulcospira habei; assembly: GCA_036245525.1. Lineage (NCBI taxonomy): Eukaryota > Metazoa > Mollusca > Gastropoda > Semisulcospiridae > Semisulcospira > Semisulcospira habei. Next base: position 83,690,191 of record BTPG01000008.1, on the reverse strand, counting down.
CAGTAATTACCGGGAAGAAGGATGGAGACCTGGAGTAACCAACACTGATGGGTTTGTTTGCAATCTGTGTGTTTAGATCTGAAATGTGCAATCATGTGCCTGTTTAGATCTGGAATGTGCAGTTGAGTGTGTTTAGATCTGAAATGTGCATTCATGTGTGTGTTTAGATCTGGAATGTGCACAGCGTGCTCAATGTGCTGCACTCCCTGGTGGAAAAGTCCAATATCAACCGTCAGCTGGAGGTCTATGCCGTTGGAGGTCTGTTATGTGTGAGAGAGAGAGAAAAAATGTTTAGTGAAATACGACCAGGAGGAACAAATCATGGATTCGTTCATGTCTAACTGTTGGTAGCACTTTTTGTCGTGATGATTCCTGCAACAAATCATGGATTCGTTCATGTCTAACTGTTGGTAGCACTTTTTGTCGTGATGATTCCTGCAGCAGGAATTATCACGACAGAGAGTGCTACCAACAGCCAAAGGGCTAATAACAGCAGTCAGAACTTTACTGTGCACCAGCAGTGGGTAATTGTGGGGCGGTCCGTGGCGCAGTGGTAAAGGTGCCTGCCACCAATGCCAAAGGTGCGAGGTTCGAAAACGGGTTCCGGCGTCGGACTTTTCTCCTCAGGTAAGTGTCACCGTTAATTCGGGCGGACCGTCGGGGGTTCTTTCGCCGGGTACTCACGTTCTTCCATCCCCCCCCCCCCCCCCCCCCAGCCCCCACACTTTGGTACAGGTTTCAGGACACTTTACAAATTTCAAATACAAGCGATCAAAAATCTCTGTAACTTCAGTAGCTGAACTGGCCTTTCGTCTGTCTTGTACTGTGTTTGTCTTAAATGGCGTAAATCCGTGTCTCTTACGTGAGTGTGCGTGTTGGGTTTCAGTTCGCAGCGCTTTGAGTTGATTCGCCTAAAAATTGAGAATATATAATAACGGTATTATTATTATTATTATTATTATTATTAATTGATCTGCTATGTTAGTTCAAGGGTACACCAGATCAGCATGGCACCTGAAGGCGCAAAGCTGATCTGGCACTGTCTTGATTATCTTGGTTAACCCTCTTAGCCCCGCGTGTGCTTTTCCCAAATTTTGGAAGTGTTGCTGAAGGACTATGTACCAGTTGCAAGGGGAAGATTGACCATGTTAATTCAAAGGGTAGTGCCAGATTAGCTTGGCACCTGAAGGCGCCAAGCTAATCTGGCACTACCCTTGAATTATCATGGTCAACCCCAAAATTATATTCAATATGAAGGCACCAAGCTAATCTGGCACTACCCTTGAATTATCTTGATCAATCCATCTCCTGCTGCAGGGTCCTGGGGCTAAATCAGTTAAGCCATCTCCAGTCAATGATATGTGAAAAACTGTTGTGTAGAATGAAAGACAGTGTGGTGTGCAGGTGACCCAGACAGCGTGTCGGGTGAGTTTGGCCAGAACTCCCTGTACAAAATGCTGGGCTACTTCAGTCTCATCGGCCTCCTGCGTCTGCACTCGCTACTGGGCGACTACTACCAGGCTCTCAAGGTCCTGGAGAACATTGACTTCAACAAGAAGGTGCACGCTTAATTCTGAACATTTTTGTGTGTGTTACTTCTTGGCTCACTACAACAAGATTTGAATCTACTATGACTATTAAGGGTGATGCCAGAATAGCTTGGCACCTGGATGCACCATGCTGCACTGGCACCACCCTTGAGCTATCATGGGAGATCTTTCTCCTAAACTGTAATCTTCAGAGGACCTCTCTCAGATTGGAAATGTCAACGTTATGACTCCATGTGTCATGAAATGTAGCGGGATATGTAGAAAACACATCTGTAATCATTGTTTGAAGTGGTCTGTTGATTTACAACCACTCACTTTTTATGCTGTCAGCAGATAATTTCTTTGTGTGAGACAATAAACTCATTTCACTTTTTGGCTCACATGCTATAGCTATAGTGAGTCTATGTAATGGACCAGTGGTTGTATGTCTGATCGTCGGTTGCTCGTCATCTGTCCGCCAACGTCCATGGTAAACTTTAATGTTAACATTTTCTTGGAGACCATTCTAGCCACAGTCTTCAAACTTGGCCCAAGTATACTTTGTGACAAGTTCTTTCTGAACATACCAATTTGAGTCACAGGGGATCAGGAAAAAGGTTGGCTAAATTTTTAAAAAAAACTTGTTTTTGTTTCTTCAAAAACATTACCGATGACATGACCTTATGGGAGGTGTCTACTACTTACGCAATTCTAGCCTAAGAGCTCGTTGTGTTACCACACAACCCGGGAGGCACTCGGGGAACCCCGAGGGGGCCGAGAGTTATCTCCCGATACTTCCCATCTGGGACAGAGTACCCATAGTCCGTCAGTCAGTCTACTTAGGCTTACGCTGTTCAGACGTGTTTGCTCTAGCCTACGGACTTGGGATTTTCGACCGGTTCGCCGGTCGTCGGCGGCCTTGGTTCTTCGCTTGACTTCTTCTTCGTCCGTCCTCCCTGTGCCTTGCGTGGCTCTGGTGTCCCCTTTTCGTTGGCAGCTGCCCGCTTGGCTGCTTGTTTGCCGGCCTGGGCTGTGCTGTGCGCTTCGCTGTGACTTCGCCGCGCGTGCCTTGGTTGAGATTTTTCTCCCCCCTTCCCCGGTCCCGCTCCGGGAAAAGGTAAGGTAGTTGGGTTGGCCCTCGGCCGGTCCCCGCGCTGGGCACTGGTTGAGTGAGCTCGAAGGCGGTCTTCTTCTTCGGCACTGTTGCTTTGCGCCAAGATTCTTGGCTTTTACTTGGCGGGCCTCGCGCCCGTTCCCTCTCTCCTTCCGTGTTGGTGTGGCATTATTATTTAACAGGGTCAAAATCTCCCTTTCTCAAAAGAGGGCATTTACGCGTGAGGAAAGGAATGAGACGTTTTAATCTGGAACGGTCATTCTTAAACGGCTCAGATCCACAGGTGGTCAGCTTCGTTTTCCAAGATGGCGTCTAGCGATGCAGAGCACCTTTTCCTCGCGGTTAAAACCTCTAATGGAATGGGAGTGGTGTGAAAGATCGGTGAAAGTTAAGTCTAACTATATTCAGGCGCTTACCTACTCACTTGTTCCTTACCTACTCTTTTGTACCTTGTGGGGTTCGGGGAATGTTATGCTCCAGCCATTCCTTGACGCATTACGTTGGTGAGTGTGGCGAGAGCCGACGCTTACTTCGGTACTGTGTCGGTCACGTAATGCCTGTTGTTATGCGTAATGCAGACCTGTTTACCATACACGGGGGCTTATTAGGTACACAATTTGGCTGGTGGGTGAACATTCTTGTGCACATTTATACTTGGCTTCACGTTTCTGTTCTTGGATGTCAGGCGTATGCCCACTTGAGCGCAGGGCCACTGGTCGCCACGCCTTGCTGCCGTTTGTTAAGGTCTAAGATGACCTTTTTTGTGGCGGTAATAGAAGAAAATCATTAAAAAAAAAAAAAAAAATTTTGGCTTGCCACCACAGGTGCTGCTCACATTCATGCATGCGCTCGTTCCGCAAGTTACAGGAACAGAGCTACAAAATGGACATTGATTTCGGACGGGTGGAGCCCGTCTCCAAGGCAGCTAAGGGCCGGCGCCAGTGACCTCATCCCAACCCAAGCCTACCTGACGGAAACAGAGTGCTAAGACAGCCCTATGTCTCCTGAACACTTAATATATGCTCTTTGGTTAATTCCTCCTTGACTAAGGCTTGTGCATGTGAATACAAATTACGGTCGAAAGGAGATTAATGGCCTATTTAGGCAACATAAAACTACGATCAACGCTGCACCTGGAGGCCCGTCACTATAGTACAGCGCAGGTGTTCAGCGGAGGGCACCGCTCCGACAAAGGTTACTGTGCCTGCCGCTTGCTTCAGACCTATACTTGTCATGACATGTTTGAGTTTGTTGTGCATGATTTGTTGCGAAGGTTAACCTTACCAGGGCAGGGTCCCTCAGGCCCACGCCCGCGTGCCTTCGGTTTGTATATGTTGCAGTGGCCTCTGGACGACCTGCACACTACATGGAGGATTCCAGTGACCGTCTGACTCACACAAGGTCTGTCTACCAGGTGCTGGATGTACCTCCGAACGTTGGTGTGACGTTTGCTCCGCATGACCTGAACGACGCTGGGCGCTACTTGGCGAGTTCGCACGGCACCTGTGACTGGTTCCAGACCTACTGATAGACTGGCTGCTGTTCCTGGTACTGCGATCGATCGAGTCCCGACGAGATGACGGAGAGATCACCATGCCGGACGCGTCAGGTTAGCGTGCAGAGTGGGTTGATCGATGCGGTCGTTCCCAGGAGGGAACGCACCAAGACAAACCTTATGACAGACAGAAAACCAGCACCGGCACGGAGCTCTGTGCCGAGGGACGTGCGCCAATCCATCCTTGATCCAATGCCGATCCCCGCTCGTCTCCTAGAAAGCCCGCTGGCTCCTACGCGGAGTCTCCTCGCCGACAGCGAGCCCACCTCGCCATAGAGCTCGGTTCACGGAGACATTCTCGCACGCATGCATCGTCTTGGCACAAATGGAATACGCTGGGCGCACAGTACGGAACCCACACACCGCTCAAGGTCAGCTGGGAAGCCGTCCAGGCGGCCGACGACGTAGCGCAGGTTTCGCGCTCGGAGCGGGTATGCTGACACCGCCCTCGCTCCCTGGAGGGGGCTCCACCAGGACAGCGCTGCTCGTCGGGAGACACCCTGAGCCGGCTGCTAGTGGTTCCAGAGTCCTGTGGGTGACCAGCCGGCTGGACCGAGGTTCCAGTCTCCGTTCTTACCGCTCGAGTCCTTGACGATCTTGTGGAGAGATACCACACCGGTCGCAACGTTCAGTACGCGGAGTGGGTTGATCGATGCGGTCGTTCCCAGGAGGGAACGCACCAAGAACAAACCTTATGACAGACAGGAAACCAGCACCGGCACGGAGCTCGGTGCCGAGGGACGTGCGCCAATCCGTCCTTGATCCAATGCCGGTCCCCACTCGTCTCCTAGACAGCCCGATGGCTCCTTCGCGGAGTCTCCTCGCCGGCAGTTAGCCCACCTCGCCATAGAGCTCGGTTCATGGAGACATTCACGCACGCGTACACTTTCACGTCACGATTTGGAATCCTCTCGGCACTTACATCGGATCTCCTCTCTCGATCTCATACACGCGAGGAGGGACCGCTCCGCTCCATTGAGATGCTCGTCCGCTACGGTTCGCCATCGTTGGAGTCACTCTTCCTACACTCTACGTCTATACTCCGCTCTCTCTCCACTGCGGGCGTGCTTAGGAGTTGCCGTTCTTCACGTCGCTCCAGGGATCCTGTCCTGGCTCGCTCGTCGATCCCCTTCGCGTCCGGCTGCCGTTCGTCCCTTTCCTCTCCCCCTCACTCAGCCCTTTCCCCTTCTTCGTGCTCCGTCCTAGGGCGCCTGGCGGCAGTCTCTCCACTTCTGGACGCTCGATCCCCTCCGGTGGATCCTCGGGGAGGACGCTGTCATTACTTCGCCTAGCACAGACCTGTTTACCTACACTTGGGGCTTAAAGTACGCATATTTGCTTGGGTTACACTTCCATGTACACGTTTCTACACAGTTTACACTATATACACCTTTGGAGATCTGCCTACTTACTAGCTTGTGACCTTTACGCGTGAGATCCAAATTACACTTAGTCAGTTGGAAGGGTTCTGACTTCACACAGGTGTTAAACAGGTCTGCGAGCGCTTCGGCTTCTGTCTCCATTGGTGCCCTCTCGGATACAGCTCGGAGTTGGCCGCGGCTGCCGCACTTCGTGACAGGCGCTTCGACTTCCCTGCGCTTCTTCTCTCGGTTCCCGGAGCTTCTTGCTTCGCCCTCCTTGGAGTGGTCAGCTGTTGGCTTCCCTCGGCAGGACCGGTTCTCAGGAGGTCTCAGGAGTTGCCTGCCCCTACCGGCGGTGGATCCGCTCTTGACCCTTCTTGGACTAGATGACCTCTCTCGTCCGTAACACCCTAAACTGCGTGGGATCGGGGAGCTCCTTACCCCTTCGTTCTCCAGTGGACGGCTGACCCAGGTTCTTCGGAGTTCCTGGCCTTTGGGGAGCAGACTGGAGGAGGCTTCTAGGACCTTGGTTTCGCTTACGCTGGGGCCAGATGGCGATGGGATGCGGTCCGCGCAGGTGGTCCTCGGCTCCGCCTCCAGATCTTGGGCTGCGCCTTCTTCCGGAGCTGCCGACCCTTGACTCCAGTTACCCGTGCACTCGGCCTCCACAACGTTCCTCGGTTCTCATGCGAAGGAGGAGTCACCGCTGATGGAGTCTCTGCTCCTGTTTCAGTTTTCCGTTGGATTCACCGGAGGTTCCTCAACCTACCCATGGACACTGTGGAACCAAAGCGCAGCGCCGTCTCCCTGGTGCCTAACCTACTCGACATCCCCATTGGGCGCACAGGGGTACGCCGGAGTTCGGACAGGTGGTACTGCTGCGGCGGTGCTCGCGGTGGAAGGGCCTAGCCGCTGCTCGGAGGTCGTCTCGCAGCCCGGCTGCTGTAGCTACGCCCCCTACTTCCTTGGTTCTTCTCGAGGTCCAGCCTAGCCTCCGGACCTCGCAGACAAGAGCGTGTATGGCTTGGATCTGACACAGACTAGGAGGTCTGCTCGTGGGAGGTCTGAGCCAGCCTTTTCCGCGATGGAACCAGTTGCTTCACTCGGAATGCACCAGGATACCTTCGGAGGATCGGCGCGCTGGCGAGATGGCTTAGTGGACCTGTTCACCGCAAGGTGGGATCTCTGGCTTTCCCCGCGCCTTCGTGGGGTATAGCCCTCCTGGACGAGTTGCCAACGCTCTGACCTAGCCTGGGAAGGATCCTCCTCTTGTCCTGTGGGTCACCCCTTTCCCTGGTACCGGTCCTGAACCTCTTTCTCGCCGCGGACCCCCCGCTACTGCTTCCCGCATTCTATTAGGTCCTCATGCAGCCGCGATGGTCTCTGTTCCGCCTTGCTGGAGCGCCTACCCCTGAGCCTTGGCGGTTTGCGACAGACCCTCAACGCTGGAGTCTTCGCATGGGCAGCAGTCGAAGCCTCGCTATGGCCCGCTTCCCCAACTTGACGACTCTACGATGAAGTTGGCGAGGCATTGTGCTCTTGGACAGCGTCCGTCACCTCTCCCCCACCGACCCTGCTGACCCCAGCTGGTAGACTTATCCCCAGGAGACTAGGCAGGATAGCCTGAGCCTGCCTCACGTATACCTACGACGACATAGCCGTACGGGCGGACGCGCACGCTTCTTGGCCGTGCCCGGCAGCTCTGAAGCTACAGGGCAGTCGATCTTCCTGTCTACGCTCTGCCATACGATCCGAATTCCAGGATCCCTCCCTCAGGGAGCTTAGAGGCTAATAACGTCCAATAAGCTACGTGCAGGGCCACGAACGCCACAGCCGCCAGGAACTGGGCTGCCCTCTTCGTGGCTACTGGAGGGCTGGCGCGCAGGTGCTCTCGATCGCAGAGTTCTGTCAGCCTAGCGAGGTTACTCGCTCTGGTGGGGGACATCCCGGGGGGGCTCTCCTCCCTCCTGGCGCTTCAGCGCCGTCGCTTATACCTACCTAGAGTTGTCGGGAGTTGCGGTTGGGAGGACGGCCCTTGGGGCCTTAGGTGTGCTAGAGCGCGGCACCCTCCTCCTTTTCGCCATTCTCCCATAAGGTCATGTCATCGGTAATGTTTTTGAAGAAACAAATGCATTTGTTTCTTCAAAAACATTACCGATGACATGACTACTAGGAGTGTCCACTCCTTGCTCAATTCTAGCCTAAGAACCTGTTGTGTGAACACAACCCGGGAGGCACTCGGGGAACCCCCAGAGGGACCGAGAGTTGTCTCCCGCTCCTACCCACCAGCCCTATTCACCTGTGAACTCCAGTCACGCTTCTTAGGCTCACGCGTTCAGACGTGTTTTCTCTAGCCTCTGGACTTAGAAGTTTTTTTGACCGGTTCGGTCTGCCTTGCGTGCTTCGTCTTCGCCGGCCTTGGTTGCTACTCGTACGACGTTGGGCGACTGCAGCTGCAGTCTTGTTCAAGGGTTCCCTCTCTGGCTTTACCGATCGGGCTGTGGGGGTCATGGAACTTTCTCCTTCTCGTACCACTCCGACTGAGAGGTAAGGTAGTTAGAGGGGCCTCGGCTGGTTGCCCGGGCGGGGCACAAGCACGAGCAGCTTGCCTTTTGCGTCGCTTCTTCCTCGTGTGGGGTTTTTTGGCCTCTGTTTGGTTGCCTGATTAGCTGAAGAATGTTGGCGCCGGTTTTGGCGGGCTTTTCGCGCCATTGCCAGATGCGAGTGAGTTACGTTTCTGTACCTAGGCCATGCCTAACTTTTAGGCTTACGGTTTAGACGCCCTGCGTTATGACGAAGGCTTGGATGCTCACCTGTCCCGGCAGGGTTTGTTTCCCGCCGCCGTGGTTTTAATTAAATGTTGACGGCAGGTGAACCATACGTGGGTTAATTGGGTGCATAACACCACTGTAGCTTGGGGGCCTAAAGCTTAACGGGGAGCTTGGTGGACACTCGCCGAGTGCCTTCATGTTTTGTGTGTTGCAGTGACCTACTGATGACATGCACAAAATGCGGAGGCTTCCAGTGGGCGTCGGATAAACATGCAGTCTGTCTCCCCTGCGCTGGGTGTGCGTCCGACCATACGTGTGACGTCTGTGCTACATGGCCGGAACTGCGGTGGTCTACTCTCTGGAACTTTTATAGGAGGGAGCCTCCTGCCCTCGCGGGTACCTTGAAGTTTACCGAGACGCCTTCCGCTGTGCCCCCGGCACCGGACGTGCGAGACCAACGGGATCCGACGCAGATAACGCCACTGAGTAATCAAGCGACTAGTGCACGGAGTGGGAGTTCGACTGTCAAGACCGCCTCCGTTCGGGAGCGCGCCAGGACACAGTTGGTGGAAAGAACCCGCCTCTCCCAAGAGCCTGGTTTGGTGGGACGCTCGTGGCGTCCCTCCTCCACCGTCGTTCCCCACTCGTCTCTGAGGAAGCCGCCGGGATCCCGCTGGAGGTCCCCTGGCCGGCCAGTAACCCGCCTCTCCCAAGAGCCTGGTTCAGAGAGACACACTTGCACTTGTCTGGAGCCTCCTGGTTGTGAAGAACGTAGACACGGGATTTCTGCTCGACGTTTCCGCTCTCCTTCGCACGATCGTAGGAGGACCTTCTCTTCTCATCGCTCGTCGCATCGGGACTCCCCTCGCCGCAGACGGTTTTCACCTTCTTCGCGTTCGCCTTCTCGTTTGGACTCCCGTTCGTCCCGTCCCTCTTCCCAGCGACCGGCCACTTCCCCCCTTCCTCGTCCTCACCGCTCCGTTCCCTCTCGTCGCAGCCGTTCTCCCCGTCGGGATCCGCCCTCGGCACACAGGAGACCCTCACCGCGTCGTTCAGCCTACCGCTCTCCGCTGCGGAGGGAGTCTTCGTCCGCTGCGGTTCTCCGTCAACGGGATTCCCGGCCTCGGAGCCCTCGTCGCCCTCTTCGGTCGCCGGTTTCCGGACAGCGGGACTTCGACACCCTCAGTTTGGCGCCGGAGGATTCTTCGGACTGGTTACTCGGAGGCCTTAGCCGTTCTTCAGCTTCTGCCTCTTCGGCTTCCAGTGGGTCGGCCTCCGTCAGACAGGTTTCTTCTACCCGGATGGACACGCGGCTGGCGCTGGACGGAGCTGCCAAGCTCATCGCCGCCGCCTTACCTGAGGATGTTTGTCCGGCTTCACCGCCTGTGAAGAGGAAGATTTCCGCCTTCGTGGACGCGGATAGGACTGTCAAGAGGTTCAAGTCCCTCCCACAGCCGGCTAGTTTTTTGGATCTGCGGGACGCTTTCTCGTCTCACCTGCTTTCGGAGACTCGGAACTCGGACTTCTTCGCGGACGGGAGATGGCCTTCCGCTCTGGACATCGCGTTTCAACAGGATTGGTACGCCGGCCATTCACAGTCGTTCCTCTGCCCGCTGCCTCCCGTGGATCCCGCCGCTCTGATGCAAGCCGGAGGGGCGTCTATGCTGAAACGATCCTTCCCACGGGGACTGGATAGGACGGCGTCGCTGGTCCGGAACACGCTCGCCTGCTCCAGTTTCTTGGACTTACTCACTCAGGCTTTCATCCGGCGTCTCGAGGAAGCTTGGCAGCCTACTCTGTCTCCCCTCCTGGGAGACCTACTAGTCATGGCGGAGGCTGGGAACCGCGCGGCTTATCACTCATCGGTTAACGCGATGGTGGCTGCGGCTAACTGCGACCTTATGCGACGTGACGCCGTCCTACAGGCTTGCAGTGGAATGCCAGTCGACCTGAGTACCCAGCTACGTCGAGCCCCTCTGGGAGGGCCTCTGCTCTTCGGGGATACTTGGCAGACGGTTAAGGACTCCCAACTCTGACCGTTGGCCTCGCAAGACTGTCAAGCAACGCTTTCCTCCCGCCCGCACGGCCCTGGGGCGCTCCTTGCGGGCGCGTAAACGTGTCAACTCGGACCCGTCTGCCCCGCCACGAGCTGCGCCGCGCCGTCGCCCGTCCTTCCGTCGCCCTGGCCCAGCTAGCACCCCTACCCCCGCCTGGCCCCGTCCCGCCCGTCGCCCTAGGCGCGGGCGGGCCACCTGACTTGTCCCCGGTTCTGCCCCCGCCGACCGTCGTCGGGGCTCCAGTCGGCGGGAGGCTAGCACGATTCAGCGAGGAGTGGCGCTCGCTGTTTCGAGACGAGCCCTGGGTTTTGGACGTGGTCACCAGAGGATTACGGATCTCGTTCCGCTCTCCCCCACCTTTGCGCTCCGTTCCACTTTGGACAGAGGTGCCGTCCGACGTCCTCAAGGCCGCCGCTCTGCGAGGAGAAGTCGCGGCTCTCCTGTCGAAGCAGGCCACAGAGGTAGTGCAGCGTCCAGACTCGCCCGCCTTTTACAGCCGACTGTTTGTGGTGCCCAAACCCGGCGGCAAGTGGCGGCCAGTCATAGATCTGTCGGCGCTGAACGCCTTCATCGCGGCCCCTTCCTTTCGGATGGAGACGACAAGGGCCCTTCGGGCGGCGGTTCAACCCATGGACTACGCGGTCAGTTTAGATCTGTCCGACGCCTACCTACATGTTCCCATGCACTCGTCTGCCAGGAAGTACCTGCGCTTCGCGTTCGAAGGAGTGATTTACCAGTTTTGCGCCCTTCCGTTCGGTCTCAACCTCAGCCCCTGGGCCTTCACCCGCATCATGGATGCTGTAGTGGCCAAGGCGAGGCAGTCGTCGTCCAGTCCGACGTCAAATTATCTCGACGACCTACTCTTGAGAAATCAGGTGGAGACCGCGCTTGTGGCAGACAGGGACGCCCTCTTACGGCTGCTTTACCGGTTGGGATTCCTGGTCAACACCGGAAAGTCGGACTTCACTCCTGCGCGCCACTTCATCCACCTAGGCATGGAGTTTGTCACGGACCGCAACAGGGTACTCTTGCCAGAGAAACGGATTGTGAAGTTATCCGCCCTCGCCGCGTTGGTAGATCAGCAACAGGCAGCCCCCGCCAGGGTCTGGCTTCAGCTTCTGGGCCTGATCAACGCAGCAACGGATCTTATCCCCCTCGGGCGTCTCTACTCCCGACCGCTACAACTTCATCTCCTACTGCTCTGGCGTCCCTCCTCGGGCGACTTGACCACGAGCGTCCCCGTGTCCCCGCTGGTACGCCCCCACCTCTTACGGTGGACCGACAGAGCTTGGTTGGCTCTGGGAGTCCCCATTTCCTCCCCATCCCCTCACCTCTCCCTGTGTGTCGACGCGAGTCGGGCTGGTTGGGGAGCCCACCTGCTTCCTCAGTTCTCCACGACGTCCGGCCTCTGGCCTCCGGAGTTCGCGGACAAACACAGCAACTGGTTGGAACTGCAAGCGGTGTGGCAGGCCATCATCGTTTGGGAAGAGGAACTCAGGCACCAGCAGCTTCTCGTCCTTTCGGACAACTCGACAGTGGTAGCGTATATACAGAAGCAGGGAGGAACTCATTCACCCGATCTTTGCATGCTACTGTTCCGATTGATGCGATGGTGCGAGGACCGCGATTTGTCTCTCAGCGCTCGCCATATCCCCGGTCGCCTGAATGTTTTGGCGGACTCCCTATCTCGTCGAGGACAGCTCATTCACACGGAATGGACGCTACGCCAGGACATTTTCCGGATGATTTGCTCTCACTGGGAGACCCCGATGGTGGACCTGTTCGCCACGAGGTGGAATCACCAGCTTCCCCTCTTCGTATCCCCAGTACCGGATCCCCTGGCTTGGGCGGTCGACGCCTTATCCATTCCCTGGGACGGACTCATAGCGTACGCCTTTCCCCCGACAGTCCTTGTTCCCAAAGTCCTCCTAAAGCTGCGAGGAACCAATGCGATCCTACTCCTGGTCGCCCCGTTCGCTTGGACTCGTTCCTGGTCCACCGACCTGATCAGCCTCGCCACTCACCCTCCTCTACTGCTCCCCACGCCCCGCACTATGCTCAAGCAGCCACGTCAGGCGCTGTTCCACCCTTGTCCGGAACGCTTACTGCTACACGCCTGGAGGTTGTGCGGCAAGCCCTCTCCGCTAGAGGCTTCTCGGGTGCTGCAGTGGAAGCGATCGCTACAGCCCGCAAGCCCTCGACTAGACGTATCTATGAGGGAAAATGGAGGGTACTCTGTGCCTGGTGCAGCTACCGTCGTCTCTCCCCCACCGAACTGACAAACCCCCAACTTGCGGACTTCTTCCTCTGGCTCTTCGGAGATCTAGGACTGGCCCCTATTACCATTCGGGGATATCTCTCGATGATTGCCGACACCTACCGGCATCTCGGCCGCGCGGATCCCGGCGCATGTAAGGACCTAGCAGATCTTATGTCACACTTCGGACTACAAAGGCCTGCCTCTCGCTCACTACTTCCCCGCTGGGACTTGCCATGGGTTCTTACCTGGCTGAACTCACCACGTTTCGAACCACTACCGCTGGCCAGTCTTGCTGATGTGACGCGGAAGACCTGCTTCCTGCTGGCGCTCGCCACCGCGGCACGAGTAAGCGAGATACACGCTCTATCAGCCCGGCCTACATGCCTGCAATTTCGAGCGGATCATTCGGTCCAACTGGTGACCGACCCTGCCTTCATTGCCAAGACTAGGTCTCCACTGACGGCACCACAGGTTATCACCTTACGACCGTTACGCGGGAAGGACTTCCCCAAAGAGACCAGGCAACAAGATCCTGTACGAGCCCTCAGAGTGTACTTGCGCCGAACCAGAGCCGTCTGGAGGGGACGCTCACGCCTCTTCCTACCTTTAAAACCCGGAAGAAACGACATTACAGCACAGACAGTCTCTTCCTGGTTACGCTGGGTGATTCGCTCAGCATATGTCGATCTCTCCCCACAGGGAGCGAAGAGCCTAAAGATTCGAGCGCACGAAGTACGGGCCATGGCCACGAGCGTAGCCTTCGACAGGAACTGCGCTGTCAAGGACATCGTGGCGGCGGTGGGCTGGCGATCAGAATCTACTTTCGCCCGCTTCTATCTACGGGATCTGGCAGGGCAGCGAGACAACCTCGCCTTGGTGGGGGACCTCACGGCGGCACAACACTCCCTCCCGGCGCCGCAGGCGCCGTAGGTACGCACCCACTAGGGAGTTTGGAGTGTCGAAGGAGAGGAGGGGGCCATGGCCTAGAGAAAACCTTCTGGTGCGGCACCCTCCTCCTGTTCGGCATTCTCCTAGTAGTCATGTCATCGGTAATGTTTTTGAAGAAACAAATTCATTTTTCTTTAAAAGGTATTTTTTCGAAAAATACTTACCGATGACATGACTCGAAGGACCCTCCCACCTGCCCCGCTTGCCGCTGGTGAGCCTAATTCGTGACTGGAGTTCACAGGTGAATAGGGCTGGTGGGTAGGAGCGGGAGACAACTCTCGGTCCCTCTGGGGGTTCCCCGAGTGCCTCCCGGGTTGTGTTCACACAACAGGTTCTTAGGCTAGAATTGAGCAAGGAGTGGACACTCCTAGTAGTCATGTCATCGGTAAGTATTTTTTTAAAAAATACCTTTTAAAGAAAAATGAATTTTTCTTTAAAAGGTATTTTTTCGAAAAATACTTACCGATGACATGACTCGGACGACCCTCCCACCTGCCCCGCTTGCCGCTGGTAAGCTAAGTATCCTGACTGACGGACTATGGGTACTCTGTCCCAGATGGGAAGTATCGGGAGATAACTCTCGGCCCCCTCCGGGTTCCCCGAGTGCCTCCCGGGTTGTGTGGTAACACAACGAGCTCTTAGGCTAGAATTGCGTAAGTAGTAGACACCTCCCATAAGGTCATGTCATCGGTAAGTATTTTTCGAAAAAATACCTTTTAAAGAAAAATGCATTTTTCTCACAGCTTCAAATCCAAACTTGGTAGTTGGTACAAAGATGGCTGATGGTAAGACCTTCCTATGCATACAAATTTGGATGACCCCTCAGTAAGGCCAAGAGTCAAAAGAATCAGTAAATAGGTCAGAAATAGCCATTTTTAACAACGACAAAAAATTCTCAAATACTATTCACATCTTCAAACCCAAACTTTGTACCGATGTACCTTATGGTACAACCTTTCTATACATACTAATTAGGATGGCCCCTTTGAAAGGTCATGGGTCACAACCCAAACTTGGTCCTGAGATATGCATGTTAATTTGGCTGACCTCACAGTAAGGTCAAGGGTCACAAGATATTGGCAAATGATGTAAAATTTCTTTTTGGAGGAGTAGAATGTGAGTTTTTTAATCAGTATTTTGCAAATCTCTTCAAACAAATTTGGCAGAAAGATAGCTGATGATAAGACCTTTCTGTTCATACTAATTTGGTTCACTGCTCACAAAGGTCAAGGATCACAGGAGATTGAAAAAAAATGTGAAAAAAGCATAAATTTGGAGAAAATATGGATTTTACAGGTACGAAAGCCAACCCTTTGCTTATTTTGGGAACATCTGAGCACTTTCTCATGTCGGTGACCTTGGAAAGGTCAGGGTCACAAAGTTCAGATCATTTAAGTGGATTAGTCATGCACGTGAGCATACAGGTAAAGGGCTTTGCCATTCTTGTTTTTCCTCTTTTATGTCTGAAAGAAACAATACAAATACCCCAGTAGCAAAAGACCTTTGGGTTGATGTTGGCCCACAGCAGTTTCCCCTAGCCCACTTAGTTTGCCGATAGCGGTAACCTGATTCGCCTAGCACAGGCATCGCCAGACTCGGGTGGCTGCAAGCCCCGTAGTAGCAACAAAGAAACAAAAACGGATACTTCTTGCGAACAACTAAAGATTTAGGTTTTTACAGCACTAACATCTTTCTCACCTTAAAGGCAAATGGTCTGCAGAGTTGCCAACCACTACGGAATTTCCGTAGTTTACTACGGAAGTAGATGTGTTACTACGGAGCTACGGAAGTAGTAAAAATACTACGGAAAAGCAAAATCAATAGTTAATTTTTTTTTTTTTTAAGGTTCGTTGAGCGCCTGTGGCTACAGTGTAGGCTGCCGGCCGAGTCAGGGTCACGGTCACCCAACTAAGTTACTGATCACAGCTTCCAGTGTGTGTTACGCTTTGAACCAATCATTGTGAAGCCGGTTGGAATGCAACCAATCAAAATGCGCATGCTTTGACGTACAACCCTGTTCACACGCTAGCTCTTAATTTTACACATTTTCGGCTCAAATTACGGGAATACGACCAGTCCCTCTAAAATACGCAATTTACAGGGGGGGGAGGGGGGGGGGGGGCTGGCTAATTGTGGACTGAAGATCGGCCGTTAGGCTCCCAGCCTCTGGAACCAGAGACTGTCACTAAGCTTTGCGCGTGTAGTCCGCTACACACTGACTAGCCAAGGCAGCAAAAATACTCGCACACAGCGCGCCAAGCGTGCACTGAAACACTGAACTCTGACTCGCGTAACTAGCGATAGCAGAGGCCTCCACTGCTACAAATGCATGCAACGTGTGCAGAAAGGACTTTGTTGTTGCTCACAGTGGTGCGTACAAAAGTATGATATTCAAAGACAGTCAAGGGTGGTGTCAGAATAACTTGGCGCATGTAGGCGCCAAGCTATTCTGACACCACTCTTGAACTAGCATGATATATCACAGTGTCTCCAGCACTGTCGACCTCAAAGGACATCAAAAAAAAAAAACACCCTATAATTTCATCCTCAGGATGTGATGAGTTATAATAAGGTAGGATATAACATGAATAATATGTATCACCCCCCACCCGGGTCTGCCCTGGGGGACTTGGGTGGGGTTAGGTACTTTTTAGTTCCCAGGGTCACCCTGGTCAGCCCCACAGGGTGGGTTTTCCCCACTATTCTGGGGCATGTGTTTCTGTCTACCCTTAGTCCATTCACCTGTATTTGCCTTTTTAAAACTCTCCCTACTGTCTGCACTGCCTGTAGCTCTTGATATTGGATGTGTGTTGCCAAATGGTCTTGGCTTTATTTAGGCCACATGTTGTAGGTGTATTTAACGTATTGGGCCGGCTGGTGACATACATTCAATATTCTGTTTTGTTTTTTTCACAAGCAGTGCAGGCACGTCCTGAGAAAGCCTTGTTGCTGTCGGGACGTTAAGCAATGTACAATCAATCAATAATATATATCACAACACTTAGTAGGATAATATATATCACAACACTTAGTATATCACATTGACTACTGAAATTGACGCGCATTGACTACTGAAATTGTCATGAAACTACTGAAATTCTACATTTTGACTACTGAAAAAAAAATTTGGGGTTGGCAACTCTGGGTCTGCCTTTATCAAGGTTATAATTTCATTTTCTGCTCTTACACTGAAAGTGAATAAAATACTTGGTAAGACCAGCGCATTGCCAGACTCGTGGCTGCAAGCGCCGCAGTAGCAACAAAGAAGCAAAAACAGATACCTCTTGCAAACAAGTAAAGATTTAAATGAAAAGAAAAGGGGAGACTGAGTAAAGATTTAGCCAGTTTCTCAGGTTTTCACAGCACAAACATCTTTCTCATCTTAAAGGCAAATGGTCTGCCTTTATCAAGCTTATAATTTCATTTTGTGCACTTAACTGTAAGCGAATTAAACACTTGGTAAGACCAGCACTCGTGATGTAACCTTTTCCCTAAGGGGCTCAAGTTCAGCACATGCGCACACTGCTTAAAAAGGCAACCTAGCTATTCCAAACAATTTCTGCCACAGCTCGCTCGCACACACGCGTACCCTTTGAAACTAAGTGGGTCAGAGCCCGCAGCGAGACACTGCCCTGCACGCGCAATAGGAACAAAGAAACAAAAACAGATACCTCTTGCAAACAAGTAAAGGTTTAGCCAGTTTCTCAGGTTTTCACAGCACAAATATCTTTCTCACCTTAAAGGCAAATGGTCTGCCTTTATCAAGCTTATAATTTCATTTCCTGCACTTACACTGAAAGCGAATTAAACACTTGGTAAGACCAGCAAATGTGCTGTAACCTTTCCCCTAAGAGGCTCAAGTTCAGCACACGCACACACTGCTGGAAATGGCAACCTAGCTATTCCAAATAATTTCTGCCACAGCTCCATTGCGCGTGCGGGCAAATGGCAGGTTAGCTCGCACGCACGCGTAGCCGTTGAAACTAAGTGGGCCAAAGCCCGCAGAGAGAAACCACCGTGGGCCGCAGTGGGCTCACATAATCGTGCACGTGCCTACTTGGGCTGATGTCTGACAAGTACCATTGCTTTCTGGGTAAAATAAAAAATTCACACCGACATCTCGGTGGCTTTTAGTTTGAGCTTCTTCAGGCCTCTTGGTGACAACTCTGTGTACGTTCTGATGTATTGAGTTCCAGTGATAGCCCCCATTCACATCTCTGTTGCATGTTAACCCTTTTAGCCCCAAGGTTCCATTTCTCAAATTTTGGAAGTGTTGCCTAACGACTGTACCAGTTGCAGGAGATGGATTGACCATAATTCAGGGATAGTGCTAGATTAGCTTGACACCTTTATGTGCCAAGCTAATCTGGCACTACCCTTGAATTATCATGGTCAATCAATCTCCTGCTGTAGGGACTCAGGGCTAAATGGGTTAACTCATTTGAGACGTACTGCCTCCGGATACACAGCATAAGCCTCGTATCCAGAGGCGGCACGTCTCGAATGAGTTAACCAACATGGATGTCATTACATTGTAATTTACATATTAACGTGGTAATGATGTTGCAGAACCTGTACTCACGTGTGCCCACTTGTCAGATTACAACGTTCTACTATGTGGGTTTTGCCTACATGATGATGCGCCGTTACCAGGATGCCATTCGCACCTTCTCCAACATCCTGCTCTACATCCAGCGCACCAAGCAGATGTTTCAGAACCGCACACAGCTCTATGACCAGGTAATGTACCGCTGTGGCTGTCAAATAACTCTATTATTTGATAATTTGTGACTTTGTCTTGTAACTCTATGACTCTATACGGGTAACCTGTAACCTAGTCACATAATTCTCTGTACAGTTGTTGCTGTGTAGTTTTTTCATGACAGTTTTGGAGCGAAATAGCTGTCGCGTGCTAGCCTGTGATGTTGAATCTTACAGGCTAAGGCTAGAAGATTAAAATTCATAGACCTCCGCACACACGAGACTCTTGCTAAGCAGTCCATGTAACGAGAATGGTAAGGCCCTTATGGCTCGCATGTATCACTGGTCCACATGTATGATCTTTGTTACCTTGACCTTTCCAACAGTAAATGAGCAGGTGTTCAGGTGTCTTAAGATATATATAAGGTACAAACAAAATCCATGTTTTCTCAAAATGTATGCATTTATTACACATTTGTCAACCCTAAGGGATTAACTAAATTAGTATACATACACATGCAAAGTTTTTCGACATAGCAACTTGTTTGTTTGCCAAATTTGGTTGAAAGTTTGCAAAAACCTTGATTAAAAACTAAAATTCTGTCAAATATGGGCACTATTTTCTGACCTCTTATGACACTTGACCTTTCCAGGGTGTCGCCCAAATTAGTATGCATAGAAAGGTCTTTCCATCAGGTATCTCTGTACTAAGTTTGGGTTTGAAGTTGAAAATAGCAGTTTTGTCAAAATATGGATAATTTTGACCTATTTCTGGAACCCTTGTGACCACAGCCTTTTGAGAGAAGTTGCTAAAATTGGAATGTTTTGAGAGAGTAGCTGAAATTGGAATGCTTAGAAAGGTCTCGTCACAAAGTATCTATGGGCCAAGTTTGAAGACTGTAGCTTGAACAGTCTCTAAGAAAATTGCGACATTAACCCATTTAACCCCATGGGCACTTTTCCCAATTTTCCCAAATGACTACCAGCTGCAGGAGATGGGTCAAATTGATAATTCAAGGGTAGTGCTAGATGAGCTTGGCGCCTAAAGGCGCCAAGCTCATCTGGCACTGCCCTTGAATTATCATGGATAATCCATCTCCTGCTGTATGGTGCGGGGGCTAAATGGGTTAAATGTACCATGGATGACGGACATGTGACAACAGATGATGGATGGCCCAGTACATAGTCTCAGTGACACTCACTTTTGCTATTGCTCCTAAGCCAATAAAAGCATGACTTCTACTTACTCGTTCAGATCATCAAAGAACAGTGATGAGGCGTGCACATCGGTGATCATAGATTGATTGATATGACTAAACCAGATGCTTTTTTGTTGTACAGATCAGTGAAATGCAGTGATGAGACTTGCACATTAGTATTGATCGATTGACCAAAAGACATTTGAGTAAAATAAATGCATTGTTAATTGCAGATAAGCAAGAACAATGACAAGATGTATACTCTGCTGGCCATTTGCCTGGTGTTGCACCCCATGCGTATTGATGAGAGCGTTCACTCCCACCTGCGTGAGAAATATGCTGACAAGATGCTTCGTATGCAAAAATGGTAATACCTGTAGATAGCATCATCAGTCTGTTGCTGCCTTTATTATGTTCTACCATTTTATTTTTTTCTGTCACATTTGCTGCCGCTATTTTGTTGTACCATTTTATTTCTTTCTGTCAAACTACAAAAGGATATGAATGTTCAAATTGTTTATTGCACTTTTGCCATGAAGAATTTGACATGTTTCAATGTTCAGAACATAGCTGAATTGTTATGAACTAAATGATGACATCTTCTTAGCTCTGAATAGTTAAAATACAACTGTTTTCTTTTTATCTGTAGGTCAGATTTTTTTTGTGCATGCTGGTTGAACACAGTAATGGTTCATTATTGATCAGTTCTTCTTGCTGTGTTGCATGCACGTTCAAGAAATGCTAGGCAGCAGTGACGTGTTTGTTTCTTCAAAAACATTACCGATGACATGACCTTATGGGAGGTGTCTACTACTTACGCAATTCTAGCCTAAGAGCTCGTTGTGTTACCACACCACCCGGGAGGCACTCGGGGAACCCCGAGGGGGCCGAGAGTTATCTCCCGATACTCCCCATCCGGGACAGAGTACCCATAGTCCGTCAGTCAGTCTACTTAGGCTTACGCTGTTCAGACGTGTTTGCTCTAGCCTACGGACTTGGGATTTTCGACCGGTTCGCCGGTCGTCGACGGCCTTGGTTCTTCGCTTGACTTCTTCTTCATCCGTCCTCCCTGTGCCTTGCGTGGCTCTGGTGCCCCCTCTTCGTTGGCAGCTGCCCGCTTGGCTGCTTGTATGCCTGGGCTGTGCTGTGCGCTTCGCTATGACTTCGCCGCGCGTGCCTTGGTTGAGGTTTTTCTCCCCCCTTCCCCGGTCCCGCTCCGGGAAAAGGTAAGGTAGTTGGGTTGGCCCTCGGCCGGTCCCCGCGCTGGGCACTGGTTGAGCGGGCACGAAGGCGGTCTTCTTCGGCGCTGTTGCTTTGCGCCAAGATTCTTGGCTTTTACTTGGCGGGCCCCGCGCCAGTTCCCCCTCTCCTTCCGTGTTGGTGTGGCATTATTATTTCACAGGGTCAAAATCTCCCTTTCTCAAAAGAGAGGGCATTTACGCGTGAGGAAAGGAATGAGACGTTTTAATCTGGAACGGTCATTCTTAAACGGCTCAGATCCACAGGTGGTCAGCTTCGTTTTCCAAGATGGCGTCTAGCGATGCAGAGCACCTTTTCCTCGCGGTTAAAACCTTTAATGGAATGGGAGTGGTGTGAAAGATCGGTGAAAGTTAAGTCTAACCATATTTCTGGCGCTTACCTACTCACTTGTTTCTTACCTACTCTTTTGTACCTTGTGGGGTTCAGGGAATGTGTTATGCTCCAGCCATTCCTTGACGCATTACGTTGGTGAGTGGGGCGAGAGCCGACGCTTACTTCGGTACTGTGTCGGTCAGGTAATGCCTGTTGTTTTGCGTAATGCAGACCTGTTTACCATACACGGGGGCTTATTAGGTACACAATTTGGCTGGTGGGTGAACATACTTGTGCACTTTTATACTTCGCATCACATGTTTCAGTTCTTGGATGTCATGTGTTATGCCCTCTTGAGCGCAGGGCCACTGGTCGCCACGCCTTGCTGCCGTTTGTTAAGGTTTAAGATGACCTTTTTGTGGCTGTAATAGACGAAAATCATAAAAAAAAAAAAAAAAAAACCAAAGTCTTGCCACCACAGGTGCTGCTCACATTCATGCATGCGCTCGTTCCGCAAGTTACAGGAACAGAGCTACAAAATGGACATTGATTTCAGACGGGTGTAGCCCGTCGCCAAGGCAGCTAAGGGCCGGCGCCAGTGACCTCATCCCAACCCGAACCTACCTGACGGAAACAGAGTGCTAAGACAGCCCTATGTCTCCTGAACACTTTAGTATATGCTCTTTGGTTAAATTCCTCCTTGCCTAAGGCTTGTGCATGTGAATACAAATTACGGTCGAAAGGAGATTAATGGCCTATATAGGCAACATAAAACTACGATCAAAGCTGCACCTGGAGGCCCGTCGCTATAGTACAGCGCCGGTGTTCAGCGGAGGGCACCACTCCGACAAAGGTTACTGTGCCTGCCGCTTGCTTCAGGCCTATACTTGTCATGACATGCTTGAGTTGTTGTGCATGATGTGTTGCGAAGGTTAACCTTACCAGGGCAGGGTACCTCAGGCCCACGCCCGCGTGCCTTCGGTTTTTATATGTTGCAGTGGCCTCTGGACCTGCACACTACATGGAGGATTCCAGTGACCGTCGGACTCACAAAAGGTCTGTCTACCATGTGCCGGATGTACCTCCGAACGTTGGTGTGACGTCTGCTCCACATGACCTGAACGGCGCTGGGCGCTACTTGGGGCTTCCTTTGGCGAGTTCGCCCGGCACCTGTGACTGGTTCCAGATCTGCTGAAATACCGGCTGCTGTTCCCGGTACTACGATCGCTCGAGTTCCGACGAGATGATGGAGAGATCACCATGCCGGACGCGTCAGTATAGTGTGCAGAGTGGGTTGATCGATGCGGTGGTTCCCAGGAGGGAACGCACCAGGACCAAACATTGTGGCAGACAGAAAGCCCGCATCGACACGGAGCTCGGTGCGGAGGGACGTGCGCTAATCCGTCCTGATCCTATGCCGATCCCCGCTCGTCTCCTAGAAAGCCCGCTGGCTCCTACGCGGAGTCTCCTCACTGGCAGCGAGCCCACCTCGCCATAGAGCTCGGTTCGCGGAGACATTCTCGCACGCATGCATCGTCTCGGCACAAATGGAATCCGCTGGGCGCACAGTACGGAACCCACACACCGCTCAAGGTCAGCTGGGAAGCCGTCCAGGCAGCCGATGACGAGGCGCAGGTTATCGCGCTCGGAGCGGGTATGCTGGCACCGCCCTCGCTCCCTGGAGGGGGCTCCACCAGGACAGCGCTGCTCGTCGGGAGACACACTGAGCCGGCTGCTAGTGGTTACAGAGTCCTGTTGGTGACAGCCGGCTAGACAGAGGTTCCAGTCTCCGTTTCTTACCGCTCGATTCCTTGACGATCTTGTGGAGAGATCACCACGCCGGTTGCAACGTTCCAGTACGCGGAGTGAGTTGATCGATGCGGTCGTTCCTAGGAGGGAACGCACCAAGAACAAACCTTATGACAGACAGAAAACCAGCACCGGCACGGAGCTCGGTGCCGAGGGACGTGCGCCAATCCGTCCTTGATCCAATGCCGATCCCCGCTCGTCTCCTAGAAAGCCCGCTGGCTCCTACGCGGAGTCTCCTCGCCGGCAGCGAGCCCACCTCGCCATAGAGCTCGGTTCGCGGAGACATTCACGCACGCGTACACTTTCACGGCACGATTTGGAATCCTCTCGGCAACTTGGATCTCCTCTCTCGAACTCCTAAACGCGAGGAGGGACCGCTCCGCTCCATGGGATGCTCGTCCGCTACGGTTCGCCATCGTTGGAGTCACTCTTCTAACACTCTACGTCTACACTCCGCTCTCTCTCCACTGCGGGCGTGCTTAGGAGTTGCCGTTCTTCACATCGCTCCAGGGATCCTGTCCCGTCTCGCTCGTCGGTCCCCTTCGTGTCCGGCTGCCGTTCGTCCCTTTCCTCTCCCCTCACTCAGCCATTTCCCCTTCTTCGTGCTCCGTCCCAGGGCGCCTGGCTGCAGTCGCTCCATTTCTGGACGCTCGACCCCCTCCGGTGGATCCTCGGGGAGGACGCTGTCGTTACTTCGCCTAGCACAGACCTGTTTACCTACACTTGGGGGTTTAAGTACACATATTTGCTTGGGTTACACTTACATGTACACTTTTCTACACAGTTATACACTATATACACCTTTGGAGATCTGACTACTCACTAGCTTGTGACCTTTTACGCGTGAGATCCAAATTACCCTTAGTCAGTTGGAAGGGTTTTGACTTCACACGGGGGGTAAACAGGTCTGCGAGCGCTTCGGCTTCTGTCTCCACTGGTGCCCTCTCGGATACAGCTCGGAGTTGGCCGCGGCTGCCGCACTTCGTGACAGGCGCTTCGGCTACCCTGCGCTTCTTCTCTCGGTTCCCGGAGCTTCTTGCTTCGCCCTCCTTGGAGTGGTCAGCTGTTGGCTTCCCTCGGCAGGACCGGGTCTCGGGAGGTCTCAGGAGTTTGCCTGCCCCTACCGGCTGCGGATCCGCTCTTGACTCCTCTTGGACTAGATGACCTCTCTCGTCCGTAACAACCTACACTGCGTGGGATCGGGGAGCTCCTTACCCTGCTCTTCGTTCTCCAGTGGACGGCTCCTGGCCCCTGGCAGGTCGTCTGGCCGCGGAAGGACCCCCTGTGCTGACGACTCGGCTGACCCAGGTTCTTCGGAGTTCCTGGACTTCACTTCGGGGAGCAGACCGTAGGAGGCTGCTAGGACCTTGGTTTCGCTTACGCTGGTGCCAGATGGCGATGGGATGCGGTCCGCGTAGGTGGTCCTCGGCTCCGCCTCCAGATCTTGGGCTGCGCCTTCTTCCGGAGCTGCCGACCCTTGACTCCAGTTTCCCGTGCACTCGGCCTCCACAACGTTCCTCGGTTCCCCTGCGAAGGAGGAGTCACCGCGGATGGAGGCTCCGCTCCTGTTTCGGTTTTCCGTTGGATTCACCGGGGGTCCTTAACCTACCCATGGACACTGTGGAACCAAAGCGCAGCGCCGTCTCCCGGGTGCCTAACCTACTCGACATCCCCATTGGGCGCACAGGGGTACGCCGGAGTTTGGACAGGTGGTACTGCTGCGGCGGTGCTCGCGGTGGAAGGGCCTAGCCACTGCTCAGAAGTCGGCTCTACTCTCCGTCGGTCGTCTCGCAGCCCGGCTGCTATAGCTACGCCCCCTACTTCCGTGGTTCTTTTCGAGGTCCAGCCTAGCCTCCGGACCTCGCGGACAAGAGCGTGAACGGCTTGGATCTGACACGGACTAGGTCTGCTCGTGGGAGGTCTGAGCCAGCCTTTTCCCCGATGGAACCAGTTGCTTCACTCGGAATGCACGAGGATACCTTCGGAGGATCGGCACGCTGGCGAGATGGCTTAGTGGACCTGTTCGCCGCTAGGTGGGATCTCTGGCTTTCCCCGCGCCTTCGTGGGGTATAGCCCTCCTGGACGAGATGCCAACGCTCTGACCTAGCCTGGGAAGGATCCTCCTCTCGTCCTGTTGGTCACCCCTTTCCCTAGTACCGGTCCTGAACCTCTTTCCCCTCAGCTCGCCACGGACCCCCCGCTACTGCTTCCCGCATTCTACTAGGTCCGCATGCAGCCGCGATGGTCACTGTTCCGCCTTGCTGGAGCGCCTACCCCTGCACCTTGGCGGTTTGCGACAGACCCTCAACGCTGGAGTCTTCGCATGGGCAGCAGTCGAAGCCTCGCTATGGCCGCTTCCCCAACTTGACGCCTCTACGATGAAGTTGGCGAGGCATTGTGCTCTTGGACGGCGTCCGTCACCTCTCCCCTACTGACCCTGCTGACCCCAGCTGGTAGACTTATCCCCAGGAGACTAGGCAGGATAGCCTGAGCTTGCCTCACGTATACCTACGACGACATAGCCGTCCGGGCGGACGCGCACGCTTCTTGGCCGTGCCCGGCAGCTCTGAAGCTACAGGGCAGTCGATCTTCCTGTCTACGCTCAGTCATACGATCCAACGTCCAGGATCCCTCCCTCAGGGAGCTTAGAGGCTAATTACGTCCAATCAGCTACGTGCAGGGCCTTGAACGCCACAGCCGTCAGGAACTGGGCTGCCTTCATCGTGGCTACTGGAGGGCGGGCGCGCAGGTGCTCTTGTTCGCAGAGTTCTGTCAGCCTAGCGAGGTTACGCACTCTGGTGGGGGACCGCCCGGGGGGGCGCTCCTCCCTCCTGGCGCTTCAGCGCCGTCGCTTACACCTACCTAGAGTCGTCGGGAGTTTGCGGTTGGGAGGACGGCCCTTGGGGCCTTAGGTGTGCTAGAGCGCGGCACCCTCCTCCTTTTCGCCATTCTCCCATAAGGTCATGTCATCGGTAATGTTTTTGAAGAAACAAATGCATTTTTCTTTAAAAGGTATTTTTTCGAAAAATACTTACCGATGACATGACTCGGACGACCCTCCCACCTGCCCCGCTTGCCGCCGGTAAGCTAAGTATCCTGACTGACGGACTATGGGTACTCTGTCCCGGATGGGGAGTATCGGGAGATAACTCTCGGCCCCCTCGGGGTTCCCCGAGTGCCTCCCGGGTGGTGTGGTAACACAACGAGCTCTTAGGCTAGAATTGCGTAAGTAGTAGACACCTCCCATAAGGTCATGTCATCGGTAAGTATTTTTCGAAAAAATACCTTTTAAAGAAAAATGCATTTTTAACACTAGTTTTCATAGTCTGTCTGGTGAACACAGTGATATGCAGGAGTTTGAGCAGTGCTTCTCGTTCGCCTGCCCTAAGTTCCTCTCACCAGTGCCCCCAAACTACGATGCCTTGGCAGAGAACTTCCACAAGGTGAGAAAATAGGCATACATTTTATGTTTTTTTGGGTGAGAATTGGCAGATGGAAATCTGTACATTTTAAGCTGTGCTTATGGAAATTCACGTATTTTAAAATCAAACTCTTTCTTATCACTACTGCAGGAGATATACCATGATAATTTAAGGGCAGTGCCAGATTAGCTTGGGGCTATCAGGTACAGTCGTTAGGTGACACCTCCAAAATTGGGGAGATGCGGCCATTGGGCCGAATGAGTTAAACAGCAAAAATACAAAATTTCTTGTCAAGATTGCAAGAGACGCTGCAGCCATGCTTCTGTGTATTTTTTTTTTTTTAAATGGCCAACTGTTAACTTTGTATATTGTGCTTTACCTCCAAAACTGATTCATGCGTAAAGTGTTTGAATCTGTGAAATCCTTCATGAAAATCTGTGTTTGCTGACAGGAGCCATTCAGACTACAGCTGCGGGTGTTCCTGGAGGAGGTTCAGCAGCAGATTCAGATCCCCACCATCAGGAGGTCAGTGTGCATAGTCACCTCAATGCACAGCCCAGCTTTTCCTCCTGATCAGAAGCGAGTGTATGCTTGGAAGTGTATTTGGCCTACCCTTTCTCAGTAGGCGGCAAAGTGGGGTTGTGCACCAGGCAGGTTTCAGTAACTGAAAGAAACTGGAGATCTACCGTCACTGTCTCAACACAGCAGATGGCAACCAAATGCAAGAGGCATAGAGCCCCATGAGCTGCTGCAGATGGGGGGGTATCATAAGATCCATGCCTCCTGCTGACATTCATATCTGTGTCTTAACCCTTTTCATCCTGGTACACTTGTGCTTGAAATAAATTTGACTATGATAGTTCAAGGATAGTGCCAGAACAGCTTGGCACCTAAGGCGCCAAGCTATTCAGGCACCACCCTTGAACTATAATGGTTGGTCTGTCTCCTAATCTGTAATGTGGCCTTCATAGGACAATAAGCAAAA
This sequence comes from Semisulcospira habei, assembly GCA_036245525.1. Classification (NCBI taxonomy): domain Eukaryota; kingdom Metazoa; phylum Mollusca; class Gastropoda; family Semisulcospiridae; genus Semisulcospira; species Semisulcospira habei. Next base: position 83,662,908 of record BTPG01000008.1, on the reverse strand, counting down.
TGTTAAAAAAAATCAGCCTCAGGATGTAATGGGTTAAGAAGATGAGGTTTAACTGTGAGTGTGCAATTGTTTTAGAGACACATTGGTATTAATCCCTTAGTGATTAAAGGGTTAGAAACAACAGCGAGCACCCCTTTTAACAGAATTTGATGCATTATTTGAAAACCTGTTTTTACGCTTTTTTTTTTTTGGTCTGTGCCATTATTTGCTTCTGTTTTTTTCCCGCCTGAATTTCTTGCTTCAAGGGGTGAAAATGTGTCAACTTCTTCTTAGTTCATTTTTGGCTCACGTGCGAAGCAAAAGTGAGTCTATGTTCTGGGCCAGTGGTCGTCTGTCCGTTGTCCGTCCGCCGTCGTCCGTGGTAAACTTTAATGTTGACATTTTCTCAGAGACTATTCAAGCTACAGCCTTCAAACTTGGCCCAAGGATACTTATTTCCTCAAATAATAATAAGCCCATTAAATAGGCGCTTTATCCCAATTGAAAATCAGCTCAAAGTGCCGCCGCGAACTGAACCCAACAAGCACGCTCACGTGAATCACGCGCATTCACTCACACACTGTACACAAACAGAGAACATTCACATGGTGCTAAGGGCAAGCTCAAGCGACCTACTGAAGTTTTGGAAATTCAAAATCGTTTGTATTTGAAATTTGATTAAGTGGGCTGAAACTGATACCAAAGTCAAAGACCTACCGATGGCATTACTATAAGGAAGGTACACGTAGCTTACCGATTTCAGCCTAACAACCCTTGTGTAGACCGACACAACAAGGGAAGCAACTCTTAGTAAGGTGCTACCATGACTCCTGAGTAGCCTCCCTTCCTCCCTATAAAGCCACATGGGCAGTGGTGCCATTCCAGTCTTACGCTTGGGGATCATTCTCTGGATTTGGATACCGGGTGTGTGTCAGTCAAAGTAAAAATTCAGCTTTGCAATTTTTTACAAATTGTTTATGCAAATGAAAGAATAATCCTTTTAGTTAATGTACATGCAAAGCAAAAAATAAAAAAAAACCGAATGATGTTAGCATTTCATATGATTTTTATTTTGCAAATTATACAGTCTCAGTTGTTGCATGGACGCCAATGCGAGTCCCATTCCACTCAAAATCAACTTTCAATACCATCATTAATTTGACACCTAAATCTCTTGGCTTGACTTCGCGAACGAAGATTTTATAGGAGTTGCCCACGACGTCTGCAGGCTTGTTCGTGGCTGCGGAGGCCAATCTGAGACAGGCAGGTTCGACCGCAGTGGCTGCAGGGGAAGGTATGGCCAGGGTTCTGAGCTGCGGCATCTCTGTTTTTTCTCCTGAGCCGCTTGTCCTTAAGGCTAGCTCTGTGAGAGTCCTCAAAGGAGACAGCTGCCTTGTAAATGGTGGAGCGCCAGGTGTCACGGTCCGCAGCAAGCGAAGACCACTGGTGGTGGTCGATTTGGCAGGCACTAAGTGACTTCTTGAGACAGTCTTTGTATCTCTTCTTTGGTGCCCCTCTGTCACGGTGTCCAGTAGCAAGCTCGCCGAACAGGGTGATCTTTGGTAGGCGATGATCCTCCATCCTGGAGACATGCCCCGCCCAGCGGAGCTGTGTCCGCAGCAGCAAAGCCTCAATGCTCACAGTTTCAGCCTGTTCAAGGACCTCGACGTTGGTGACATAGTCACTCCAGTGAATGCCCAGGATGGTACGCAGGCAGCGCTGGTGGAAGCGTTCGAGGAGTCGTAGTTGGCTGCGGTAGAGGGCCCAGGACTCGGAACCATACAGCAGGGTGGTGAGGACCACAGCTCTGTACACGCTGATCTTGGTGCCTGTTTTCAGCTGTTGATTGTGCCACACCCGCTTGAAAAGTCGCCCGAAAGTGCTGTTCGCTTTTGCCAGCCTGCTGTCAAGCTCCTTGTCCAGCTTGGCGTCCGACGTGATAATGCAGCCAAGGTAAGTAAACTGGTGCACTGACTTTAGTTCAGACTCGCCAATGGTGATGTGAGGAGGGCGATACACTGTCTTGGGTGCCGGCTGATGGAGGACCTCTGTCTTTTTCAGACTGACCTCGAGTCCAAAGAGCTGGGCAGCATCTGCGAAGCAAGACGTGATGCGCTGCAGGGCTCTCTCTGTGTGTGCAACGAGGGCAGCATCATCAGCAAAAAGCAGCTCACGAATCAGTTGGTCTAGGGTTTTCGTGTGGGCCTGCAGTCGTCTGAGGTTGAACAGGCTGCCATCGAGACGATACCTGATGTACACTGCATCGTCATCATCGAGGTCCACTGTGGCCTGCTTCAACATCATGCTAAAAAAGATGGTGAAGAGGGTCGGTGCCAGCACGCAGCCCTGCTTTACGCCGTTGAGAATAGGGAATGGTTCTGAGAGATCATTGTTGAGTCTGACCTGGCCTTGCTGGTCCTCGTGTAGCTGGACAATCATGTTGAGGAACTTTGGGGGACAGCCAAGTCGCTCCAGGATCTGCCACATGCCTTGCCTGCTCACAGTGTCGAACGCTTTTGTTAGGTCGACAAATGTTACGTACAGCCCTTTGTTCTGCTCGCGGCACTTCTCCTGTAGCTGTCTCAGCACAAAGACCATATCGGTGGTGCTCCTGTTTGCTCTGAAGCCACACTGGCCCTCTGGGAGGTGGTCTTCAGCGATGGCAGGTACCAGCCGATTCAGGAGCAGCCTTGCAAGGATTTTCCCAGCAATGGACAGCAGGGTAATTCCCCGATAGTTGGAACAGTCGGACTTCTCGCCTTTGTTCTTGTACAGGGTGATAACAACTGCATCACGGAGATCTTTTGGTAGTGTTCCTTCCTCCCAGCAGCAGAGAAAGAGGTCATGGAGCTTGTTGTGCAGTGCTGTGCCTCCATGTTTCCAGATCTCTGGCGGTATTCCATCAATGCCTGCTGCTTTGCCACTCTTGAGCTGGTGGATGGCTGTGAGGGTCTCTTCAGCGGTGGGCGGTTCGTCCAATTCAACCTTTACTGGGAGGTGTGGGATTTGTATGACGACTGCTTCTTGAACAGTGCGCTCAGCGCTGAAGAGGCTCTGAAAGTATTCCGACCAGCGGTTCAAGATGGAGGTATTATCTGTGAGGAGTGCCTGGCCATTCGCGCTTCGCAGGGGACTTTGTACCAGGTGCCTGGGGCCATACACTGCTTTCAGTGCTTCGTAGAAGCCCCTGTAGTCACCATTGTCAGCACAAAGCTGGGTCCTCTGTGCAAGTCTGGTCCACCACTCATTCTGGAGATCTCTGAGCTTGCGCTGGAGACTGCTGCAGACGAGGCGGAAGGCAGACTTCTTCACAGGGCAGGAAGGCTGGGCTAGGTGGGCCTGATGGGCGGCTCTTTTTTTTGCTAGGTGTTCCTGGATCTCTACATCGTTTTCGTCAAACCAGTCTTTGTTCTTCTTTCTGGCGAAACCCAAGACTTCTGCAGAGGATTTTGCAATAGCAGTTTTCAGTTGTTCCCAAAATGTTTCAGGGGAGGAGTCTACTGGGTCCGCTGTGTCTTTGAGCCTGCGCTGTAAATCTGTCTGAAAGGCAGCTTTCACATCGTCACGCTGAAGGCTGGCAACGTCAAGCTTTTTCTTGGGGGGCCCCCATTTCTTGGGTTTTGGCTTGAAGTGGAGCCTGAGTTTGCAGCGGACAAGGCGGTGGTCAGTGTGGCACTCTGCGCTGGGCATCACTCTGGTGAGGAGGACGTCACTGCGGTCTCTCTGACGCACTAGGACATAGTCGATAAGGTGCCAGTGTTTGGAGCGAGGATGCATCCAGGTGGTCTTTCGACTGTCCTTTTGCTGAAAAGTAGTGTTGGTGATGACCAGTTGCTGCTCCGCACAGAACTCCAACAGTAGGCGGCCATTGCAGTTCCCCACGCCATGCTTGCCGAGGACTCCTTTCCAGGCTTCAGAGTCCTGGCCCACTCTGGCGTTGAAGTCGCCAAGGATGATGACTTTGTCGTCTGCAAGGGTACTCTGTAGGAGGCTGCGCAGGTCAGTGTAAAACTTGTCCTTTTCAGCAGGCTCTGCCAGGAGGGTTGGGGAGTACACACTGAGAAGGGTGACGTGCTGCTGGTGTCTCAGTGGGAGGCGCATGGACATGATGCGGTCTGAGTGGCCCGTTGGTAGGTTTTCCAGCTTAGTCGCAATGGATGTCTTGACCATGAAACCCACGCCTGAAAGCCGTCTTTCTGATGCAGGCCTGCCTGACCAGTAGAGGGTGTACCCAGCACCAAGTTCTTGGAGGCTGCCTTCGTCCGGAAGGCGTACTTCGCTGAGCGCGGCGATGTCGATGTTTAACCTCCGCAATTCATGGGCAATGAGGGCGGAGCGACGTTCAGGGCGTCCGCTGTCTGCTTTGTCGAGCATGGTTCGGACGTTCCAGCATGCTACGTTGAGTCCGGTCGTGGTCGTCATGAGAGTGGATCCGTTATTCTTTCTTGTTTTTTGACCGCAGGAGAAGATGCCCGTTGACCGCGGCTAGCCAACTGGGGTTGCGAGGGGACGAGCTTTGGTTAGGCCACCTTTTCTAGGCCCCTCTCCGTGTGGAGCAAGCAGTGCTGTCCCTAGAGAAGGCTGCTTGGTCGTTCAGGGTGTGCCGAGTGATGTTGTCATCCCCAGGTCAACATCAGGCGACCAATATCCTGAACCGCCTGCATGCAGGTTTGAGACTGCGGCTTCCAGTGACATCTTTCACCTGCCGTTTCGCCCCTCGCCCGTCGCTACAGGACTTGGGATGGTCAGTGTCATGGTCCGTGGACGTTTGAACACCTAAATAATCTTTCAGTAATCAACACACACACTGCTATGTTGAAAAAAACAAGAATTTTACAGTATTTATCTTAGTGGGGTTACATTTTAAGCCACACACAACATTTTCTTGAGTTTGTCCATCTAAAAGTTTTTCTGCTTCTCAGAAAACAACTAGAGGAATAATTATTTATTACTGATACTCTTGGGGAGTCTCAATGTCAACTTAGTTTAAAAAAAAAAAATTAAACAATAGAAAAACTGAATAAAATTTTGGTGTTAACTTGGTTGTGACTTGGACGCCAGAAGAAATGTAGCCCACCTTTTTGAATGAAACATGCTCCCATAGGATGTTTTCATAGGGCAAAAACATTAGTGTCAATAAAAGTTTTTTTTCATTAAGTGTATGCCCTGTCAATCCTTCCCAGAAATGTGTCGGCTTGTAAATGTCAAAATAATCTATCACTGTCGTTGCCGGATGCCACACATTGTGGAATCCAAATCACGACCAAGATAATTTTTAATTTCTAGCCAATTTCCCCACGAACAGATTGCTAGAGTGTTATTAAGGCTACTATTAATAATAATAATAATAATACATAGTTCTTGTATAGCGCTGTTCTCCAGGAAAACACTGGACTCGCTGCGCATGCACAACAGCACACCCTCTCTCTCAGACACACGCACGATTATACACTACTTTAAACCACCCCATCTCTTCCCAACACCTTGCATTCACTTCCTCTAGGATCAGAATAAAAGGCAGTCAACAGTAGGCTAAAGATGACTTACTTTACTTACGCCTGTCACACCTCCCAGGGTATAGGCCGTCGACGAGAGAGGCTAAAGATGAGCTAAGTGTTAAATGCCCGACAGAAAAGAAAAGTCTTTAAATGAGCTTTATACTGTGACAATGTGGGCAGATTCCGCATTTCAGTTGGCAGAGAGTTCCACACACTTGGGGCTAAAAAGGTGAAAGAACGCTCCCGGACAGTTTTCATGTTAAGCTTCGGGATTTTAAAAAGTTTTACACTGGAGGAACGGAGGGTGCATGATGGCTGATAAACAGACAGCTTGGCAGAAAGGTACGGCGGGAGAGATCCGTCAAAATGCCGATAGGCGAAAATTGCAATTTTGTACTGGCAGCGGAATTTTACGGGCAGGCAGTGCAGCTGCTTCAGTAGAGGCGTAACGTGGTCTCTCCTTCGTTTCTTCAAGATGAGACACGCCGCATTGTTTTGAATCATCTGCAAGCGTGAAATCTGATCTCCGGTAAACCTGCCAGTACAGAATCGAGCCTGGATGTAATGAATGCATTTACAAGTCTTGACGCCACACTTTCTGTGAGATACGGTCTGAGGGAAGAAATTCTGCGCAGCTCAAGGTAACCAGCTCGGCAGACGCTACTGATATGATCATGCATGGAGAGCGTCGAATCAATCTTCACACCCAGATATTTGACACAGTTCTGGAAGGGAACGCTGCAGCCACCAATGTTTGCGAACTCGCCGTCAATCAGACTAAGGCGAGACTGAGAGCCAACAGGCATGACTTCGGTTTTGTCGGCGTTAAGCTTAAGTTTGTTGCTCGTCATCCAGGACAGGACGTCGAACACTGTACGCTCATCTTAGCAGAGCTGAAATGGCTAGGCGCGCTACTTCTTGACAATTCAGTATCGTCAGCATACTTGTGAAAATCACACTCATGGGCGGCAATTACATCAGACAGAGGTTGTGAATATAGAGTGAACAAAACAGGCCCTTAACCCTGAGGGACTCCACACAACAAAAGACTAGAAGCAGATAGCTGGCCATTAACAATAACAGCCTGAGAACGATCCTTAACGTATGAAGTGAACCAGGCCAGGGTAGTACCACAGATGCCAAAGGTCACCTCTAACCTCTTCAGCAAAACAGAATGATCGAGCGTGTCGAATGCTGCACTGAGGTCCAGCAGAGCAATGAGAGAGACAAGTCTCTTGTCTGCCTTCACCAGCAGACCATCCAGGATGCTCAGCACAGCAGTCCATGCTGTGATCCTTTCTGTATGCCGACTGATGCATTTCTAGCAGACCGTTTCCAGACAAATGGCTTTGTAGCTGTTTCAAAACAACCTTCTCCAAAATCTTTGAAATAAACGGAAGGTTAGAGGCAGGTCTAAAATGCTTCAAGTCGTTTGGGTCCAGTCCAGGCTTTTTCAAGAGTGGCGTCAAAACAGCATGTTTAAACTGAGTAGGCACAGCACCTGTAGAGAGAGGGGCATTAACTATGGTGGTAATCAGTGGGAAGAGATCATCGATACACTGTTTTATGAGGGACGTGGGCAAGGGATCAAGCACACAGCTCTTTGTTGGTGACTTCATAATAAGTTCATGGATCTCCTGCTCAGTCACTGGCTCGAAACGAGACAGTGAAGGGCTATTATACACACCAAAAGTATTACAGAAGAATATGGACTACAAAAGTTACATAATCTCACAAGAAAGCAGTTCAATTTGCATACAACTAAATGTAGATTGCTCCGAAGCTTGAAGCTGAAGAAACAATGACAGACAGATCTCGGTCGTAAAACAAAAGCGCTGCATGGACAACACATCCAAAATCGCCGATAGCATTGGATTGCGTAGTATTTGAAAGCTAAATATAGTACAGCCAGCAATGCGTGTGTTTTCCGCGGAAAGACACAATGTGTTACCCATTTTCATTCACAACTTGCGAAGTAAAATAGTTCTTTGCACATCTCAGTCGTTGCACATCTTGTGGATGCCAGATCGATACGCCAAATACAAAGTATCATTATGATACTTAAATCGCTTTCAAAAACTTTAACAGGTATACCAAGCAATGAAGTTAACTTTTTTGCTTGAACGTGTTTGCTCGCAGAGGAATACAAAAACCCTGTGTCGATCCTGTGTCAAGTTTGTTTGCATTAGATTATGGGACACCATGTGAGATGACCAAGAGCTGCATTTTTGTTGACCCATTTTCCAGTAAAACCTCTTTATAAGCATGCTGTAACAAGTCTTATTTGAAGAATGATATATATGTTGTGTAAAAATGATCAAGTGCTAAAATTTGGATGGTTTATGAAGGAGTAAGCACGATCCTTGTGAGCATATCTACAACGAAGTCACGAAACGGCCCCACCCTTTCGCATGGAAACAGCAAAGGCGTTGCGAGCCGCCGTTCAGCCCATGGACTTCACCGTCAGCCTCGATCTCGCGGATGCTTACTTTCACCTTCCCATGCACCTGTCGGCGCGTCGCTACCTGCGCTTTGCCTTTCGCGGGGTGGTCTACCAATTCAGGGCTTTGGACTGAATCTAAGCCCCTGGGTCTTTACGAGAATTGTGGATGCAGTGGTGGTCAAGGCCAGGCAGGCGTCTTCCAGCCCCACCTCCAACTTCCTGGACGACCTGCTGCTCAGAAATCAGGATGCCTCCTCCCTAGAGAAGGACAGAGACGCGCTGCTGGGTCTGCTGCAACAGCTCAGCTTCTTTGTCAACTGAGGGAATTTGGACCTCTCCCACCTGCTCATCCACCTGGGCATGGAGTTCCTGACTGACCTCAAGAGGGTAAGGCTGCCAGAGAAGCACATTCTAAAGTTGACAGTCCTAGCCGACCAAGTGTGCCTTGCGGAGGCTGTCCCGGCCAGGGTCTGGCTTCAGCTTCTGGGACCCCTGAATGCAGCGGCGGATCTCTTACCCCTCGGCATTCGCGCCTGCTTCAACTGCATCTCCTGGTCCATTGGCGCCCATTCTCAGGCGACCAAGCAACCATGGTACTGGTTCCTCCCATGATCAAGGCTCGCCTCTGGAGATGAGATGAACGGACCCTATTTGGCTGAGGACGGGGGTGCCCCTACTCTCACCGCCACCTGAGCTCTCGCTTTGCACAGCCACAAGCCGCTCTGGCTGGGGTGCACACTTGCTGCTGGACTTCAGCTCAGTCTCGGGCCGGTGGCCACTCTTGGACAAGCACATCAACTGGCTGGAGTTGAAGGCAGTCTGGCTGGCACTTGTCAACTGGGAGACGCATCTCAGGCATCAGGAGCTGCTGGTTCTGTCCGACACCTCGACAGTGGTGTCTTACATACAGAAGGGGGGGTGGGGGGGGGGGGGGGTACGCGCTCCCCAGCGCTCTGTATGCTCCTGTATAATAATAATAATTATGGTATTTGTAATGCGCTTATAATATAACTCTAAGTGCGCACTCACAACTCGTGCACGCATGCTCACGCTTTAGGCAATGACTCGCGTACCACAAATAGTGAAATACATTACGACGGTCAGCTTGCGGTGGGGAGTGTGGTGATATAGTGCTAAAACTGTTGAAAGAGGTGAGTTTTGAGGGCGGAGGCGGACTGGAAGGAGGAGAGAGAGTGTTTCTGACGGAGAGAGAGTGGGAGAGTGTTACAGGTGGATGGACCGTAGACGGAGAAGGAGCGGGGGCCGAAAGTGTTGAGTTTGGTGCGAGGGATGTGGAGGCGGAGAGGGTCGGAGGCAGAGCGGAGGGAGCGGGGAGGTATGTAGGGGTGAAGTAAATTGGAGAGATAGGCAGGAGCGCAGTTGTTCAGGGATTTGTAGTAGAGAGACAGAATTTTGTATTGGATGCGTTGGGGGATGGGGAGCCAGTGAAGGAGTTTGAGCAGGGGTGTGATGTGGTCGGATTTTTTCTTTCTGAGGACGAGGCGGGCAGCATTGTTCTGGACGCGTTGGAGAGTGAAAGTGGTGGATTGAGGGAGGCCGGAAAGGAGAGAGTTGCAGTAGTCGATGCGAGATAAGATGAGAGAGATAGCAAGTTTGGTGGCAGCTTCGGTAGTGAGGTATTTTCTGATCTGACTGATGCGCCGGAGGTGGAGATAGCATGCCTGGGCCGTGGCGGAGACGAAGCTGGTCATGGACAGAGAGGAATCGATAACGCCGAGGTTCTTCCCCGAGTCAGAGAGGGAGATGGGGGTGCTATCGAGTTGAAGGTGGAGAGGGAGCTGGGAGAGTTTCTGGCGAGTGCCTACCAGCATGGCTTCCGTTTTGTCGTCGTTCAGTTTAAGCTTGTTTGCTGTCATCCAGTTTTTCACGTCTTGGTAGCAGTCAGCCGTGACTGAGTGTTGTCGAGTTTGTCTTTGTCTAGCAGTTGTGAGTCGTCAGCGTAGAGATGGTGGTGTATGCGGTGAGACTGGATGATGTTGGACAGGGGAAAGGTGTAGAGTGTGAAAAGGACCCGGCCCAGGATGGACCCCTGTGGAACTCCGCAGGAGAGCGTGACTGGGTTGGAAGAGACGCCGTTGAGGGTGACGGACTGCTGTCTGTCGGAGAGGTAGGAGAGAAACCAGGAGTGAGCAGAGTCAGTAATGCCAAAGGAGTGGTGGAGGAGGATAGAGTGGTCAATAGTGTCAAAGGCGGTAGAGAGATCGAGTAGTGTAAGAAGAGAGATGTTGCCCGAGTCGGTGGAGAGAAGCAGATCGTTTAAAATATGTAGAAGGGCTGTTTCAGTGCTGTGATGTTTGCGATAGGCAGACTGGAATGGACTGAGGAGGTTGTTGTCGGTGAGGTGGAGGTTGAGCTGGTTGAGAACAACCTTTTTAAGAAGCTTGGACAGGAAAGAGAGATTGGAGACTGGGCGATAGTTCTTGAGTTCGTTTGGGTCGAGGTTGTGTTTTTTGAGGAGAGGACGGACGATGGCGGACTTGAAGATATCGGGGACGGAGCCGTTTTCTAGAGATGCGTTGATGATGTCGGTAATGAAGGGCAGAAGTTTTGGAAGGCCATCACGGTAGAGAGAAGCTGGGAGGGGGTCTAGTTCGCAGGTTTTGAAGGGCATGGACTTTATCAGTTGATGTTGTGGTGCAGGGACCATGGTATCTCTCTAAAGGCTCGACACATTCCAGGCCACTTGAATGTTCTCGCGGACTCTCTATCGCGACAGGGTCAGCTCCTTCACATCGAATGGTCGCTCAGCCCGGAGAATCTCTTCCACCCGTGCCCGGAAAGACTTTCCCTACACGCCTGGAGGTTATGTGGGAGGTCCTCGCGGCAAGAGATTTCTCGTATGCGGCAGTGGAGGCTATCTCTTCAGCCCACAGACCATACACCCACAAGGTATACGAATGAAAGTGGAGGGTCCTGCAGTCCTGGTGCGGCGTTAGGCGCCTTCCCCCCACACAATGCCCCAACTGGCTGAGTTCTTCCTATGGCTTACCATCCGTTACCATCAAAGGCTACTGCGCCATGATCGCAGACACATACCATCATTTGGGGCGGGCAGACCCGGGAGCGTGCAAGATCTCTCGGACCTGTTGGCCCACTTTGAGCTCCAGCGGCCGGTCCTTCACTCGTTGTTTCCATGCTGGGATCTGCCTTGGTTGCTGACTTGGCTTAATTCGGACAGGTTTGAGCCTCAGCCTTTGGAGCGGCTGGCAGATGTGGCTAGGAAGACCTGCTTCTTTCTTGCCCTGGCTACGGCCAAGAGTAAGCGAGCTTCACCCTGTCGGTGGACCCAGCCTGTCTTTAGTTCAGGTCTGATGGCTCGGTACAGCACCTGACTCACCAGAGCTTCATAGCCAAGAACAGAGTCCCCTCTGATCAACTTGCTTCCATTTAAGGGTTTTGACCGTTCTCAGGAGTCCTGTTGGCAGGACCCGGTCAGGGCATTGAAGATCTACCTGCGCAGATCGAAGCCTTACAGGAGAGGCTGGTCCCTCCTTTTCCTGCCCTTGACCCTTGGCAGGGAGGACATTTCGGCGCAGACGATCTTATCTTGGCTGCGTTGGGTCATCTGGTCTGCTTACGAGGACCTCTCCCCGGCCGGGGTGAAGAGGCTGCTGTTCAGGGCTCACGAGATCAGAGCGGTCTCTATGAGCGTCGACTTCTATCGCAATTGTGCACTGAAGGACATTATTGTGGCGGTGGGTTGGCGTGCAGACTCTGGCCAGCGAGGTAACCTGGCCCTGGTGGGTGACCTCTCCATGGCCCAGCACTCCCTCCCGGCGCCTCTGGCACCCTAGTTAACACTTAGCTGAAATCGTCGGGGAGGTTGCTCCCGTTTGTTTTTCCGCTAAGCACAGTGCAGTGGCGGGGCTTTTTTTGGGCGCACCCTCCTCCTTTTCGTTATTCTTCCTAATAGTAATGCGATCGGTAGGTCTTTTGAGGAAATAAATGTATTTTACTCTAAAATGTATTTTTTTCAAAAAATACTTACTGATGGCATTATCCGAAGGACCCTCCCGCCTGCCCCGCTTGCCACCAGCAAGCCAAGAGTAAGACTGGAGTGGCACCACTGCCCACTTGGCTTTATAGGGAGGAAGGGAGGCTACTCTGGTGTCACAGTAGCACCTTACTAAGAGTTGCTTCCCTTGTGTATTTATACACAAGGGTTGTTAGGCTGAAATCGGTAAGCTAAGTGTACCTTCCTAATAGTAATTGCCATTGGTAGGTAGGTATTTTTCGAAAAAATACATTTTAGAGAAAATACATTTTGTGGCAAGACCTTTCTAAACATACTAATTTCAGTGACCTCTCACAAAGGAGGTCATAGGGGATCAGGAAATTATCAAAAATAGCTATATTTTGACATAATTTAACTTGTTTCAAATACTATTCACAACTTCAAACCCAAACTTGGTACGTGTAAAGATACCTGATGGTAAGACCTTTCTATACATACTAATTTGGTTGAGCCAGAGACTAGGACAAGGACAGTCTGATATAAAACCTACGACCCGAGGACCTCAATGCCATCGTCCCAGCTTGCTAGGCCATGGCAGATGAACCAAGGGTTTAAAGGGTGGGGCCAGTACTGCGCACACTGCACTCCACCAAAAAGCTCCACCGCGCAGGCTTTAGGAAACGTCCACGGACCATGACACTGACCATTCCAAGTCCTGTAGCGACGGGCGAGGGGCGAAACGGCAGGTGAAAGATGTCACTGGAAGCCGCAGTCTCAAACCTGCATACAGGCGGTTCAGGATATTGGTCGCCTGATGTTGACCTGGGGATGACAACATCACTCGGCACACCCTGAACGACCAAGCAGCCTTCTCTAGGGACAGCACTGCTTGCTCCACATGGAGAGGGGCCTAGAAAAGGTGGCCTAACCAAAGCTCGTCCCCTCGCAACCCCAGTTGGCTAGCCGCGGTCAACGGGCATCTTCTCCTGCGGTCAAAAAACAAGAAAGAATAACGGATCCACTCTCATGATGACCACGACCGGACTCAACGTAGCATGCTGGAACGTCCGAACCATGCTCGACAAAGCAGACAGCGGACGCCCTGAACGTCGCTCCGCCCTCATTGCCCATGAATTGCGGAGGTTAAACATCGACATCGCCGCGCTCAGCGAAGTACGCCTTCCGGACGAAGGCAGCCTCCAAGAACTTGGTGCTGGGTACACCCTCTACTGGTCAGGCAGGCCTGCATCAGAAAGACGGCTCTCAGGCGTGGGTTTCATGGTCAAGACATCCATTGCGACTAAGCTGGAAAACCTACCAACGGGCCACTCAGACCGCATCATGTCCATGCGCCTCCCACTGAGACACCAGCAACACGTCACCCTTCTCAGTGTGTACTCCCCAACCCTCCTGGCAGAGCCTGCTGAAAAGGACAAGTTTTACACTGACCTGCGCAGCCTCCTACAGAGTACCCCTGCAGACGACAAAGTCATCATCCTTGGCGACTTCAACGCCAGAGTGGGCCAGGACTCTGAAGCCTGGAAAGGAGTCCTCGGCAAGCATGGCGTGGGGAACTGCAATGACAATGGCCGCCTACTGTTGGAGTTCTGTGCGGAGCAGCAACTGGTCATCACCAACACTACTTTTCAGCAAAAGGACAGTCGAAAGACCACCTGGATGCATCCTCGCTCCAAACACTGGCACCTTATCGACTATGTCCTAGTGCGTCAGAGGGACCGCAGTGACGTCCTCCTCACCAGAGTGATGCCCAGCGCAGAGTGCCACACTGACCACCGCCTTGTCCGCTGCAAACTCAGGCTTCACTTCAAGCCAAAACCCAAGAAATGGGGGCCCCCCAAGAAAAAGCTTGATGTTGCCAGCCTTCAGCGTGACGATGTGAAAGCTGCCTTTCAGACAGATTTACAGCGCAGGCTCAAAGACACAGCGGACCCAGTAGACTCCTCCCCTGAAACACTTTGGGAACAACTGAAAACTGCTATTGCAAAATCCTCTGCAGAAGTCTTGGGTTTCGCCAGAAAGAAGAACAAAGACTGGTTTGACGAAAACGATGTAGAAATCCAGGAACACCCAGCAAAAAAAAGAGCCGCCCATCAGGCCCACCTAGCCCAGCCTTCCTGCCCTGTGAAGAAGTCTGCCTTCCGCCTCGTCTGCAGCAGTCTCCAGCGCAAGCTCAGAGATCTCCAGAATGAGTGGTGGACCAGACTTGCACAGAGGACCCAGCTTTGCGCTGACTACGGTGACTACAGGGGCTTCTACGAAGCACTGAAAGCAGTGTATGGCCCCAGGCACCTGGTACAAAGTCCTCTGCGAAGCGCGAATGGCCAGGCACTCCTCACAGATAATACCTCCATCTTGAACCGCTGGTCGGAATACTTTCAGAGCCTCTTCAGTGCTGAGCGCACTGTTCAAGAAGCAGTCGTCCTACAAATCCCACACCTCCCAGTAAAGGTTGAATTGGACGAACCGCCCACCGCTGAAGAGACCCTCACAGCCATCCACCAGCTCAAGAGTGGCAAAGCAGCAGGCATTGATGGAATACCGCCAGAGATCTGGAAACATGGAGGCACAGCACTGCACAACAAGCTCCATGACCTGTTTCTCTGCTGCTGGGAGGAAGGAACACTACCAAAAGATCTCCGTGATGCAGTCGTTATCACCCTGTACAAGAACAAAGGCGAGAAGTCTGACTGTTCCAACTATCGGGGAATTACCCTGCTGTCCATTGCTGGGAAAATCCTTGCAAGGCTGCTCCTGAACCGGCTGGTACATGCCATCGCTGAAGACCAACTCCCAGAGGGCCAGTGTGGCTTCAGAGCAAACAGGAGCACCACCGATATGGTCTTTGTGCTGAGACAGCTACAGGAGAAGTGCCGCGAGCAGAACAAAGGGCTGTACGTAACATTTGTCGACCTAACAAAAGCGTTCGACACTGTGAGCAGGCAAGGCATGTGGCAGATCCTGGAGCGACTTGGCTGTCCCCCAAAGTTCCTCAACATGATTGTCCAACTACACGAGGACCAGCAAGGCCAGGTCAGACTCAACAATGACCTCTCAGAACCATTCCCTATTCTCAACGGCGTAAAGCAGGGCTGCGTGCTGGCACCGACCCTCTTCACCATCTTTTTTAGCATGATGTTGAAGCAGGCCACAGTGGACCTCGATGATGACGATGCAGTGTACATCAGGTATCGTCTCGATGGCAGCCTGTTCAACCTCAGACGACTGCAGGCCCACACGAAAACCCTAGACCAACTGATTCGTGAGCTGCTTTTTGCTGATGATGCTGCCCTCGTTGCACACACAGAGAGAGCCCTGCAGCGCATCACGTCTTGCTTCGCAGATGCTGCCCAGCTCTTTGGACTCGAGGTCAGTCTGAAAAAGACAGAGGTCCTCCATCAGCCGGCACCCAAGACAGTGTATCGCCCTCCTCTCATCACCATTGGCGAGTCTGAACTAAAGTCAGTGCACCAGTTTACCTACCTTGGCTGCATTATCACGTCGGACGCCAAGCTGGACAAGGAGCTTGACAGCAGGCTGGCAAAAGCGAACAGCGCTTTCGGGCGACTTTTCAAGCGGGTGTGGCACAATCAACAGCTGAAAACAGGCACCAAGATCAGCGTGTACAGAGCTGTGGTCCTCACCACCCTGCTGTATGGTTCCGAGTCCTGGGCCCTCTACCGCAGCCAACTACGACTCCTCGAACGCTTCCACCAGCGCTGCCTGCGTACCATCCTGGGCATTCACTGGAGTGACTGTCACCAACGTCGAGGTCCTTGAACAGGCTGAAACTGTGAGCATCGAGGCTTTGCTGCTGCGGACACAGCTCCGCTGGGCGGGGCATGTCTCCAGGATGGAGGATCATCGCCTACCAAAGATCACACTGTTCGGCGAGCTTGCTACTGGACATCGTGACAGAGGGGCACCAAAAAAGAGATACAAAGACTGTCTCAAGAAGTCACTTAGTGCCTGCCAAATCGACCACCACCAGTGGTCTTTGCTTGCTGCGGACCGTGACACCTGGCGCTCCACCATTTACAAGGCAGCTGTCTCCTTTGAGGACTCTCACAGAGCTAGCCTTAAGGACAAGCGGCTCAGGAGAAAAAACAGAGATGCCGCAGCTCAGAACCCTGGCCATACCTTCCCCTGCAGCCACTGCGGTCGAACCTGCCTGTCTCGGATTGGCCTCCGCAGCCACGAACAAGCCTGCAGACGTCGTGGTCAACTCCTATAAAATCTTCGTTCGCGAAGTCAAGCCAAGCCAATTTGGTTGATCCCTTGGAAAGGTCAAGGGTCACAAGAGCTCAGGAAATAGGTAAAAAAAAATAGTCATATTTTGACAAGAAATGTTTTTTTTCTCAATTACTATTCACAACTTCAAACCCAAACTTGGTACAGAGATACCTGATGGTAAAACCTATCTATACATACTAATTTGGATGACCCCTCGGAAAAGGTCAAGGGTCACAAGAGGTCGGCAAATGTGTATAAAATGCCTATTTTTGATAGAATTGAAATTATTATCAACATTTTTGCAAACTTTTCAATTAAATTTGGCACAAAGGTAGCTGATGATAAGACCTTCCTATGTATACTAATTTAGCTGAATCATCGTAAAGGTCAAGGGGGTTTGACAGATGTGTGAAAACTGATTAAATTTTGAGTAAACATGGATTTTGTTGGTGCAAAAGCCATCCCTTTACTTATTGTCACATATGTGGATTGGTCATACATGTGAGCCATAAGGGCTTTGCCTTTCTTGTTACTACATTTTCTAGTCTACAGTGTATTTCTGCCTGTTGTTTTACAGCTACCTGAAGTTGTATACCACTCTCCCAATCTCCAAGCTGGCTGCCTTCATGGATGAGGTATGTGATATGTCCTAAGTACTGATGAGAAATTCTTTTTTTTTTTTAGAAACGATGGAGGGCAAAGTGTTGGAAATGACAGCTGAAGGGCAGTGCCTGATCAGCAGCTAGACATAAAGTATGTTAGGTACTGCTTTTGAGCTACAATGATGAGCCTGTTTTTTCAAGACAAATACTGTGTGACCATCTCCCTGTCGAGTACCGATGGCTAATATAAAGTGTAAAAGCCCAAGAATTGGATGGAATTCGTACCAAAAATTAACTCATTCGAGACGTGCCACCTCAGCTGTGTATCCAGAGGTGGCACATCTCGAACGAGTTAACCTTCGCAGTGTTTTGTGGCTCACGTGCGAAGCAAAAGTGAGTCTTTTATGTTTTGGGCCAGTGGTAGGTCGTCAGTCTGCTGCCGTCTGTCATAAACTTTAACGTTGGCATTTTCTTGGAGACTGTTCTAGCCACAGTCTTCAAACTTGGCCCAACGATACTTTGTGACAAGACCTTTCTAAACATATCAATTTGAGTGACCTCTCGCAAAGGTCAAGAGGATCAGGAAATAGGTCAAAAATAGCTATATTTTGACACCCAAACTTGGTACAAAGATACCTAATGTTAATTCCTTTCTATGCATACTAATTTGGTTGATCCCTTGGAAAGGTCAAGGGTCACAAGAGTTTAGGAAATAGCCATATTTTGGCAAAAGATGTTTTTTTCTCAAATACTATTCACAACTTCAACCCCAAACTTGGTACAGATACCTGATGGCAAGACCTATCTATGCATGAACCCTCAGAACGGTCAAGGGTCACGAGGTCAGCAAGTGTGTGTAAAATGCCAATGTTTAGTAGAATTGTAGCTATCAACAGTTTTGCAAAATTTTTAATCCAATTTGGCACAAAGGTAGCTGATTAGACCTTCCAATGTATACTCATTTAGTCAACTCATTGCAAAGGTCATGGGAGTTTGACAGATGTGTGAAAACTAATTGAGTTTTGAGAAAAGATGGACTTTGATGGTGCAGAAGCCATCCCTTTACTTATTGTCACAAGGTCATACAGGTAGATCGGTCTTACACGTGAGCCATTTCTTGTTATCATTGGATGTTGGATTCATTACATGCTCAGCTGCTAACCCTGCTTGAGGCATGTACAAGAGGCATAGATTCTCATGAGCCCCTGCAGTTGCAGCTAAGGCATAGATTCTCATGACCCCTGCAACTGCAGGGGCTCATGAGAATCTATGCCTCATGGTAATAATTGAGTGCAGCCTTTTCTCAGATTTAGGATGTTATTCTGGATTAAGGGTCCGATTATCCGCCGTTGACTTGCTCTTGTCATGGAAAGTAAAGGCATTGCAGAACAGTTTTTGTTTATTTCAGCCAGAAGACACATTGAGGACTCAGCTGATGTGTTTCAAGGTTAGTATTCTTAGCCATAATTATCTGAGTTGCAAGTTGCCCTCACCATGATTACCTTCCTGATGAAAATTTAAGTGGTGAAAGACATGGAATAACATGGAGTGTTGCAGGGGTGGTCATTGGTGCAACTGCAAGATAGATAATGCATTCACTCTTTCGGTTAGCTGGGTTCGCTCTTATTAGAGAGTATCGCAGACAGGTCAGCTAGTTGGGGGTTCTTTCTCCGGGTACTCCGGTTCTTCCACCCCCCACCAACCCCCCAACACTTTGGTACTGGTTTCAGGCCACTTTACAAATTGCAAATACAAGCGATAAAAAATCTCTAACTTCAGTAGCTGAACTGGCCCTTCGTCTGTCTTGTACTGTGATTGTCTTAAATGGCGTAAATCCATGTCTGTTACGTGAGTGTGCGTGTTGGGTTTCAGTTCACGGCGCTTTGAGTCGATTCGCCCAAAAATTGAGAAAAAACGCCTATATAATAACGGTATTATTATTATTATTATTAGTTCAGTGAAGCTTTATTCAATGGATGATGAACTAGCTATATTACTTACTTACTTACGCCTGTCACCCCTACCCGGGTATAGGCCGTCGACGAGAGACCTCCAGCAACTCCTATCCTGTGCTTCTCCTTCGATTCTACTCCAGGTGGTTCCCAGTCTCTTGATGTCTGCTTGGAGGTCTCGACGCCAGGAGTTTCTCGGCCTACCTCTTTTCCTCTTTCCCTGGGGGTTCCATGACAATGCCTGCCTAGTGATACTGGAAGCTGGCTTTCTCAGACTGTGACCGATCCATCCCCATCTTCTTCGCCCAATTTCATTCTCTGCTGTTATCTGCTCTGTTCTCTCCCAGAGTCTGACGTTGCTGATCTCGGGCCAGTGGATTTTCAAAATTCTTCTAAGGCAACTGTTCATGAAGGTCTGTACTCTGTTGACTGTGGTTTTTGTCAATCTCCATGTCTCTGCTCCATATAGGAGAACTGCTTTTACATTGGAGTTGAAAATCCGGACTTTGGTGTGTTGTGACAGCTCTCTGGAACTCCACACTTTTTTCAACTGGAGAAAGGCTGCTCTGGCTTTACCGATTCGTGCTCTGACATCTGCATCAGTGCCGCCTTTTTTGTCTATGATGCTCCCGAGATAGGTGAAGGACTCCACCTCCTCCAACGGGGTGCCAGCAAGCAAGACTGGTTCTTCCCTGGTTGCGTTCAGCCTCATTGTCTTTGTTTTCTGTTTGTGAATGGTGAGGCCCACTTGGGACGAGATGTCAGCAAGCCTCGTGGTCTTGTCCTGCATTTGTTGATGAGTGTGGGACAGTAATGCCAAGTCGTCTGCAAAATCGAGGTCGTCAAGCTGTGTCCATAGTGTCCACTGTATTCCACTTCGTCTGTGCTCTGTGGTCATCTTCATGACCCAGTCTATGGCCAGTAGGAAGAGGAACGGAGACAGCAGACACCCCTGCCTGACACCAGTTCTGACCTGGAGCTCTCTGGTGAACTGCC
This sequence comes from Semisulcospira habei, assembly GCA_036245525.1. Lineage (NCBI taxonomy): Eukaryota > Metazoa > Mollusca > Gastropoda > Semisulcospiridae > Semisulcospira > Semisulcospira habei. Next base: position 83,643,211 of record BTPG01000008.1, on the reverse strand, counting down.
CTTCGTGGATCACGCGACATGTCATGCCATCATAGCTGCTCTTGATCAGGCGGACGAGCTTTGTGGGTACACCGTAGTGTCGTAGGAGTTTCCACAGAGTCTCTCGGTCCACACTGTCAAATGCTTTCTCATAATCCACAAAGTTGACGTACAGCGGGGAGCTCCACTCCAGAGACTGTTCCACGATGATGCGGAGAGTGGCGATCTGGTCTGTACATGATCGGTTCTTCCTGAATCCTGCTTGCTGGTCTCTCAGCTGGGGGTCAACGGAGCTCTTCATTCTCTCTAGGATGATCCTGTTGAAGACCTTTCCTGGTACTGACAGCAAGGTGATTCCTCTGTAGTTGGAACACTTGCTGAGGTCGCCTTTCTTGGGAAGCTTGATTAGGTACCCCTCCTTCCAGTCAGCTGGCATCACCTCCTCTTCCCAGATCTTTCCAAACAGTGGGTACAGCATCTCCACTGTTGTCTCTAGGTCTGCTTTCAGAGACTCCGCTGGGATGCCATCTGGCCCTGCTGCTTTGCCATTTTTCAAAAATGCCACTGCTTTTCTGATCTCTTCCCGGCTGGGTCTGTCACAGCTGATGGGTAGGTCGGTCTCTGCCGGCTGGATGTCGGGGGGGGTCGGGTGGGCTAGGTCTGTTCAGTAACTCTTGAAAATACTCGGCCCATCTGTCGAGTTGGTCTGCTCTGTCTGCAATAGGCTTGCCTTCTTTGTCTTTTACTGGTCTTTCTGTATGGCCATACTTACCCGACAATCTTCTGGTAATGTCGTAGAGCTGTTTCATGTTGCCGCTGCCTGCTGCCTTTTCTGCCTCTGCTGCCAGGCTGTCTGTGTAGGCCCTCTTGTCTGCCCTGATACTCCTCTTCACCTCGCGGTTGGCTTCCGAGTATTCCCCCTGTGCCCTTACTTTGGCTGCTCTCGTGCGACTGTTGTTGACCGCTGTTTTCTTCTGCTTCCTCGCTTCTATCTTCTTCAAGGTCTGTGCCGACAGCCAGTCCTTGTGGTGGTGTTGAACTAGCTATATACAATGGTGGAATTCCAGTCACATGACGTCGGAACATCTTGTCGACCTTGGCAACTGTGCTCAGGTGAAAGTGAAACGAAAGCGCCCTGAAAATAAAATATAACCTGACTTCACTAACACATTCCAAAACCAAATAATATTCTACTTAACCCTTATCATTTAGAATACACCAGTGTGTGAAATAAATTTGACTAAAATAGTTCAAGGGTGGTGCCAAAATAGCTTGGCGCCTCAAGGTGCCAAGCTGTTCCGGAACCACCCTTGAACTAAAGCCATTGGTCTATATTGTACACAAATCAAGGGGAATTACTCAGCGCTGGACAGACAAACAGTTAGATCCCCTATCAGGCACCCAATCGCCAGCCCACAGAGAAATACGCAGAAATAATTCCCCTTGGTTTGTGTACAATTCTGCCAGCGCTAGCCTCACCTATCTGGTTTGTGAGATTGGTCTATATCCTTATCTGTAAGTACTATAATGTAGCTTGCATATGGCAGTGTACAAATATGAAGCTTTTAGCCTCAGTATATGGGTTAATGTGTCAAACTAACAACTGACTCGCACATTACTACTATACTAGTAGCAATGCCCACTCAAAATTAAGACACTATCTAGTACTGTAGGAAATACATCCATTTAAAAGAGTTTTTATTTCTGAGTATATAGCAATTTGACTTTTCAGAATCGGATGAAAACTTTCAGATATGGCTGATCTAGAGAGGCAATTTTCACCCTGGGTGGGCCGGATAGGGCTCTTCATTACATGACTAAATTAAGGGAAAACAAATGGGCAGCAATTGTCTGCATAAATTTCAGTGTTTAAGAGGTAGAAGCCACAAAACTTGACCGACATAGGTGAAATTTTACACACTTACTGAATTTGACATGCCGAAGCCGAATTCAACTGCGCTGACGGCAATGTGGTAGCGTCATTGTATGGTTGGTAATTTGCATAAATTTGCATAATTTTAGGAGTATTTTACAAATAGTCATGTCTCTGTGCTGCTATAAACCCCAAATGCTTAACATTAGAGTTTGAAATTGCATGTTGAAGTGCAAACATAAGAAAACCACAATAAACATAAGACACATAATCATCTATAACTAATTAGCATAATTAATTAAATCTTAATGAAAATGAAAACCAACAGTTCAATATTCATCAAAACTTGTTATTCTGTCTAAAAACAAAACAAAGAGTAAAGAGAATAACAAGTTGTTCTTTTTAAAAAGTATTTCAACACCAACCCAGGCTTAAGTACACACTAATTAAGACTAATTAGCATAACAAGACTATGTTAGTAGCGGCAGGATTTTGAAGTAATAGTTTCTAATACTAATACATTATTTTAGAGATACTGCTGCTAGAGGTACAAGTATGGCTAAGTTGACATTCTTATTATCTAGGTGAGTTATCATTACATGGTAATCATCCAATTAAAGTTTAGTAATTAGCACTAATGAGCTCATATCGTTAACAGATAAGTGAAAATAGCCAATAGAAAGCATTAAAATTTGAATTTGGAAGAAAAGCAAAACTGTTGTGATCAATGGATCAAGGGTCTTCTTCATTAGCACAGTACAAAACCAATGATCAACACACTAATTAAGAAATAATTGGAACAACACACTAAATTTACATGTCTGGGCCAACATATTTCTGCACTTGAATCATGAAATTCAAGGCCAACACATTTGCACAGCGAAGCGGACGACGGCGCACTATGCTAACTACCATCTGCTCTCAGATAGACGTGTCCCATTTATGTGAAGTACGTTGCGTTAGTAGGCAAGCGAAGGGGGCACGTGCATGGAATGGACTGGCCCATACTAGAGACATGGACATATCGATCAAAATTAAGTGAATACAATTAAATTCATTATGTTTCCATCAAACACAAGGAATATGCCCTCAACGGATATAATTCTGGATTCGTTTGCACTAATTAAAATAAAATATAATGTTGATAAAATGCACCACGTTAGCGATAAACCTAGGATTTTCAGACCACGATACCCTAAAACCCACGCCACGCAGGCAAATTTACAACGACGCTCTACGTTTTTCACTCGCTACGCTCACAAATCTGAAGTAATAGTTACAAAACACACATCATTTTTTAGGAAAATGAACATAGAATACGAAGATATATGTTATTTTGGTATGTTATAAACGTATCGTGGCTAATTTTAGCGTTAAAGTTGAAAAAATTACTCGCCGCCATAACTCGTGAACCGCTTGGTCGATCGCAAAATAACAAACTGGAACGTATTCAAGATTCTCTCCTCTGATTGGATGCCAAATTTCAGTGTTCTACGTCATCACTGCAAGCCATACGGTCGGTTTGAATATTCATGACCATTTCAGACCACGGAACACAGTGCCGTTTCCGTACTGTACAGTCTCCTAGCCATAGTCAGTCCCAGGCATCCCCTAATATTTCAATCCCCTAAAAAACACTACTGCCCACCAGCTGCACATTTGCCATGCACAAAATAATAAAAACAGCACATTGACAGTCTCATTTCTTGGCTATGAACCCGATTCCTTACCAACCCCACACCCAAGCACAGCTGAAATCAGCATGCCCCTCAAATCACTACGTCAACGGCAACTCCACATAGGCCCACAATTGTCCACTGGATAAACTCAGGATGGTATGAATCAAAGCACCACACGTCTCCTCTCATCTAACCAGAAATTTCCAGCAAATTCTAACATTCAGCCCTACTACAAATTTTCAAACAAGGCAAAAGTTATTTTTAAAAACACCGGTCCTCTTACTGCCTGAACTGGACAAATTTGACTGTAATGTGACCTTCGTGCTCGCGCGGCGCCATGCCCATCGCGGCGCGGTCGGCGTAAACACCCAGTCCCGCCGGTAAATCACGATTTATTTTACCAAACAACAACAGCAAAAGCACAATCAAGGTATCAAATGATAAAATAATGTTTACTCTTTCACACTATGTAGATGAAATAAGCACAGCTATTATAGTTGTTGAGAAATATCCATTCAAAGTGTATGACCCCACTGACTTCCCCATATTCCACACTTTCCAGGGGGCAGTGGGCATTGCTAATACTAGTGAAACATGCTGGTTAAACATGATTGTCAAACATGCTAGCCGAACAATACAATTCCCTTGCTCCAACATTTCCACATCCATGGCTCTAGTAAAGACATTTATGAATTACAACACAATGATGAACAGAAATACATATTTTAGGACTAAAACAGCAATTACAAAATGCATTATAATTCAGCATATTATACGTGTAGTTCAGACAATATTTACCTTCCCAGAGTGGCCAAGGTGTAAATACATCGGTTACAACAGCCATGTTGCAAGTGCAGCAGGCAATAGCAGTGATGTCTTTCCTGCTTGCCAGTCAGGTAGAAAGTGACTACTAGCAAATGCATTAGGCAACAGCAGTGATGTCTTTCCTGCATGTCAGTCAGGTGGAAAATGACTGTGCTAACCAGTGTGCAGGCTTCATGTGAACTGAGTCATGTTGCACTGATATTACATGAAAAGCACAAAAGTAACTAGCTAAGCACTGGATTTCTGGAGCGCTAGCTACTTGCTGTTCAAAATTGATGTCCAAACACCGGAGTTACTTAGGCAGCAATACTTATACATCTAGGCTAGATCTAGGCACAGTATGCACCTGAGCTTCCATTGACTAAACTGTTCCAATTTACAGTGAAACCTGTCTGGTATGCAATGCAAATAGTCTGTCCATACTACCTTATAAAATGAGAGCACAGAATGAATTAGATTAAAAAGGAAACTAAGAAGACAATACTAGCTAGGAATTAACAACCTATTTGGCATTAACCGTTAATTAACATTTTCTTTAACTTACAGATCATAATCAGTGGACAATACAGACTAAATACTTCTACTCCTCTATTTCACTGCATGATCGAAGATCACTCTACCACAATTAGTGTTTAACCCATTTAGCCCCTATGCCTTACAGCACAAGATGGATTGACCATGATAATTCAAGGGTAGTGCCAGATGAGCTTGTCATCTATAGGTGCCAAGTTTATCTGGCACTACTCTAGAATTATTATGGTTGATCCATCTCCATCAACAGGTACATAGTCCTTAAGTATCAAAATTTGGTCTTGGGGTTAAATGGGTTAATATAATCTAGTCATCCCAGATAATCTTTTACATGTTTGGAGAATGTCAGTCAGCATGAGAAAAAAAAAGTATAGGCAACTGATGTGCCCCCCACCCCCAGAAAAAAATCAGAGATAAAACGGTGGTGTCAAGTGTTTCAGTTGCAGTTGCCAGTCTCCTGTATGAACATTGACATGAACAATAACTTCTAAAAAATATGTACTGTCATTTTTACCAACGCATAAGAAAATTAATTTGGCTTCAAGTATCAGCATGTTACTTCTGATTTATTGTGTACAGACCCTGCATAACTATTAACCCACTTGTGCATGCGGCCGTTAGTACTGTTCACTGTACTAGTGGTTGCATGCACAAGGGAGTTAATAAGATGCATTCTTTTTTCTTTGCAGCACAAAATGAAGAACTTGGTGTGGACTAAAGGAACAAGTGGTCTGGAGGGAGAGTTTCAGTCTGCATCCGAAGTCGACTTCTATGTGGATGGGGTAGGCAAGCTTTTTGCAGAGTATGTGTTAAGGTGTTAGTGCTGACATGCACTGTGATTTCAAATCCATGAAAATGATTTAGAAATGACTTCTTTGCGTTCCCTAGGGCCCCTGACCTTCATGATTTTGAAAAATGCAAAAACCCTGGAGAAACTAAATTACATTTTAGATTTCATACCACAGATGTTGTGTGTGTCTAATGTAGCTTGAGGTACGCTGTAATGTTTTCCGCCAGTTTCCCTTGAGTTGATCTATACTGCTTGCAGTAATTTTTTTTAAAAGAAATAATAGGTATGTTTTTCTTTTTTACACAGAACATGATCCACATTGCCGACACCAAGGTGGCTCGTCGCTATGGTGACTTCTTCATTCGCCAGATTCACAAGTTTGATGAGGTTTGTTGCATGCAATTTGTTTTTGCCGTGTTTTTACTGCCAGTGTTTGTAATATGTGGTTTCTTACAGAATATCCATACAGTACATGTTAAAAATGAAACTCCGAAGACCAAAAATATCAAGGACATGCAATTACATTTTGGAAATAAGATCATACTTAACCCATTTAACCCCAAGGCCACATATTCTAAATTTTACAAGTATAACTTCACAACTATGAACTAGTTCCAGAGATGAATCAACCATGGTAATTCAAGGGTAGTGCCAGATTAGCTTGGTGCCTTATGGCACCAAGCTAATCTGGCACTACCCTTGAATTATCATGGTCACCATCTCCTGCTGTAGGGTGCCGGGGCTAAATGGGTTAAAATAGTCATGATAAATGGACTAATATCAGACCTGCCTACATGTTCATGTGGTTGTCAGGAAGATTTGGGAAACTCTCAGTAAGATTTGCGAGACTGTCAGTAAGATTATAGTTCAACTGGGCGATAAACCTTGCTTCCAGGGGTCAAAAAATCAAACGACAGGAGGGAGGGGGTGGGGGGGTTAACGACAGCAGATCTTGCTTCCAAAGGACAGGGCTTAGCTGTTCCCTGTTGTGAGTGTTATTATTATTAAGTGTTGCATAAATACAAATATCATTAAAAAACAAATTATACAGACGTTCATCTGCTTCTGTTTCGTGTACTCATTTTGGAGGCATGATTTCGCGCTGACCGTGAACCTCAAACTAACAAAGTAAAGCGATCTCATCCACTAGAATGAACGCGAACAAAGACGCGCTTCCCAATTGGCTAGACAAAATTATAGGTCAGCACACAGTAGCCAATCAGGACCAGGCTTACTACTACCGGCAGAAACGGCACAATCAAACTGTCTTTTTGCCAAAACAAACCCCAAAATACCATAAAAAGCTACCGTAGAAAATTGATACATGACCGGAAGACCGTAAAAAAACGCCCAAACTCGTAAGAAATATGGCGAAATCATAACAATAGGCAGGTCTGTAATATACTTACTTTTTTCAGTGAGGCAATAAGTAACTGAATGGATGATTGTTTGACTGCATAGGCTTAGCATATTGACAAAATGGGAGCCTTGTCATTAATGCATTTTTTTTTCCAGATTACAAGAAACTTGCAACAAGCAAACCACAGTTAGTGGACATCAGGGGTTCGCTGCATCAATAAAGAATTTTTTTCTCCAACTGTCAACGGTTGAACACATTCAGTGCTAAGCTGAAATTTTCACGTTTGGAGCGACACCTTTTAGGAGACGGACAATTCAGGATAGTTCAAGGACTGTGCCAGAAGTTTGGCACCTCTAGGACTGGATGCATTAGTCCAATATGGTGTACATGTCAACACAAACTTTTGAAATTGAAGAAATTTTCTGGAATCTGCTGTTGTGCAACATCCATGTTATCAGCAGCTACTCCATCACCATGCTGTTGCCTTGTGAAATAAAGCTCTCGGATGCTACTTGGCTTTGTCGTATGCATATGTATGGACGAGTGTATTGTTGAAGATTTACATTTGAAATTTGTCAAAAACAAGCTGCAATCATTTGGTATGACTTCAGGCAGCGAGGTTATGAAAGTGGTACCTTATCTCTTCGTCTCCATTTTGAAGCGTGAATGCCGTTTTTTTGGCTCACGTGCTCCGTTTTGGGCCAGTGGTCGTCCCCCGTCGTCCATGGTAAACTTTAACCTTGGCATTTTCTCGGAGACTATTCAAGCCACATTCTTCAAACTTGACCCAAGAATACTTTGTGGCAAGACCTTTCTAAACATACCAATTTGGGTGACCTCGCAAAGGTCACAGCGGATCAGGAAATCGATCAAATAGCTATATTTTGATATAATTTATTTTTTCTCAAATACTATTAGCCATATTTGGACAAAAGATTTTTTTTTTCAAATACTATTCACAACTTCAAACCCAAACTTGCTACAGAGATACCTTATGGTAAGACTTGTCTATGCATACTAATTTGGATGACCCCTCAGAAAGTCAAGGGCTCAGGAAATGGATCTGAAATACCCATATTTTGACAAAAGATGTTTTTTCTCAAATACTATTCACAACTTTAAACCCAAACTTGCTACAGAGATACCTGAAGGCAAGACCTTACTATGCACACTAATTTGGTTGATCCCTTGGAAAGGTCAAGGGTCACGAGGTCAGCAAATAGGTTTAAAATTTTGACAAAAGATGTTTTTTTCTCAAATACTATTCCTAACTTCAAACCCAAATTTGGCACAGCACGGCTTAACCAGCCAGTGCTGGCGCCTAGCACTTAGTTCACTTCCAGCTGCCAGAGAGATAAGGCGCCGCGAGGTCACATTCCACTCTCGCCCGCTCATTCTATTTATATCACACTTGGTACTGTGCGGTACACACGGCTCTACAACGTGACCGGCGTTCTGCCGCTATAACAACTACCTACTGGTTTGTATTTATAACACATCTCTGCCTAAAGTGACTGTTGTGGAAGAAACATCGTTCAAAAGTTGAAATTCTCACCTACACAGTGATACCAAACATGACAACATTACGACTTGCACTTGTGTAGCAGGTTATGATGAAAATAAAGGGAACGCGAATTTGTTGGTGTATGATGTTGGTGTTTGTTGTGAAATTGACAAAGTTCCCACAGCCATAACACGAAGACGTAACTTTTCCCAACAAAACACACTTGCATGCATAAGGGTCAGCATGCCTACAGTAAGTATCACTTACCGGATTTTCGTTCCATGGTGGGGGACGGAAGCAGGAGGGTGGTTAATGAGGTCACTGACAGGTCGCGTGTTCTGGCATTTCTAGCCCGCAGCCGTCTCGGTACTCCATAGACTGCTATTGCCATCCCGAAATCCGATCGGTCCATAACAGGTCACAATATTCAACAGTGTTTTTAAACATACCATTAGGTTTAACACATTTTCTGACACACTAGACATAAGAACCGAATACCGAGTTTCTGTTCACAGATACACAACTCCGGCGCCGTCTATGCGAGAATTTTTTTCTGTTTGACTACTGGAGGAATGACAGAGTGGAGGACGGGTGACACGAGTGTCATGTGCTCGGTCATGAGCAGTCTGAGTTTTTCCTCCTCTGTCTGCAAGCCATATGTCCTGCTCTTTAGAATGTTAATGGTAGCGTGACTCTCTTCACCTCCCTGCTCACCATGAAGCGCCAAACCAATTCCCCACTTTGTCATAAATTCAACGCAGTGACATTCCAGGATATGTTGTTTCGGAATGATGCTACTGGCTGGAAAAGTACTTCGAAAAAAACGCATGTAGTTTGCAATCTTGTCATTGATGTCTTGCATTGATTCATTTCTGCTCTTCAGTGGCATCTGCAGTTCCTGGATAGGTCGAAGGCTGGGTCGTTTGATATGTGGAGATGTGGCTATATCGACACCCGTTTTTTCAATGGGTGAAATGGCTATTTCATGCGTCCGCTTTGCTGGTGGAGATGGGGTCCACACTCTTTGTAACGGCAATGTTTGAGCATCGACTGTGCATGGCGTTTTACGGGGAGTAGACGTCGGCGGAATGAAAACTTGTATACCACTATCACCTTCATTAGTGCTGTTACCAGTGTCGGTGTTATGAGTGTCACATTCCGCGGATTGAAACGATCGTTTCTTTCCATGCCGGGAACCCCGCTTCGCTGGTCGTCCTCCTTTACCTAGCTGCATGAAGTGAACACACGCGACACATTCTTCAACACTCGTATTTGGATCGAACATGGTCCAAATGTGTTGTGATGAGGCAATATCAGACACCGCATTTCGCGTCGTCTCCTCGGACACGCGTGTTTCAGTCGAGTCTATCCGTTTCATCCGACTATAGAAACTCCTACACATTGTTTTGGAGTGCATCAAGTCTTTGTCTTCCTGGATAATAATTCCATAACACTTGTGGAGTAAGTGTTCATAATTGATACAAAGAAATGACTTTTTATCACTGTGTTTCTTTTGTGATCTCTCGCCACATATTCTGCACAATGCATTTACTCTCATTGCATGGAACACACCTGTGTGTACACAGACTGTACGCGTTTCATCAGACTCCATCATGATCAAAAGTTAAATCAAAAGTACATTTACAAGGTTGACTGTTAGTGTTACACTATTTCCCAAGAAAGAAACGTGGCTATCTCCTCCAATAGTATCCGTGTAACTAAGCCCTCTCTTTCCCCAATTCCCGGAGTGTACACCAAGGCGGATGTCTGGAACTTGTATGTCGACACCTGTCAGTGACCTCATTAATTACCCTCCTGCTTCCGTACCCCACCATGGAAGGAAAATCCGGTAAGTGATACTTACCGTAGGCATGCTGACCCTTATGCATGCAAGTGTGTATCATTGGGAAAAGTTACGTCTTTGTGTTATGGCTGTGGGAACTTTGTCAATTTTACAACAAACACCGACATCATACATCAACAAATTCGCGTTCCCTTTATTTTCATCATAACCTGCTACACAAGTGTAAGTCGTAATGTTGTCATGTTTGGTATCACTGTGTAGGTGAGAATTTCAACTTTTGAACGATGTTGCTTCCACAACAGTCACTTTAGGCAGAGATGTGTTATGAATACAAACCAGTAGGTAGTTGTTATAGCGGCAGAACGCCGGTTACGCTGTAGAGCCGTGTGTACCGCACAGTACCAAGTGTGATATAAATAGAATGAGCGGGTGAGAGTGGAATGTGACCTCGCGGCGCCTTATCTCTCTGGCAGCTGGAAGTGAACTAAGTGTCAGCTGTGGTAAAGGCGTGACAGAGATGGCAAGACCTATCTATGCATAATAATTTGAATGACCCCTTGGAAAGGTCAAGGGTCACAAGAGGCTGGCAAATGTGTGTAAAATGCTGATTTTTGATAAAATACAACCAAATTTGGTACAAAGATAGCCGATGATAAGACCTTCCTATGCATACTAATTTAGTCAACTCATCACAAAGGTCAAGGGGGGGTTGACAGTTGTGTGAAAAATGCTTACATTTTCAGAAAACACGAATTTTGCTGCTGCAGAAGCCAGCCCTTGTCACAAAGGTCACACGATATGCAAATCGGTTATACACGTGAGCAATGATGGCCCATTTGATACTGGAGACAAAAAAGCAGCATTCATTACAGTCTGGTTCTTTGAATTGATTGATTGTACATTGCCACAGATTCACCATAATTTATACGTCCTGACGGCAACAAGGCTTTTTCAGGACGTGCCTGCTTGTGACAAAAAAACTAAACAGAATATTGAATTATGTCGCCAGCCAGTCCAATACGTTAAATAAACCTACGACATGATTGATTGTTTGTACATTGCTTAATGTCCCCCGACAGCAACAAGACTTTCTCAGGACGTGCCTGCACTGCTTGTAAAAAAAAACTCAACAGAACATTGTATGTCGCCAGCCGGTCCAACACGTTAAATAAACCTAAGACATGGGGCCTAAATAAAACCAAGACCACTTAGCAACACACATCCAATATCAAGAGCTACAGGCAGCGCAGACAGTAGGGAGTGTTTTAAAAAGGCAAATACAGGTGAATGGACCAAGGGCAGACAGAAACACATGCCCCAGAATAGAAAGGAAACCCACCCTGTGGGGCTGACCAGAGTGACCCTGGGAACTAAAAAGTAGTTAACCCCACCCAAGTCCCCCAGCCTCGCGCTGGGACCATACGGCGTTGAGGCGCGTCCCCTGGGTGGTGGATAGGGGGTCCCTCGTGAGAGGGGTGCACCGAATGAAATAAGGTGCCGTGAACCAACATGGTCTAAGGGAAGGTGACCCCGACAGAAAACCCCTGGTCCTCCTAGTAAGGGGGTTGGGCGTGGGGGTAGCTTCCCCACCCTGCAAAAAAGGAAATAGCTACAAAAACGCCGACGAAAAGACTAACAGTAATTCCTTTCCTGGAGGAGGAAGGTTCTTCTACTAGAAGACTTATGACGTCCTGTGGTGAAAGCCGGAAGTCTTCGGAAGCCACAGGACCGAGCCGCCTCTCTCTATCCAGGGATACAACCATGGGCACATGGAACGTCAAGACCATGTACCAGAGCGGCAAGGCCGCCCAGATAGCAGCGGAAATGCAAAAGTACAACCTTTCCCTGCTAGGCATCAGTGAAGCCAGATGGACGCAGTCTGGCCAGAAAAGGCTGTTAAGTGGGGAGATGATTCTGTATTCAGGTCATGAAGAGGAGAATGCCCCCCATACAGAAGGAGTAGCACTCATGCTGTCACCAGTGGCACAGAGAGCGCTGATGGGCTGGGAACCTCTTGGGCCAAGAATTATAACAGCAGCCTTTAGAACCAAGAAAAAGCTCAAGCTGAACGTCATCCAGTGTTATGCGCCCACCAATGACAGTGACGAGGAAGAGAAACAAGAGTTCTACGACCGACTCCAGAGTGCCGTGGACAAATGTGCGGAGCGAGACATCACCATCGTCATGGGCGATTTTAATGCCAAAATAGGGGAGGACAACACCGGATACGAAGAGGTGATGGGGAGACAGGGACTAGGCTCGGAGATGAGTGAGAACGGGGAGAGGTTTGTAGACTTTTGTGCTCTAAACCGACTTGTCATTGGAGGCAGCATCATCCCACACAGAAGAATACACAAAGCAACTTGGGTCTCACCTGACCATACAACAGAGAACCAAATAGACCATATCTGCATTAGCAAGAAATTTAGAAGATCCCTTCAAGATGTTCGAGTGAGGAGGGGAGCAGATGTCGCCTCAGACCACCATCTGCTTACCTTAAGAATGAAGTTCAAGCTAAAGAAAAGCCGCACAGAGACAACAAGAAGACAGCGCTATAATGTAGGCCTCCTGAGAGAAACTGGAGTGAGAGAAGAGTTCAAACTGGTGCTGTCCAACCGGTTTCAAGCGCTACAGGAGCTAGTAAATGAAGAGGAGGCGGTCACCACAGAGCAGCAGTGGAAGGCAGTTAGAGAGGCACTGAACTCAACCTGCAAAGACACTGTAGGGTTCAGGAAACACCACCACAAGGACTGGCTGTCGGCACAGACCTTGAAGAAGATAGAAGCGAGGAAGCAGAAGAAAGCAGCGGTCAACAACAGTCGCACGAGAGCAGCCAAAGTAAGGGCACAGGGGGAATACTCGGAAGCCAACCGCGAGGTGAAGAGGAGTATCAGGGCAGACAAGAGGGCCTACACAGACAGCCTGGCAGCAGAGGCAGAAAAGGCAGCAGGCAGCGGCAACATGAAACAGCTCTACGACATTACCAGAAGATTGTCGGGTAAGTATGGCCATACAGAAAGACCAGTAAAAGACAAAGAAGGCAAGCCCATTGCAGACAGAGCAGACCAACTCGACAGATGGGCCGAGTATTTTCAAGAGTTACTGAACAGACCTAGCCCACCCGACCCCCCCGACATCCAGCCGGCAGAGACCGACCTACCCATCAGCTGTGACAGACCCAGCCGGGAAGAGATCAGAAAAGCAGTGGCATTTTTGAAGAATGGCAAAGCAGCAGGGCCAGATGGCATCCCAGCGGAGTCTCTGAAAGCAGACCTAGAGACAACAGTTGAGATGCTGTACCCACTGTTTGGAAAGATCTGGGAAGAGGAGGTGATGCCAGCTGACTGGAAGGAGGGGTACCTAATCAAGCTTCCCAAGAAAGGCGACCTCAGCAAGTGTTCCAACTACACAGGAATCACCTTGCTGTCAGTACCAGGAAAGGTCTTCAACAGGATCATCCTAGAGAGAATGAAGAGCTCCGTTGACCCCCAGCTGAGAGACCAGCAAGCAGGATTCAGGAAGAACCGATCATGTACAGACCAGATCGCCACTCTCCGCATCATCGTGGAACAGTCTCTGGAGTGGAGCTCCCCGCTGTACGTCAACTTTGTGGATTATGAGAAAGCATTTGACAGCGTGGACCGAGAGCCTCTGTGGAAACTCCTACGACACTACGGTGTACCCACAAAGCTCGTCCGCCTGATCAAGAGCAGCTATGATGGCATGACATGTCGCGTGATCCACGAAGGGCAGTTCACCAGAGAGCTCCAGGTCAGAACTGGTGTCAGGCAGGGGTGTCTGCTGTCTCCGTTCCTCTTCCTACTGGCCATAGACTGGGTCATGAAGATGACCACAGAGCACAGACGAAGTGGAATACAGTGGACACTGTGGACACAGCTTGACGACCTCGATTTTGCAGACGACTTGGCATTACTGTCCCACACTCATCAACAAATGCAGGACAAGACCACGAGGCTTGCTGACATCTCGTCCCAAGTGGGCCTCACCATTCACAAACAGAAAACAAAGACAATGAGGCTGAACGCAACCAGGGAAGAACCAGTCTTGCTTGCTGGCACCCCGTTGGAGGAGGTGGAGTCCTTCACCTATCTCGGGAGCATCATAGACAAAAAAGGCGGCACTGATGCAGATGTCAGAGCACGAATCGGTAAAGCCAGAGCAGCCTTTCTCCAGTTGAAAAAAGTGTGGAGTTCCAGAGAGCTGTCACAACACACCAAAGTCCGGATTTTCAACTCCAATGTAAAAGCAGTTCTCCTATATGGAGCAGAGACATGGAGATTGACAAAAACCACAGTCAACAGAGTACAGACCTTCATGAACAGTTGCCTTAGAAGAATTTTGAAAATCCACTGGCCCGAGAAGATCAGCAACGTCAGACTCTGGGAGAGAACAGAGCAGATAACAGCAGAGAATGAAATTGGGCGAAGAAGATGGGGATGGATCGGTCACAGTCTGAGAAAGCCAGCTTCCAGTATCACTAGGCAGGCATTGTCATGGAACCCCCAGGGAAAGAGGAAAAGAGGTAGGCCGAGAAACTCCTGGCGTCGAGACCTCCAAGCAGACATCAAGAGACTGGGAACCACCTGGAGTAGAATCGAAGGAGAAGCACAGGACAGGAGTTGCTGGAGGTCTCTCGTCGACGGCCTATACCCGGGTAGGGGTGACAGGCGTAAGTAAGTAAAGTAAGTAAGTCCCCCAGGGCAGACCCGGGTGGGGGTTCTTCAAATTTAAATTATGGTCTATTTACCATTAATGCAAATTATTTAGTGTGAGTTTTTTTTTTCACACAAAAAGTCAAAGTGTTTTCTTGTATGATCCTTCCAACGATAACTTGATACTGGAGACAAAAAAAGCAGCATTCATTACAGTCTGGTTCTTCAAGTTTAAATTATGGTCTATTTACCATTAATGCAAATTATTTAGTGTGGGTAACTTGATACTGGAGACAAAAAAAGCAGCATTCATTACAGTCTGGTTCTTCAAATTTAAATTATGGTCTATTTACCATTAATGCAAATTATTTAGTGTGTGTTTTTTTTTTCACACAAAAATAAGTGTTTTCTTGTACAATCCTTCCAACGATAACTGTTAGATGGACGGAGATGTAGATAGTAGTAGACATTCGTCACTCTCAAGAGACTATGGAGTACCACCCTTGAAATCATCACTCGGGTCTTGCGTCATTGATCAACACCTGCTGTGGCTGCATAGGCCCACACATCAAATCAGGTACTTTAGTTTTGCAGGCAGTCTTGATTGAAGATAGTTTGTACTGTTAACCCTTTTAGCCCCAAGTCCGATTTCTCAAATTTTCGAGGTATACCAGTTGCAGGAGATGGTAATTGATAATTCAAGGGAAGGCGCCAGGCTAATCTGGCACTACCCTTGAATTACCATGGTCAATCCATCTCCTGCTAAATGGGTAATGAAGTGGACCCTCATCCATGTTTTGTTCTTTTCAAATTTGACCGTTGTGACCTCGACCTTTCCCATAGGTCACTGAAACAAGCAAGTGATCAAGTGTCTCAAAACAGTCTTTGTACCAATCCACATTCTCAAAAAGTTTGGGCTTGAAGGTGAAAATAGTATTTGAGAAAAATCAGCTTTTGTCAAAATCTTGACCTATTTCTGGCTGCCTGTGACCTGACCTTGGATTGATTGATTGATTGTACATTGCTTAACGTCCCGACAGCAACAAGGCTTTCTCAGGACGTGCCTGCACTGCTTGTGGAAAAAAAAACAACTAAACAGAACATTGAGTGTGTCGCCAGCCGGTCAAATACATTAAATAAACCTAACACATGGGGCCTAAATAAATCTAAGACCATTTAGCAACACACATCCAACATCAAGAGCTACAGGCAGTGCAGACATTAGGGAGAGTTTTAACAAGGCAAATACAGGTGAATGGACCTCGGGAGACAGAAACACATGCCCCAGAATAGAGAGGAAAACCCACCCTGTGGGGCTGACCAGGGTGACCTGGGAACTAAAAAGTAGTCGACCCCACCCAAGTCCCCCAGGGCAGACCCGGGTGGGGGCCTGACCTTGGAAAAAGGTCACTGAAATTGACGTTTAGAAGGATCTTTGGGCCAAGTTTGAAGACTGTGGCTTGAATAGCTTCCAAGAAAATGCAACCCCCCCCCCCCCCCCCCCTATAGTTACTTACAATGTGCCATATGAAGGATTATTAGTGACAGATGCCCAAGATAGCTCTTGCAAGGTCGAGTTTCCAACATATTTACTAGCTGCTGGCTTCACAGACACCTCCGTGAGTTGTGAAACTGGTCATTAGATGCAAACTGAAAGTCATATTCAAGCATTATTCTGTCAACCCATTTAGCCCCAATGCACTACACCAGGAGACCAATCAACCATGCAGGGTTCGTACAGTCAAGGAAGTCTGAAAAATCTATGGAAAATACAAAAATCTTTTCCATGGCTGGAATAACTATGGAAAGTTCATTTGTTGATTGATTGATTGTACATTGCTTAACGTCCCGACAGCAACAAGGCTTTCTCAGGACGTGCCTGCACTGCTTGTGAAAAAAAAAAAACTAAACAGAACATTGAATGTATGTCACCAGCCGGTCAAATACGTTAAATAAACCTAACACATGGGGCCTAAATAAAGCTAAGACCATTTAGCAACACACATCCAATATCAAGCGCTACAGGCAGTGCAGACAGTAGGGAGAGTTTTAAAAAGGCAAATACAGGTGAATGGACAAAGGGTAGACAGAAACACATGCCCCAGAATAGAGAGAAAACCCCACTCTGTGGGGCTGACCAGGGTGACCCTGGGAACTAAAAAAATACCTAACCCCACCCAAGTCCCCCAGGGCAGACCCGGGTGGGGTAAGTTCATTTGTGTTCAGCCATGTATAGAAAAGTTTTGGAAAATTAAAAAATATGCCAATCTTACACCGACATGCAATTTACTTTACAAGAGAAATCTGAAAGTTTGAAAACGTAACCTGAAGTCTGTAATTTAATTCATAAGTCAGGGACGTAGCGGGCATGAGAAAAGTAGTCCGGCGGTTTCGGAAAGTCGGAAACTATTTGAGGGACGATGGCGACCAGACACTTATTTATTGATACTAAAATGTTAACTCTATTTTAAAGAAACAACATTCACATCCAAAGACAGACTTACCTATGATATGCTGGCTTGGAATCAAGAATTGGGAAATGTCACAATTGTTTAAATCCTACATGTGGTCATGGGGAAACCAATCAATTAGTAAACAAACTCGCCTTTCTGTAGAGTTAGAAGATTACAACATGTCAGAGTTAAAGATCGTTTGTTGTAGATGAGACTTGCGAAAAAAAGAAAGAAAAAAGAGATATAATCCATGAAGAAATGTTCATCACAAAAGCTTTGCATCTCCTGAATCAACTTTGACAGCAGACGTTTGTGTTGCACAGGATTTTTGAAGCACATTGGTTCTTAATAATAATAATCTCTTGGCTTGACTTCGCGAACGAAGATTTTATAGGAGTTGACCACGACGTCTGCAGGCTTGTTCGTGGCTGCGGAGGCCAATCCGAGACAGGCAGGTTCGACCGCAGTGGCTGCAGGGGAAGGTATGGCCAGGGTTCTGAGCTGCGGCATCTCTGTTTTTTCTCCTGAGCCGCTTGTCCTTAAGGCTAGCTCTGTGAGAGTCCTCAAAGGAGACAGCTGCCTTGTAAATGGTGGAGCGCCAGGTGTCACGGTCCGCAGCAAGTAATAATGGCTACTTATATAGCGCTTATACTAAAATAAGCTCTTAGCGCTTTACAAATAAAGAGTGGGAGTGGAGGGGGTCATAATGCCAGAGGAACAAAGGATTCTGCAATACACACGCACACACACAGACAAACACACATCTGAAATAGCCTGACTGGAGCCGTTCGAGGCGCAGATTTTGGAAGTTGTGTATCATCTGTGTACATGTGATGATCGGTTGAATGTGATGCGATAACCTGAGACAGAGGCTGAGTGTACAGCGTAAATAGAATGGGGCCCAGGAAGGAGCCCTGGGGGACCCCAAACTCTAGCGCAGCAGCTTCAGAAAGAGCGTTCTTGACAGAGACGTTAATCTGATAGGAAGACAGATAAGAGTAGAACTTACCAGGAAATACCAAAGTAGTTTTCTAGACGCTGGAGCAAGATGGAGCAGTGGTCAATGGTGTCAAACGCAGCTGATAGGTCTAGCAGGGCACG
Source organism: Semisulcospira habei (assembly GCA_036245525.1). NCBI lineage: Eukaryota > Metazoa > Mollusca > Gastropoda > Semisulcospiridae > Semisulcospira > Semisulcospira habei. The sequence goes on along the minus strand of BTPG01000008.1, from coordinate 83,624,639 downwards.
AACTGAGCTAAGGTTTTCATCATAGGCACTTACTAGGCCATTAACGACACAGAGGAGAGCAGTTTTAGTACTGTGCCCAGCACGTTAAGCAGACTGAAGTGGATGGACGAGATTGTTTGACTTTAGATATTTAGTGAGCTATGTCAGAACGACTCTCTCAAAAACTTTGGACAGAAAGGGTAGGTTTGAAACGGGGCGATAGTTCTTTAGCTGGTTGGGGTCAAGATTCAACTTTTTCAGGAGAGGTTTGACAACGGCTGATTTGAATTCCGACAGAAAGACGCCTCACTCGAAGGACTGATTTATGATTTTATGATTGGTTTCTCGACACATCCAGCTCAGAAAATGAACTAAAAACTGTTTGCCTGCGTGCTGCAGAAGCCACAATTAAAGTTGTTGGCAACACGAATCAAGTTGAGCGAGTCAGTTTTAGATTTTTGGACGTGGTTCAATCGAGCCTCGTGCATACATCTTTTTTTTTGTGGGTACATCGCACACCACTGTGTGATGTCTTGATGTGACCAGCCGTATACCCATATGACAATTCACAAATCAGTCACGTTTTGAGTTGGCCGTCAGGTGTATGTTGGGCATGTTTAAGCCTTTATTGGCTAAGGGCTGCCTTCATCAGCGTGCCGACCCTTTTGTTTTTGTTGACCGAGTAAACCTTTGTTGTTAGGTTTTATGGTAGTTTGTTTTGTTTTGATTGATTGATTACATTGCTTAACGTCCTGACAGCAACAAGGCTTTTTCAGGACGTGCCTGCACTGCTTGTGAAAAAAACAACAACAACAGAATATTGAATGTATGTCGCCAGCCGGTCAATAAACCTACGACATGGGGCCTAAATAAAGCCAAGACCATTTAGCAACACACATCCAATATCAAGAGCTACAGGCAGCGCAGACAGTAGGGAGAGTTTAAAAAAGGCAAATACAGGTGAATGGACAAAGGGTAGACAGAAACACATGCCCCAGAATATAGAAGAAAACCCACCCTGTGGGGCTGACCCAGGGAACTAAAAAGTAGTTACCCCACCCAAGTCCCCCAGGGCATACCCGGGTGGGGGTAGTTTGGTTTGTGGTTTATTTTGTATTCTTCAAGAGGATGTACTCTCGCTCACACTATAACTTAGACAGGCTAGTGGAGAGTGGTAGTGTGTTCTTTTCATGTCGTGTCCTTAGTTTTGATTGCTGGTGGGACAATTCCGTGGTTGTCCGTGGTGTTTTGGGGTTCCGTCTAAGTATTCGAGCGCCCGTTGATCAATGATGTCGTAGGCGTACAAAGCTTTGCTGTATCTGCCCTCTTTAAAGTATAAGAGGTATTCTAGTTGTTTCCTTGTTCCCTCGTCTCTGCAAAGGCCCATGAAGTAGACCCATTCAAAGAATATCGTAGGGTTCAGTCCATCGGAGAAGATGAATGCGGCTAGTAGTATTGTTTGAAAGTGTAGGAGATTTTTCGTCCTCATGCATTTTCTTTTTTTCCCCGCCCATTTGTGTGCTGGTCCTATGATGATTTCATAATTCAAAAGCCTGGCGGTTTTTCTGTTTCATTCCGTTTTCATTTCCCCGTTGTATAGGGGGGGGGGGGGGGGGGGGGGGACCTTGTATTGGTTTCGGTGTGGCGCGTAGAAATATTAATTTTTCTTTAACATGTATTTTTTCGAAAAATACTTACCGATGACATTACTAATTGGAACCTTCGCTTAGCTCATAATTTTAGCCCCAAAAACTTACTGCGTGTCCCTCATACTAAGGGAGGCAACCACTGGGGAGGGCCATAACCCTGCAACCCCGAGTGGTCTCCCGTACTCCCTTATCTGGTGGCGCTCTCACGCTTTTCCCGCCAGTGACCGAGTCTAGCCCCACTGCTGCAAGCGGGGAAGGAGGGAGGGACCTCTGAGTAATGTCATCGGCAAGTATTTTTCGAAAAAAAAAAAAAACATTTTAAAGAAAAATTAATTTATTTTCTCAAAATGATTACCGATGACATTACTAATTGGAATTACTAAAAGGTGGAGGGTGCCGCTAATTTGGAACTCCCCCAAAACGAGCCTACTATCGAGGCCCCTCCCAATGCGCCCACTCCCGATAATTTTAGCTAGGCGTACCTATGATCGAGAAACATCTGCAGCATCAGCGCGAACTCTACCACAACTTCATTGATTTCAGGAAAGCATTTGATCGCGTCTGGCACGACGGACTCTGGCAAGTCATGAGATCGTTCAACATAGAGGAGGGACTGATCCAAATGATAGAAGCGCTTTACAAGAACGCCTGCAGCGCGGTTCTACTTAACAATCAGTCAGGCGAGTTCTTCAGGACGACGATCGGTGTCCGTCAAGGATGCCTGCTCTCTCCTGTCCTTTTCAACATATTCCTGGAGAAGATCATGCAGGAAACCCTCCACGACCACCATACTTCAATCTCTATTGGTGGCAGATCTCTGTGCAATCTTCGATTCGCAGACGACATTGACCTCATGGCAGGCAGCAATAGTGAGCTCCAAAACCTGACAGACAAACTTTCAAGTAGCGCAGGGTCTTATGGCATGGAGATCAGTACGGATAAAAGCAAAGTGATGATCAACACCACAAGCGACAGCAGCAGCAACATTCACATGAATGGCCAAAAGCTAGAAGAGGTCAATAGCTTCAAGTACTTGGGAGCCACCCTGTCCAAAGACGGTAGTTGCATAGCAGAGATCCGTATCAGGATAGGTACAGCAACATCCGCAATGGCCAGGCTGGACAGGATATGGCGAAGTAACTCCATCAGCTTCACCATCAAGTACAGGCTTTACAAGTCCCTCATAGTGTCTATTCTACTCTACGGCTGTGAGACTTGGACACTGCTTGCAGACTCAGAAAAGAAAATCCAGGCCTTTGAGAACAAGTGCCTGAGGAAGTTGCTCCGCATCTCGTACCGCGAGCACAAGACCAACGATTATGTACGGAGCATCGTCACTTCCCTGGTGGGCCCACATGAACCCCTTCTGGCAACCGTGAAACGGCGCAAGCTTGCTTGGTTTGGCCACGTGACCCGACACAACACATTGTCCAAGACTATCCTCCAAGGCACTCTCGAAGGAAGTCGTCGGCGAGGTCGTCAGAGAAAGAGTTGGGTCGCAAACATAAAAGAATGGACCGAACTCGAGATGTCAGACTTGCTTGCCACCGCCCAAAATAGAACTCAGTGGAGAGCACTGTCTGTTGCTGCTGCCTTTCAGTCCCCCCAACGCCCAGTTCGGGCAAGGGACTGATGATGATGATGATGATGATGATGACCTATGGTGCCTGCGGCGCCGGGAGTGTTGCGCTGCCGAGATGTCCCTGACAAGGTCAAGGTTGGAGCGCTGGCCGGATAAGTCTCTTAGGTAAAAACGGGCGAAGGTAGACTCAGCCCGCCAACCCACGGCCGCCACAATGTCTTTCATTGCACAGTTTTTGTCAAGAGCGATACTCGCTGCCACTGCTCGGACTTCATGAGCCCGAATGCGCATTGTTTTGGCTTGTTCTGGTGCGAGCTCTTTATAAGCCTCACGGATAACCCAACGTATCCAGGACAAGATAGTTTGCGCCGAAATGTCTCGTCTGCCCTGAGCCAAGGGCAGGAAAAGGCGTGAGCGCCCTTGTCTTAGTGGCTTAGTTCTGTGCAGATATACTTTTAAGAGCCCTAACAGGGTCCTGAAGTCGTGAGTCCCGTGTCTGATCTCTAGCCCTGAGCAGTCGAACTGTTACGACTTGTGGGGCAACAGTAGGAACTCGGTTCTTAGCCAAAAAGGCAAGGTCCGTGAGCAGCTGAACCGATCCATCAGTCCTACGTTGGAGACAGGGGTATGAACCGAAAAGGCGTGTATTTCACTCACTCGTGAGGCTGTGGCAAATGCAAGTAGGAAACAGGTCTTCCTAGTAAGATCTCCTAACCGTACTAATCGTAACGGCTCGAATCTCTTAGAGTTCAGCCAGGTGAGCACCCAAGATAAGTCCCATCGTGGAACTAACGAGCGTGAAGTCGGGCGTTGTAGATCAAAATGGGACATAAGATCTGCCAAATCTTTGCAAGCCCCCGGATCGGGTCGTCCCAAGTGTCTATGTGTCTGCCACCATTGCCAGGTAACCGCGAATGGTGATGGGGGCCAACTTCTGTCTGACGAACAGCCACAGGAAGAACTCCGCCAACTGGGGAGTAGTTAGATCCGTGGGGGAAAGCCGCTCCGCGGTGCACCAGGACTGGAGCGCGCGCCACTTTCCTTCGTAGACATTACCAGTTGAGACCCTTCTGGCTGTAGAGATAGCCTCCACTGCAGGACCCGAAAAGCCTCTAGCTGAGAGGGCTTGCCTGACAATCTCCACGCGTGTAGCAACAGCCGTTCTGGGCACGGGTGAAAAAGATGCTGCTTCGGTTGTTTTAGCATTGTACTCGGAGTGGGAAGTAACATAGGTGGATCCGTCGCCAGAGCCAGGAGATCGGTGGTCCAGCTTTTGGCCCAGTTGAAAGGGGCCACTAGTATCATAATCGTGCTGCTGTCCCCGAGTTTCTGAATGATCTTCGGAACCAGCACTGTGGGAGGAAATGCATACGCCTGGAGTCCTTCCCACGAAATGGATAGCGCGTCCACGGCCCAGGCTAGTGGATCCGGCACAGGGGAGACGAACAGTGGAAGCTTGTTGTTCCATCTCGTGGCAAAAAGATCGATCATCAGTGTCTCCCAACGTGCGCAGAGTAACTGGAAGATATCTGGCCGCAGAGACCACTACGTGTGAAGCATCTGACCCCGCCGAAAGAGAGCATCCGCCAGAACATTTAGGTGTCCCGGAATGTGTCGCGCCCGAAGGGTAATTCCCCGGTCTCTGCACCAAAGGAAGATTTGATATACGAGTATGCAGAGAGAGGGTGCGTGCGTCCCTCCCTGGTTCTAAATGTATGCAACGACTGTCGAGTTGTCGGAGAGCACGAGCACCGCGTTTTGCTTCAGTCGATCTTCCCAAGCGATGAGTGCTACCCACACCGCTTTCATCTCCAGCCAGTTGATATGTCTGCCTGCCTCTATGTCTGTCCAAAGGCCCGAGGTCGTGGTAAACTGTGGTAACAGGCGGGCTCCCCAACCTGAGTTGCTCGCATCCATGCAGATAGAAAGGTGAGGCGTCGGGGAGAAGAGGTGAATCCCTGACGCTAGCCAAGTACTGTCCGTCCAACGCCAAAGATGAGACTGTACTAACTCCGTTGTCGGGGCCGAGGTCTCCAGATTGCCCGAGGAGGGGCGCCAATGTAGGAGTAGGTGAAGCTGAATCGGTCGTGCATACAGCCTGCCTAGAATAAGGAGATCCGCTGCTGCGCTTAGCAGGCTTAACAGGCGAAGCCAGGACCTGGCCGGTAGTGCTTCCGCGCGAACCGCTGCAAGCGCCGCTTCCCTTACAGTCTGAATCCGTCCATCCGGTAGTCTCACTCGATTTAGATCTGTTAGAAACTCCATCCCCAGGTGGACAAAACGGCGAGACAGTACCAAATCGGACTTGCCTCCATTGACTAGGAATCCCAGATGACGGAATAGTGCTAGCAGGCCATCTCTGTCGGTCTCCAAAAGACTCGCCACCTGATTCCGTAACAGCAAGTCGTCCAGGTAGTTGGACGTTGGACTGGAAGCTGTCGGAATCTTGTCAGCACTCCGTCCATAATCCTGGTAAAAACCCACGGGCTGAGGTTCAGTCCGAAAGGTAGGGCCCGAAACTGGTAAACAATTCCTTGAAAGGCAAAGTATAGGTAACGTCGCGAGGCCGGATGGATGGGAACGCGTCGAGGTCGAGGCTTACTGCAAAGTCGTGAGGACGTACCGCTGCTCGCAGTGCTCTGGCCATCTCCATCTTGAAGTGTGGTGCCACAATGAATTTGTTTAGAGCCGAAAGATCTATGATCGGCCTCCATTCCCCCCCCCCCCCCCCCCCCCCTGGCTTCTGTTACGAGGAAGAGACGACTGTAGAAAGCGGGGGAGTCGCAACGCAGGACCACCTCCGTGGCCTTGTGCAAAAGTGCCTCCACTTCGCTCTGTAACGGTGTCGCCCTGTCTCGTTCTACAGGCACCCGAGTCCAAACGGGGTAGTGTCTCAGTGGGGGGGAGGGGGGGTGGGGGGGGGGGAGACTGGAAGGCGATCCTCACGGCCTCCGTCACTGCCGAGATGATCCACGGGTCGTCCGAAAACAGCTGTTTCCATGCTCCGCTGTGAAGAGCTAACCTCCCACCGACCGGAGACCCAGCAGGTATCGGTGGGAGGTTCGGGGACAGGTCAGCGTGCCCGGCCGCGGCCGAGAGCCTCTGGACCAGGGAGTGGAGGGTGCGGGGAAGGCACGCGAACGCGCCGGAAGGGAGAAGGCTCCGCCTCCGCCTTGTGGCTGTCGGGAAGAGGAGGGTCTAAAGAACTGCAGGGTATGACCCACGGCTCTGCGGGCTGACTGAAAGCGAGCCGAGACTACTCTGGCTGGTGCTGGCCACAGATCCTTGTTGGACTCCCGTACCTCCTGCCACGTCGGTCCGAACAGCAGGTTGCCGCCCAAAGGTGCCTGTCGCAGTTGTGCCTTCAAAGAAGCTGGAAGAGTAGTGCACCTTTTCAACAGCTCGTCCCGTCGTAAGAGATCGCAATTCGCCACCGCCGCCATGGCATTTACCGAAGCATGGAAGGCCGCTCTATTCGCCGCAACCAATACCGTGTGGATTTCCCGTAAGGGCGCTGAAGCATCCAGATCCCAGGTGTTCTCCATCTTCCTGACCATCGACTGTGTCGCCATCTCCAGAAACCCGGTGCACGCCAGGGAATTGCGAACCAGTATGGCCGACTTGTCCAGTCCTCCCGAAAGGGAACACTGAGTTAATCCTGCTTGGACGCAAGCCTCCTTGTCCGCCGTAGGAAGAGTACAGCTGAATGCCTGGGAGTGCCCTGCATACCAGTCTTGCCGGAAATCCACATCGATTCCCACCGGCCAACGCCTGTCACGGAAGAATCCCTGCGCAGCAATGAGGCGAGCCGCTTCATGTAAATCCCGACGAGTAGAAGACATCGAAGTCGCGTCGACCGCGATGCCGGGGATAGGAGAATGCCGTCCCGGAGAAGATGGTGTATCTTCCTCGTCGATTCCCAGCATGGACGCCGAATCCTCCGGATGAAGACTAAGTCATCTAAGTGCCTCCTCGTCCACCGCCGCACGCCTAGCAAAGGAAGCAGTAGTGGTAGGTCCAAGTGTCGACCGGAACAATGTCTCTGCCGGGCGTCTGTAATCCTGGTCTATGGAAGATCGATGAGGACTGCTCCGATCCTGCAGAGAAGTCGTCTCAGGCCACCGGCTGTCCCGAGAGTGTACACCCTGCTGTCGACGAACCTGTTTCTCTTGCTGTGCGCGAAGGCTGTCCAACCTGTCCGCCGATCTGCTGCGCCTGGTTGCGGACTGCGCATCCCGTTGTCGCGACAAAGTCCGTTGGCGCGAGACGTAAGAACTGGACTTCCGCTCCGATGACGAAGATCGAGAAGGCGAGATGTCCACTCGAATCCGGTGTCTGTCCCGCGTCGACTCAATACGCTGCGCCCGTTCATCCGAATGCGAAGATCGAATTCTTTGGTAATTACGAGTTTCGGGGGTCAGCCGTGCATAGATAAATGCTCTCTCTTTGCCGGCTGATAGAACTGACCATACTGGTCCGCTCCCGAAGGAGGTTAACATCGCCAGTGGAACGCCAGTGGCGCCACTCTCTATCTCTAGACCCCAAATTTTTCCTTTCTCTTAACTTACCGTGAGATTTATCAACATTGCGCTTTGATATCCTGTCCCCCTCAGAGTGAGTCCCCGAGGGGCGTGGCCCTGTCCAGGCGCTGGTCCGGCCTACGGCAGAAGGGCTCTCTCCAGTCCGGGGGGGGGGGGGGGTCCCCCGCTGCTGCTGCCTGGGTTCTCTTATTGCCAGGAGGGCTACTGTTTGATCCAACATATTCTCTTGGGTCGAAACCGAGCTCTCAAAGGCCTCACTAAATCATAGGGTGGCGAACCCCTGCCTGGCCCGTCTCCCCCTCTGTGGATTGAAGGGTATAAAAGAGCTTTCGGTGCTGTGCGGGATGGCGAATCCCTACGGCTGCTACTAGACTCAATCGTCCGCGTAGGACGAGGCAGCACTGCATGAGGCACCGGTGGGGGCAGCAGGACCCGTTTATGCACGGACACACAACCGATATCTGAAAGTGCATGACTATGGCTCACTTTCAAAGGTAAGGCAGCGCCTTTGCGCCCCGGCCTTTCTCTCCGGTAAAAGGCCCAAAGCCGTTGTGACCAACGGTCTTCCTTCCAAGAAGTGCAAAGCGTGCACAGACTACTGGAAGAACAGCCTGAACAGGGAAGACAAATATCATGCACGTCACTGGGCCACTGAAATTTGCCACACCTGATGCAAGTCCTCACTTGAGCACTATAACATAAGACAGACATAGGCCTTGCGAGTGCTCGGAGCCTAAAGGAGGGTCCGAGTTCCCGACTGGTCGCGAACATACAATTCGAAAATTGCGAAATTGGCGAAATGCCGTAGCCCGGTCAAAATACCAGCTGAGGCAGTAACCGACGCATTACCTGTCCATTTTGAAATAGAATCACATAAATTCGAAAATTGTGAAATTTGGGAAATGCCGTCGCCCGGTCAAAATACCAGCTGAGGCAGTAACCGAAGCTACCTGTCCATTTTGAAATCGAATCACATAACCAACACCAGAAAATAGTAATCCTTCTTTTTATAATCTTTTTCCTTCCTAAAAAGGACCCAGAATCACACCAAACGAAGTTTTCCAAGAAGAGATCACACAGTGTAAAGTCGGAGCACGAGGTGCACACGACCGGTCGAAACTGAGCTAGCGAAGTCACTGGCGGGAAAAGCGTGAGGGCGCCACCGGATAAGGGAGTACGGGAGACCACTCGGGGTTGCAGGGTTATGACCCTCCCCAGTGGTTGCATCCGTTAGTATGATGGACACACAGCAAGTTTTTTGGACTAAAATTATGAGCTAAGCGAAGGTTCGCAATTAGTAATGTCATCGGTAATGATTTTGAGAAAATAAAAGATATTTCCAATGCCAGTTGGTTCAAGTTCTTATTGGGAGGTCGTTCTGCTTTGTTTAATGTGTCATGACTTGAGGCTGTTACCGTTTGCCAGAGTCGGCGTGCAGCTTTTGCTAGTGGTGCCTCATGTCCTTATTTCTGTTTTTTTTTTTTTTTTACCACTGCTAAATTGGTGCAGAAGTCTGTTGTGTTGATGCACTTCGGCCAGTAGCTTTCGTTCTTGGGCCGGCGATTTTGACACTTTTCTGTTTACCAGCAACTGCTAAGTGGTGCACCGAGCTATTGGCGTAAACATGCCATTTTTGGTCAACATGAATACACTTGCAAAGTTTTGACACCACGACAGGTTTGCTCTCTCTCTCTCTCTCTCTCTCTTTTTTTTTTTTTTTTTTGTCCAAAAAGTACTCCGGCGGTCGCCAGAGTGGCCCGCTACGTCCCTGTAAGTATGTCTGAAGCTGATCGTTCATCAAGCTCGCGCAAGAAGACTCCCATTTTATTCTTCCGCAGTGACTTCCCTTGCAGAAAAGCTGCACATGCGTAGTTAGAACCTTTCAACTTCCTTTCGTCCTGTGCATGGAAATAGACTAAAAGTCGCGCAGATTTTTGCTAAAGATCACAGCATAGAATTACCCGTACTAAAAAAAGAAAGAGGAAAACCCCTTTTCACTAGGGGGTTCCGGGGGCATGCTCCCCCGGAAAAATGTTGAAAATTTACATTAACATTTGTGCAATCTGGTGCATTTTAGTGAGAAACCGAGCAGCTTAAAACGACCTAAAAATCTTGCCTTTTTTCTCATTTTTTTTTTGCTCCAGAATCGTCTATTCTGTCTCCGCGTTGAAGTATTTTTCTGTCCACCATATTTGACCAGACGACTACCACTAAAGCGACCTGTGCGAGCTAAAGCCAACGCCTCACTCAATTTTGAATACGCAGTTTGGGGATATCCGCCACGTAAAGATCGCTAAATACGGTATTGGAATAGTGACTAGGATTTTTTTCGGCGAATTTTTCCTTCTTCAGCGAATTGGCAGCTTCATTTAAGCGGAAAACTCCAAAAAGAGGAAAATTTCATGATCTGAAAAAGAGAGAAATGGGGAAGTGCATCTTTAGCTATTTTGAGCTAGAGAAAAGTGAATTCAAAGCTCGGGTAGTGCCAGCGTCGGACGGAGCAAAGCACACAAAGCTCGATGCATTGTGTGCGAGAAGATATCAACATCGGCAACATGGGAGAAGCTGCATTAAAAAGATAAGCAGTTGGCAACATTTTTTTTACTGCTTTTGAAGTATAGCGAATCGAAGGGAAGGCCTGGAACATCAATGACTGATTTTTCTTTTGGAGCTAAATCTTCTTCAAAGTAAGTTTACGTTTACTTTGTATGAATTCACTTGGAATTGGATGCTCTCTCTCTTCACCTTCTGAAAGTTTATTCCTCTTAGAGGTTCACAATTAAAAGTTTTTTTAAAAAAGTTATAGTTTACGTTTTTGGCAAAGTTTAATCCACTCCGCAGATCTGCAAAAGAAAATTCTGAGGAAGCTTTAGCCAGAGTCTCAAATCGACCAAAAACTGCTTGAAATCCAACAGCTAGACTCATAATTATGTTACATTCAAACATAAAACTGAGCACAAATTATCTACATAATAAAAGAAGTCACATGCCGAACAAATTTTTTCCGAAAAATACTGCCTGCGAGGGGACATCAGCGATAGCTGCGTTTCAGATTATTACTTCCCTTACCCTTAATTACAGGTAGGAAATCCCACTTTCAGTGATCGATATCTATTAAACGGTAGAGCTTTGCTTACCGATTTTTTGGCATCTGGTATTATTTAGTAAAGTTCTTTCAGCAGAAACTTTTTCACCAAGCACTGTGGTTGACCTTTAAGGCCAGACACTACACCCCAAATTATGAGCTTTTGTCTGCCTATAATCTGTTTTAAACTGTTGATGTATTTTGATAGGGTTTGGTGAGCTGAGACCAAAAAAGTGGTTTTTGGGTGTGTACGACTCCCCGTTGCCCTGGAAACCAACCAAGATGGCCACCGTATACACATTTTAGTACAAATTCAAAGCAATAGATCTCAAACAATACCGAACTTAGAAACAAAGTTCTTTTTTCTGGTGATTCTTTGTCAAAACAACTACATTTTGTCAGAACAGAGCATGGAATTACTCGTACTAAAAAAAGAGGAAAACCCCTTTTCACTAGGGGGGTCCGGGGGCATGCCCCCCCGGAAAATTTTTTGAAAATTTACATTAAAATTTGTGCAATCTGGTGCATTTTAGAAACTGAGCAGTTTAACCACCTAAAAATCTTGCTTTTTTTTCTTATTTTTTGGGTGCACTTTTTATTTTTTGTGTCAAAGGTTTAAAAGTTATACTAAAACTTAAAGTATTCAACAGAATATATCCAAATGCTTATTCAAAATACATCTGAATGTCTTTCCATTTTTTAAAATTTGAGTTTAATTATATATATATATATACTTTCTTTAATAATCTCTGATTAATCAGCTGTAAGTATGGATTCCTTTTCTCTCTTATTTAATACTAGTACCATGGTCACTGAACTGGAGAAAGGTTATATAGATTTTTCAACATAATTTCGTCAAACTTTACTGGAAAAAAATACATTGTAATAAATTTATTCACCATCAAGAGTAATATTTCCAATGGCACTGCTTTTAGCTTTCTTGTGTTTCGCTGTAGACACGTGAGCATCAAGAGCTACGCGGCCGCGTAGTTAATCAAACTCTGCGCAGTTCGCGGCAATACGCCTGCCCACAGGCCGCTAACTTGCGAATACACTGAGCGCGGAGCTCGTCGTTTACGCTTTTCTCGAGCCAATCCATCTCCAAATATTCTTGGCTCCAGAATCGTCTATTCTGTCTCCGCGTTTAAGTATTTTCTCTTCGCCATATTTTGACCAGACTACGACTCCAGGTCACGGTATACATTTAAATTGGGAAGTTCAGGCAGTGCCCCGTCCCGTGTTTTTAAAAATAATTTTTGCCTTGTTTGAAAATTTGCAGTTGGGCTGAATGTGGGAATTTGCTGGAAATTTGTGGTTAGCTGAGAGGAGACATGTTTGGTGCTTTGATTCATACCATCCTGAGCTTATCCAGTGGACATTTGTGGGCCTATGTTGAGTTGCCTTTGGCGTAGTGATTTGAGGGGCACGCTGATTTCAGCTGTGCTTGGGTGTGGGGTTGGTAAGGAACCAGTTTCATAGCCAAGAAATGAGACGGGTCATGTGCTGTTTTTTTTTTTTTTGTATTTTATGCATGGCAAATGTGCAGCTGGTGGGCGGTAGTGCTTTTTAGGGAATTGAACAATTATGGGATGACTGGGATTGACTAAGGCTAAGAGACTGGACAGTACGGAAACACCACTGTGGTCCGTGGCCTCCACTGAAGACCGGAAGCGACCTGTGCGAGCAAAAGCTAACGCCTCGCTCAATTTTGAATACGCGATTTGGGGATATCCGCCACATAAAGATCGCGAAACACAGTATTGGAATAGTGACTTTACGATTTTGTTTTCGGCGGAAATTTTTATTTTCGGCGGAATGGCAGCTTCATTTAAGCGGAAATCCGCCAAAAAGAGGAAAATTCCATGCTCTGTCAGAAGGATTTTATTCTGAAGCTGTTGGGGAAAAGGTTATTAATGATGAAATACACTACATGAGCTGAAAGAGGGAAAATGTTGATTTTGGGGAATTGAATAGCCACAACTTTTTTTCCCCTTGTGCAATCACAAAATCCTTCTGACAAAATGCAGCAGCAAAGTGAATAACAATCATAACTGCAAAGTTTGAATGCTGTGCCTATTCAGGTTTATGAGATCTATTCAATAAAAGATGAAAAAAGTGAAAATGAGAAAAACAGAGAATAAGGTAAACATCAAACCTTTACTTTGTCATAATTCAGTTTATAGTCATCAATATAATGCGAATTATGCAGTATAAACATATTTCGCATGAGAAAATGAAAAGCAAAAGTTTTCTCAGTCTTGGATATGCACACGGATGAAGTTTCTGCAGGTAAAATGTCAAAGGAAACTGTCAGGTGCACAAAGTGTGTGCTGTACTTTGCCATTTCAGATACACCTGAGCGATGTGTAAAACCAGTTTTTTTAATCATTTACTGACCAATGCCGACGTCGCGAGCATCTTTCATCAACTCAAGTTTCTTGTAGATTTCACCACCGTCCCATCGGCGTTTACATTATGAGGCTTATGGCTTCCCTACACGGAGAAACGAAATGCACAAGAAACGAAACATTTTCATTGCATTGAAATGCCTCCTCCGGCACACGTAGAAACGCGGTGGTGAAAATTCATTTCGATTGGTACAGGGGAAGTAACCCTTCACTGACATGCTCTGGTTTGTATTGGTGGATATCGGGTCATATTTCTGACTACTGACGCTTAAAAACTAAACATATAACACATGTACGCCTTCACTTACACAATTAAAGTGAATTGCCGACCATATCGAATAAACGTAAGCGCTTTTGAATGCGTAAACAGGGCTGGTTCAAGCGAATCGAGGATGCCGCCGTCTCGAAGCGATAGCTTCGCAGAGCAGCCGATGAAAGTGGGGTTCAGAAAACTGACCTAAAATCATATTTTGGTGGTACTTTAGTGATGATACTTGATAGATTTCATTTCGAAAATGATTTCTCCGCTTAAATCTTACAGAATCGTGCGTCACATCACGCAATTCTAGCCATAATAGAACTGACTCCACGGCATCGCTTTATCGTTGCTATCTTCAGTGTTTGGGCTTGAATGACGTCAGATTGGCAGCGGACGACGCTGATTGGGCAACGGTAGAAATGTTTCACAAAATAGAGACAGGTTCTATTTCGTGAAATGTGTCGTTTCGCATTTCGTGAAACGGTGAAATGTTGGAGAAATGTCTGAAATGCGGACATTTTGACGAAATGTTTCGTTTCGTTTCTCCGTCTGAGGAAGCCTTTAGGAATGTTTTCGTTCTCCCTCTCTTCACTCCGGTTCGTCTGCTCGAACACATCTCTCTTCGTCTGTTCAACCTCGCAGCTGCTAACTGAGCACCACGCAACTTCTTCGAAGCCGTTGGAGACATTTCCAACGATTACAACTGATGGACTTTGTGAAATAACTGCTGAAGGGATGTAAAACGTAAAAAATGCGTGATCTGAACTAGCGATTCTTGTTGCAACAATTCTCGTATTTTGATTGAGTTGTACGCCATGCGTAATGGTGCATTGTGGGACGATCGGAAAACCCGAAGCCGCCCGGAGCCTGGCCGCAAAAACCCGAAGTAGCCTGGAACGCTCGGCGCGCTCTGCTCATTGGTCGGTTTTGCAAAATAGTATTATCTCATTAGCATAGCGTCCGTACAAGGAAATCTCCGGTCGTTCGTGACGTCAGTTGCTATGCTGTCTTGGCTTGTTACTCACAAACCAGATAGGTGAGGCTAGCGCTGGCAGAATTGTACAACAAACCAAGGGGAATCACTCAGCGCTGGACAGACGAACAGTTAGATCCCCTGCCCCCGCCTATCAGGCACCCATTCGCCAGCCCACAGAGAAATACGCAGGTATAGAACAAGACGATCATCTACATCCCTTAAAAAGGATGCATCAGGTCTCTTATATAACCCATGTCTTTCTCCGGAACTTAGGAAGTAGGCAGGAGAAACATACATACACTATTCTTGTTCTATACCTGCGTATTTCTCTGTGGGCTGGCGAATGGGTGCCTGATAGGCGGGGGCAGGGGATCTAACTGTTCGTCTGTCTTGGCTTGACTTCGCGAATGAAGATTCTATAGGGCTTGCCCACGTCGTCTGCAGGCATTTTCGTGGCTGCGGAGGCCAATCCGGGACAGGCAGGTTCGACCGCAGTGGCTGCAGGGGAAGGTCTGGTCAGGGTTCTGAGTTACGACAACTCTGTTTTTTTTCTTCTGAGCCGCTTGTCCTTAAGGTTAGCTCTGCGAGAGTCCTCAAAGGATTGATTGTACATTGCTTAACGTCCCGACAGCAACAAGGCTTTCTCAGGACGTGCCTGCACTGCTTGTGAAAAAAAAAACTAAACAGAACATTGAATGTATGTCGCCAGCCGGTCAAATACATTAAATAAACCTAACACATGGGGCCTAAATAAAGCTAAGACCATTTAGCAACACACATCCAATATCAAGAGCTACAGGCAGTGCAGACAGTAGGGAGAGTGTTAAAAAGGCAAATACAGGTGAATGGACAAAGGGTAGACAGAAACACATGCCCCAGAATAGAGAGGAAAAACCCACCCTGTGGGGCTGACCAGGGTGACCCTGGGAACTAAAAAGTACCTAACCCCACCCAAGTCCCCCAGGGCAGACCCGGGTGGGGGAGTCCTCAAAGGATTGATTGATTGATTGTACATTGCTTAACGTCCCGACAGCAACAAGGCTTTCTCAGGACGTGCCTGCACTGCTTGTGAAAAAAACCCTAAACAGAACATTGAATGTATGTCGCCAGCCGGTCAAATACATTAAATAAACCTAACACATGGGCCTAAATAAAGCTAAGACCATTTAGCAACACACATCCAATATCAAGAGCTACAGGCAGTGCAGACAGTAGGGAGAGTTTTAAAAAGGCAAATACAGGTGAATGGACAAAGGGTAGACAAAAACACATGCCCCAGAATAGAGAGATAAACCCACCCTGTGGGGCTGACCAGGGTGACCCTGGGAACTAAAAAATACCTAACCCCACCCAAGTCCCCCAGGGCAGACCCGGGTGGGGTGAGTCCTCAAAGGAGACGGCTGCCTTGTGAATGTTGGAGCGCCAGGTGTCACGGTCCGCAGCAAGCGAAGACCACTGGCGGTGGTCGATTTGGCAGGCACTAAGTGACTTCTTGAGACCGTCTTTGTATCTCTTCTTTGGTGCCCCTCTGTCTCGGTGTCCAGTGGCGAGCTCGTCGAACAGTGATCTTGGGTAGGCGATGATCCTCCATCCTGGAGACGTGCCCCGCACAGCGATGCTGTGTCCGCAGCAGCAAAGCCTCGATGCTCACAGTTTCCGCCTGTTCAAGGACCTCGACGTTGGTGACATAGTCACTCCAGTGAATGCTGAGGATGGTACGCAAGCAGCGCTGGTGAAAGCGTTCGAGGAGTCGTAGTTGGCTGCGATAGAGGGCCCAGGACTCGGAACCGTACAGCAGGGTGGTGAGGACGACAGCTCTGTACACGCTGATCTTGGTGCCTTTTTTCAGCTGTTGATTGTGCCACACCCGCTTGAAAAGTCGCCCAAAAGCGCTGTTCGCTTTTGCCAGCCTGCTGTCAAGCTCCTTGTCCAGCTTGGCGTCTGACGTGATAATGCAGCCAAGGTAAGTAAACTGGTGCACTGACTTTAGTTCAGACTCGCCAATGGTGATGTGAGGAGGGCGATACACTGTCTTGGGTGCCGGCTGATGGAGGACCTCTGTCTTTTTCAGACTGACCTCGAGTCCAAAGAGCTGGGCAGCGTCTGCGAAGCAGGACGTGATGCGCTGCAGGGCTCTCTCTGTGTGTGCAACAAGGGCAGCGTCATCAGCAAAAAGCAGCTCACGAATCAGTTGGTCTAGGGTTTTCGTGTGGGCCTGCAGTCGTCTGAGGTTGAACAGGCTGCCATCGAGACGATACCTGATGTACACTGCATCGTCATCATCGAGGTCCACTGTGGCCTGCTTCAACATCATGCTAAAAAAGATGGTGAAGAGGGTCGGTGCCAGCACGCAGCCCTGCTTTACGCCGTTGAGAATAGGGAATGGTTCTGAGGTCATTGTTGAGTCTGACCTGGCCTTGCTGGTCCTCGTGTAGCTGGACAATCATGCAGAGGAACTTTGGGGGATAGCCAAGTCGCTCCAGGATCTGCCACATGCTTTGCCTGCTCACAGTGTCGAACGCTTTTGTTAGGTCGACAAACGTTACGTACAACCCTTTGTTCTGCTCGCGGCACTTCTCCTGAAGCTGTCTCAGCACAAAGACCATATCGGTGGTGCTCCTGTTTGCTCTGAAGCCACACTGGCCCTCTGGGAGGTGGTCTTCAGCGATGGCAGGTACCAGCCGATTCAGGAGCAGCCTTGCAAGAATTTTCCCAGCAATGGACAGCAGGGTAATTCCCTGATAGTTGGAACAGTCAGACTTCTCGCCTTTGTTCTTGTACAGGGTGATAACGACAGCGTCACGGAGATTCTTTGGTAGTGTTCCTTCCTCCCAGCAGCAGAGAAAGAGGTCATGGAGCTTGTTGTGCAGTGCTGTGCCTCCATGTTTCCAGATCTCTGGCGGTATTCTATCAATGCCTGCTGCTTTGCCACTCTTGAGCTGGTGGATGGCTGCGAGGGTCTCTTCAGCGGTGGGCGGTTCGTCCAATTCAACCTTTACTGGGAGTTGTGGGATTTGTAGGATGACTGCTTCTTGAACAGTGCGCTCAGCGCTGAAGAGGCTCTGAAAGTACTCCGACCAGCGGTTCCAGATGGAGGTATTATCTGTGAGGAGTGCCTGGCCATTCGCGCTTCGCAGGGGACTTTGTACCAGGTGCCTGGGGCCATACACTGCTTTCAGTACTTCGTAGAAGCCTCTGTAGTCACCATTGTCAGCGCAAAGCTGGGTCCTCTGTGCAAGTCTGGTCCACCACTCATTCTGGAGATCTCCGAGCTTGCGCTGGAGACTGCTGCAGACGAGGCGGAAGGCAGACTTCTTCACAGGGCAGGAAGGCTGGGCTAGGTGGGCCTGATGGGCGGCTCTTTTTTTTGCTAGGTGTTCCTGGATCTCAATATCGTTTTCGTCAAACCAGTCTTTGTTCTTCTTTCTAGCGAAACCCAAGACTTCTGCAGAGGATTTTGCAATAGCAGTTTTCAGTTGTTCCCAGAGTGTTTCAGGGGAGGAGTCTGCTGGGTCCGCTGTGTCTTTGAGCCTGCGCTGTAAATCTGTCTGAAAGGCAGCTTTCACGTCGTCACGCTGAAGGCTGGCAACATCAAGCTTTTTCTTGGGGGGCCCCCATTTCTTGGGTTTTGGCTTGACGTGGAGCCCGAGTTTGCAGCGGACAAGGCGGTGGTCAGTGTGGCACTCTGCGCTGGGCATCACTCTGGTGAAGAGGACATCACTGCGGTCCCTCTGACGCACTAGGACATAGTCGATAAGGTGCCAGTGTTTGGATTGATTGATTGATTGTACATTGCTTAACGTCCCGACAGCAACAAGGCTTTCTCAGGACGTGCCTGCACTGCTTGTGAAAAAAAAAAAAACTAAACAGAACATTGAATGTATGTCGCCAGCCGGTCAAATACATTAAATAAACCTAACACATGGGCCTAAATAAAGCTAAGACCATTTAGCAACACACATCCAATATCAAGAGCTACAGGCAGTGCAGACAGTAGGGAGAGTTTTAAAATGGCAAATACAGGTGAATGGACAAAGGGTAGACAGAAACACATGCCCCAGAATAGAGAGATAAACCCACCCTGTGGGGCTGACCAGGGTGACCCTGGGAACTAAAAAATACCTAACCCCACCCAAGTCCCCCAGGGCAGACCCGGGTGGGGCTCCAGTGTTTGGAGCGAGGATGCATCCAGGTGGTCTTTCGACTGTCCTTTTGCTGAAAAGTAGTGTTGGTGATGACTAGTTGCTGCTCTGCACAGAACTCCAACAGTAGGCAGCCATTGTCATTGCAGTTCCCGACGCCATGCTTGCCGAGGACTCCTTTCCAGGCTTCAGAGTCCTGGCCCACTGGCGTTGAAGTCGCCAAGGATGATGACTTTGTCGTCTGCAGGGGTGCTCTGTATGAGGCTGCGCAGGTCAGTGTAAAACTTGTCTTTTTCAGCAGGCTCTGCCAGGAGGGTTGGGGAGTACACGCTGAGAAGGGCGACGTGTTGCTGGTGTCTCAGTGGGAGGCGCATGGACATGATGCTTTAATGATTGATTGTACATTGCTTAACGTCCCGACAGCAACAAGGCTTTCTCAGGACGTGCCTGCACTGCTTGTGAAAAAAAAAAATAAACAGAACATTGAATGTATGTCGCCAGCCGGTCAAATACGTTAAATAAACCTACAACATGGGGCCTAAATAAAGCTAAGACCACTTAGCAACACACATCCAATATCAAGAGCTACAGGCAGTGCAGACAGTAGGGAGAGTTTTAAAAAGGCAAATACAGGTGAATGGACAAAGGGTAGACAGAAACACATGCCCCAGAATAGAGAGAAAAACCCACCCTGTGGGGCTGACCAGGGTGACCCTGGGAACTAAAAAATACCTAACCCCACCCAAGTCCCCCAGGGCAGACCCGGGTGGGGGGGGGACATGATGCGGTCTGAGTGTATCGGATTAGTGGGTGCTTATTAAGCAGGTGTAATTGTGTATTTGATGGTGGTGGACCATGTTTTAGGGTCGGGGTTTAAGAGGCCTTCTACGGTGAGAGGTGCGTTGAGTTTATCTGCTACTAGGGTTCCGGTTTGGGCTATGCTCGGGCAGTCTAGCAGTATGTGTTCCGTCGTGAGTAGGTGGCCGCATGTGCACATTATTGGGATGGGGTGGACTAGGTATCTCTCGCCCCCTAATCGGATCCTTGTTAGTCGTGACTGGTCTCTCCTCTTACCTATTAGGAGGGTGGGTGTATTGTTCAGTACCCTCGTGAGATTTTTGCGTCTTCCTTTTTTGTTCTGGTGGAATTCTTTTTCCCAGGTTTTGGAAGGCAGGCCGGAGAGCATTCGACCGTTCATTTGCTGAAAGTGGTAGGTTGAAGAAGGTCGATTCTTGGTAGAGGCCTTTCTTCGCTACCCTGTCTGCTCGTTCGTTGCCTGGGATTCCCACATTGGAGGGGACCCACATAAATTTGACCGTTTGGCCGCGTTCTGAGAGTTCGGCCGCTCTTAGTCTGACCAGGTATGTTAGATCTTCTCTGAACGAGTCTAGGTTCTGAATCGCTTGTATTGCCGATAAGGAGTCCGTCACTAAGAGCAAGTGTTTGGCTTTCTGAAGGTCGGCTCTTATTACTTTGATGGCTCCCAGGATGGCCGCGAGTTCTACTGTGAAAACTGATGTGTGGTCCGGTAATTTTATAGTCCGATCCGATCCGATGTGGATACCTAGTCCGGTTGCGTGGCTGGTTGGGTCATGGGACCCGTCTGTGTAGACGATTGTGTAGTTTTTGAATGTACTACTTTTAATATCGAACTCCGTCTTCATTTTGGGCCCATCCGTTGCTTTCTGATATTTTGTGGGAGTTTCCATGGAGGCGTTGTGATTTGTGGATTTGGCGTTCTATTTGGTAATTTGATGTTTATCACGTCTTCTAACTTTTGGACTTCGGTTTTTATTTGTGGTGTTTGGGTGGGTTGATTTATGGGCTTGTGGTTGGAGGTGAGCGCGAGCTTGGCCGGGTGGTCTTCCGGCATGCACATCGTTTTGTAGTATTGGTTAGCTGTGACGTCAGTTTCGCGCCAATAGCTATTTATAGAGCCTTCGTAGCCTTCAACTGGTTTGTGGATGGGAAAGTAGAAAACATGGCGGCGTTCGTGAGCGGTGTAGTCAGGGTCCAAACATTCGATGTTTAGCAAAAGACGTCGCGAACGCTTGAAAAATTGAGCAGGTGCTTCACTTTATTTTTCACAGCAAATAAAGGTATTTTGTGATATTTTATGGTTGTGGCCGGGTTCTAAGGGGTTCAAACAACCCAAAAATCCACTCAACCCAAAAACACCAAGGAACACCCAAAATGACCTTTTGGGGTACCGTGTCTAGCCTTAAAAAAAAATTTGTCCCAAAAAATAGGTACCATGTTTCATCATCACATAATTTTGGCATACAATATACTAGTGAGCTTTGGAATTGAGAAAGTCTTGAAAAGGTCTTTAAAAAGTATGGAATTTTTCCTCACCAAACTTTTGGGAACCCCGAGTCCATTCAAAGATAGTGCCAGATTAGCTCAACGCCAAGCAAATCTGTCACTACCCTGAATGATTATGGTCGATACATCTCCTAGTGGTACATAGTAATTAGGCGACACCTTCAAAATTGTTTAAATTGTCGCCATGGGGTATTACGAGTTGATGTTTTAATTATCAGGTCAACCCAACGCTCGCTGTATGGCAATGGGGTTAAAAAGTATGCAACCCCTATTGCCATAGCCGACTTGCATTTTAACCCTTATTCAAAAAAACACCAGTGTGTGAAACAAGTTTGACTAAAATAGTTCAAGGGTGGTGCCTGAACAGCTTGGCGCCACCCTTGAACTAAAGCCATTGGTCTATATCCTTATCTGCAAGTACTATAATGTAGCTTGCATAAATATGGCAGTGTACAAATTTGCTTTTAGAATCAGTATATAGGTTAATTTGACCGTTTCTAGTGTACCACGACAGAGCACACGAGCTATTAACAGAAACACGCAAGCCCGATATTATATTAAGCAACATTTTGCTCGATATAGTGCCGATAATAGGCAGATGTGACAAGACCTGAATCAAAATGTCCAGAGTCGTACGAGGACATTTGATTTGGGTCAAGTAATCGCCCATTTATCAGCAGTATATCGAGCAAAATGTTGCTCAATATAATGTACCCAGTCCTTCCGATTACCGCAATTGGTGCTGAAGGTAAATTTCACTATATTTAGACATAAAATTTCCCAGCTCGACACTACTAACCGAAACGAACTCGGCGCAAATCCACCCCCCCAAAGCATACATTCAGTGCAAACGTGTTCCGATTTTCCATTTATTATAGAACTAAATAAACTCGGCGTGAATCTTCACAGTATGATTCCACCCAGCATAAATTAACAAAGGCTTCAATGTACCCAAATAACAATAGTTATCAATGGAATCGCAACAGCACACATTTACTCTAGGTAGGTGGGAAATCAACCAGGGCCCAGGTTCATTCAAGCCGTGTAGATTTTTTGCTGGACATTCACTTTTTTTTTTTTTAGATTTGCGCTAAAACATTACAAAATTTTCCTTTCAGCGCCGCTAATAGTGGCACTGTGTGTACTACATGTGCTAAAAAATCACGTTGCCACAAAACTCTTGAACATAATCAAGGGCCTGCATAGTCTGGAGTTTATGTCACTTTTCTGAAATGTTGCAAAGGAGAGGACATGACGTAAAGTCATACACATAGGCTGAAAGGAACTTTACTGTCCAACACCAAATGTATGCTTCAAACATACAGAACCCAGCAAATCTGACACTGCTCAACACGTTTCATCGCGCAAATTCTCCCTCACATGCCTCCAATGTTGGACAAAACGAGCGGACAAGTTGCCTTAGATGCGACCACATAATAATGTCTATTTATGAACCTGGTGCAATACTTCCAAGGTTTGTCCAAATGCCAACCCGTTGTGTGCCCTGTATTAGACAATTGACCGACTCGGCCAGGAGATTTCGCTCGACTGTGTAGACATCGGTGCTTTCTACAATCGTGCCTGTTGAGTAGTCTACTTGTAATGTGTTGAGTAAAGTATTGTAATTAGAACATGGGACGACGGAAAATGGCAGCAGGTTTGTCGATTAGTCCTTTCCAAGGTTTTCATAATCACTAGCGGACATCAGTGTCGATCTCAATAGCATGGCGATTTGATTTGCGCGTTTGCCGTCATCTATTCTCCGTGTGCGTGCATGGGAAAGAAATGTAGAGCGTACGTACAAACCAAGTAGCATTTCATTACTAGTGATCCAGACTAAAACGGTGACTGCCAAGCATTACTAGTGAGCATAATGAGCTTGCTGCGACAGTAAGAGCATACTTGTCGTTCGTTTCAACAGAGGCAAGCATCAAGATTGAATCTCTGTTCTGCAAGGGATTATGGGAAGGAAAAGGATATCAAGCGAGCTCATGAATATCAATTCGCCCGTTGTACAATGTATCAGTACACATGTCAAAAAAGGGGAAATTGTATGGAGTGGGCACATACATGTACATAATTTTTGTAGTCAATTAGAAAGACTAATTTCCTTT
Organism: Semisulcospira habei; assembly: GCA_036245525.1. Lineage (NCBI taxonomy): Eukaryota > Metazoa > Mollusca > Gastropoda > Semisulcospiridae > Semisulcospira > Semisulcospira habei. The sequence continues at coordinate 83,601,579 of BTPG01000008.1, read as the reverse complement.
TACAATGCCAATTTACAGTGTGTATACAAATAATAGACTTACAAGACTTGCAAGTTATGTAGCATGTCCACAATTCAGTGCATTTGTGAAATGACGGGCAACGACCATACACACACAACATACAAAAACTATTACGAGATTTTTTTTAATTTCACGTCATGTGCCAAGATGACATGGAAAATATTGGTGGTTGGTCCTTTCCTCGATGACAGCTAATAAAATGACAAGTTCAAAATGATCATGAGAAAACAATGGAAAACTGAAGCGTAACTTACAAAATAAAAAACAAGAGCATAACTTGCACAATGAAAAACATAAGCATAACTTATAAATGAAACTAAACATTTTGGCAATAATATCAATGCACTTTAGACTAAAAACAAGCACATTAAGAATTTTTTTTATACATGAAAAATTTGAAATAAGACCACAATATTACACAAACAGCCTTTGAACAATGTATGAAGCGACATAATTTAATTGAACCCTCTTGTGCATGTAGCCACAGGTACTGTAAACAGTACCACTGTCTGCATGCACAAGGGATTAATAATCTATCAGTCCTGAAAATAGAGAGTTCACTTTGACTTCAGGTCAGATATTGTCAAAGCACAGTGCCACAACTTTTCTGGACCACACCCTAGCTGGAGGGAAATGACAAGAGGTAAACATTTTGGAGACAGCTGTCTTTTTCTCCTCCTGTTTGTGCCAACACGTCAGTCAATGTCCAACGTCCATCAATGTCATTAACCTCCTTATGCATACCGCCACTAGTACAGAGAACATTGGCTGCATGCACACGGCGGTTAACGTTATAAAGTTCTGGTGACTGAATTGGGCCAGTGTGTTTAGAATCTGCTTGCTGCACCATTGGACTGATTCCACGTTCCATAGCCACCCTGTCCACCACTGAACCCACCGCTACTAGCGCCACCTGTGGAGCCATAACTGCTCTTCTGGTAAGATCCTCCACTTCCGTTCGCTGAGCCATAGCCACCGCGAGTACCTCCACTGAAGCGGCTACCCCCACCTCCGCTAAATCGGTTGCCACCACGACCACCAGCCCCACGACCACCAGCCCCACGACCGCCACCTCCACGACCGCCACCTACACCACCTCCCCATCGGGAACGGCCTGAAACAGACAATGCAACAAGTTTTCAACAAACAAGTCATACCTATAAATGTTCTATATAGTCTGTGTGGTCAAAATAACTACGAACATACTAGTACATTAAATTCAGGGATCGACCATGGTTGTTCAACAGCAGTGCAAGAACATGCCCTGATAAATACCCTATGTGGGCAGGGGATCTAACTGTTGTCTGTCCAGCGCTGCGATTCCCCTTGGTTTGCATACAATAGTGCAAGAACAGTTTTACACCTAGAGATGCAAAGCACTACCAGACAACATTACTGTTCAAGAGACAGATTTACCACGACAGTAAGAGTGGTGGAAGAACAGCTTTGCACCTGCAGGTGCTAAGCTGTTCTTGCACCATCCCTGCACTATCACAGTCCATCAATATCTTGTTATGGAATTTCAGGGCCGACAGGATGAAAACAAAATAACTTAGTTTCACTGACCATCTAATGTAAGTCTCTTTGGTTTACAGGGTTCATACAGACCTTCAAGAAATTTTTTTAGGGCCTTTTAGGGCCTGTTTTAAGAAAAAATTAGGACCTTTTAGGGCCGGTTTTAACATCTAAAAATAAAAACAAAATAGGGCTATCATGACACACTAAAATACTGAATAAAATAACATTTGGTCAAGAGTACGACTGGGTGTCCAAATGGTGTGGCAAGCACCCTGCATTTTCAAAAGCAAAATAATTTTAATATTTCATATAAATCTGATGTACCTTTGCATACATAAACATTGACACTAAGAAAATTTTTTATGTTATTTGCAGTTTGGTTGTTATTGAACTTTGAAGTTTAAAGTTTGAACGTAACATTTACAATGTCACACATTTAACAATTCACAACAAGCACAAGTTTCAAAGTATGTTCTCCATCCAGAATATATGGTATGTCTATAAATAAAGTGTGTTAGTGGAAAATGCAACCTTTTATGCCATAAAAACTGTTTGAACATAACTTTACACCATAATTTCCAAAAGTAACTAATTTTAAATTCTACTTGGAGAACTAATTTTAAAATGTTATGCTAAATGCACAGAAACAAGTCTCTAATTTAATTTAAGTGCAAAAGCCAATTGAAAAAATAATGAAAAGAAAATAATATATCTATAAAGTTTGCTGGACTGCTTGAACATAATTTACACCCACAATTTGGACACATAGTGTAAACTTCGTAAAGGGTTTCTTTCATCTATCACCCATGCATCCTCTTCAAACCTTGATATAGATCACTACACCAGTTGTCTTCAGCAAAAACAACAGATTAGTAGAGATAAATAAGTGCCTAAACTGTTTGAACATAGCTCAACATTTACACCATTCTGAGTATAAATCTTCAAAACTGGATCATTTGATTTTCCATGTAAGAACCACAAATCTTTCATTATAAAAACAAAGTACATACTCTATAAAATAACACAAGTTTTAATAATTGACCATTTGTCAGAATGTGTCGTAGTAGTATGATTTCTGCTGACAAAATTTACAACACGTGTTATGTTCAAGCAGGGTCTTATATTATGGTTAATTATGCAAAAGCAACTCACTCTAGAAAATCACCAACTCAATGGTAATTTAGGCCAACACTGCAAACATATTGTGACAGTAACAGTGATTTTTCATAGTGCAGCATGCTTTGGAAAATCTGAGTTCCATGGAGCATGTGTAAAATGCGTCACGTTTTGTTCTCAAGTTATAATAGGAGTTATTCCGATAAAGAAGAGTAAAAAAAAAACCTGCGATAATGTCCCAAATTCTTCTGTGGTCACCCAAAAATCATGTATCACTGGAAACCTCATCCATTTCCCTACAACATGATGTATGCCTTAGTTTGATCTGACCACTTCTGATAATTTTGTAGCAGGTTTTGTGAGGGAGGGCGTAGATTTTACCAATAGACGCCCAGTCTAACTCTTGACCATTTACCAAATGGTGTTCATAGACATTTCTTCTCCAATACAAATCATTATCCAGCAAGTACTTAATCACATTCTCAGTTTCTGGTATGTCTCAAGTAAATTGTCCTAGTCATTACAAAAGCATAAATTTCTTACACTGGCTGGAGTAAACACATTGTTCTTGCAGCACGGTCAAGGCACATGGAAATCTTAAACTTCTCAATCACAAGACGAAGAAGAAAAAGCATGCTTTGTCTGCCTTGTCCTTGGTCTACTGTCAAACACCTTTTTCAGGTTGAGGGGAGAGAACAGTACACTGAATCAGCACACACTCGATATGGAGTTACTTCCCTTGACCGACTAAACTTCGAGATTGATCGGCAATATCAAAGGGTTGGATTTTCGCAACCAATTTTCCTTTCTGATTGTTTTCTCCCAGTTTTTTTTTCTGTTGAAAAAACTTTTATTTCTCTCAGGCTTTTACGTTTTTAGGGCCTCCAGCCACCCCGTTTTCATTTTTAGGGCCTTTAGGGGGCCCCTAATTTTTGTCTTAAAATTTTAGGGCCCTGTGCGAACCATGGTTTATATGGCAAGCAAGTATGTAATTGATTAAAATTTTAAATGTCGACCTTTGATGTATACTTTGATTCAAGTATCTACTCGATCCAACTTTTACAAATAATAAGAAACTGTATAAACGAATAAGGCTAATCTCTGACCTCGAGACATCCCCCTGGAACTCTCGGCCATCTGGATAAGTTTTGGGTTGACCTGCTGCTTGGCTTCCCTCAAGATCTGGATCAAATCGTTGGACTGTTTGATGTTGGACGGCGTGAAGAATGTGTATGCTGTGCCCGTCTTGTGGGCACGACCGGTACGCCCAATGCGGTGCACATAATCCTCAGAACTGTTCGGGTAGTCAAAGTTCACCACAAACTTGATGTCATCCACATCTGTTTGTCCATATTGGCAATGTCAACAGTGAACAAGCCACAGGACAGGAGAAAAAAAAAGACAGCAGACATGAATAACTATCTACAGATTTCAAAACTATGGTTTGACTTTTTGCCAGGGAGTAACAACGCAGTGGGTCCTCAGACAAGATAAAGTGGGACATGGTTTTGCTGACTGAAGATCTCAGTTGCATGCTGCAACAGAGCTCGGGATGCTCAAAAACAGCCCTAAGTAGCTCAAAAACAGCCCTAAGTGGAAAGTGACGGATTTGTAATGTAGCTCAAAGCTACTTCAGGGAAATGAGCCCTGTGGTAGAAGAATGAGGATATCAGACTTACCTTAATCTCCAAGTGATAATGCTGTAGACAATTATTTTCTCACTCTAACTTTGCGAAAGGTTACAACTTGCATTTTTTTATGTAGGCACATGTGCCTTACGTGCTTCACCCTAATCAGTTATTTATTTTTAACATCTTTGTTCCCTCATCCAAACACAGCAGCTATGAGAGCACTGTCCGACATGACTTTTGACCGACTTGTTAAGGGAGAGAGGTTTGAATTTCCAGGTCACACATGACTGGTGGCATCAGTTTGAATCAAAGGTGGTGGTGAACTTGTACAGCATTCCTTCCCAACTCCCCAAGGATTATCATAATCCAGAGAAGCATATACAGGAATGATGACCAAAAACCCAGGCAGACACCCCTACAGTTTTGGTTTAGAATACAGAACTAAGCACAACAAATGAAAGACATTATTGGTGGAATGTGAAAAGTGACATAACTGCATAGTGTAACTGTCCCTTAATCAAAATATTCATGGTTCACTATAGCCTGCTTGTTGGCACGTTATTTGCAACCGCAAACCATTTTATATTCTTACAATCAAGTGGTCTAAGAATAAAATGGACATAATTCAACGTACGTGCGTGTATAATGAAGAACAAATACATGGTTTTATTTTTTCTTCTCCATCACAAGCATGATAAAGTATGGAAAAATAAAGATGCCTCACAAGCCTAGCATCTGTGCATAATGCAGTGTTCCCACAAAAGTTGTGCTTTGACAAAGAGATAAAACATAAACTAGGATAAAGTTTAAGTGTCTGCCTCATCTCACCACCTCCACAAATGCCACACAGTACTTACGGTTGACCGCTCTACCAGCCAGTATGTTTGCCTGGCGTCTTTTTGAGAAAGAAACTACGGTATTCCTCTCCCTCTGGATGCCCGTGCAGGTCAGTCATGCCGGCGCACACCCTTACGAGGCTCTGCCACGATAAACTGGACAGTGAAAAACACCAAAACAATCATTCAATTGAGTGTTGTTTGCAGGGACCAGAGCCACCTTGTCATGAGAGGACCCCTGAAGCGTCTGTGCAAACTGTGCAATTGCCAGTGATATTGTGGCAGCACTGCAGCACTAAAGAACAAAACAGTTCACAAGTTCAAAAACAAAGTCCTTTACTGCTCTGAATGTGATTTTGTTGGATAAAACAAATCATGTTTCCTACACTTTCATTTTCAAGGGCCCACTCTGACGAGGTGGCCCTACAAGCTGATTAGTTATCAGCCAAAAAAGGTAACCTATTACCTGATCATGGTCACTTGCATTTGTAGACAAAACAAAAAAACAAAACAAAATACTGAAAAGAAAGGCATTGATATTAAAATGTCATCACAGTTCTCCCACAAATCAAGTATAAACTATTTAACCCTTTCAGCCCTGAGTAAATAAGCAGTCTAATATACCCTTCATCATCATCATCATCATCAGTCCCTTGCCCGAACTGGGCGTTGGGGGGACTGAAAGGCAGCAGCAACAGACAGTGCTCTCCACCGAGTTCTATTTTGGGCGGTGGCAAGCAAGTCTGGCATCTCGAGTTCGGTCCATTCTTTTATGTTTGCGACCCAACTCTTTCTCTGACGACCTCGCCGACGACTTCCTTCGAGAGTGCCTTGGAGGATAGTCTTGGACAAGGTGTTGTGTCGGGTCACGTGGCCAAACCAAGCAAGCTTGCGCCGTTTCACGGTTGCCAGAAGGGGTTCATGTGGGCCCACCAGGGAAGTGACGATGCTCCGTACATATTCGTTGGTTTGTGCTCGCGGTACAAGATGCGGAGCAACTTCCTCAGGCACTTGTTCTCAAAGGCCTGGATTTTCTTTTCTGAGTCTGCAAGCAGTGTCCCAAGTCTCACAGCCGTAGAGTAGAATAGACACTACGAGGGACTTGTAAAGCCTGTACTTGTATACCCTTCAGCCCTGACTTTATTTGAGAAATCTGTTGAAAATGGGCGTGCACTATAAAATATTTGTAAATAATAATTTACAAAAGATATCCCCATAAATATATATGTACCGATTTGCCATTCGATGCACTACCGTTTTATGGATTAGACCACACTGTCACCCGTGTCGTAATGCCTGGTGACAAAAATAGTGACGGGTGACGATAAACTTGAAAAAAAAGTCTTTCGTGCATGACAGGTCACCGTTACTTAACATGCATCACTAAATAGGGCATCTGTTACTGGGACACATTAGTGTCCATGCATTTCCAGCATGCCAATACACTGTAAGGCCCCTACCTTGTCACGAGATGTCAATGTTTACACCTGCCACCGAGACGGTATATGAGCCAGTGACAGAAGGTGGAAACGGATGGGTTGCTAATTTTCCAGTGCAAAGTAAAATATAAATGAAAGTCAAACATGTTGTGTTTTATATCCTATTTCAAGAAAACTGCATGTAAATATACATACGTTAGTTGCACGCTTTTAAGTTGGTAAAAAGTAAATAAAAACAAAAAAATAATTCACATATTTGCCGCAGGCAGGCAAAGCCCTTTGTGAGATGCAACAAGCTTGATATTGTGCACATGGATATTTTTCAACATTTCATAAAAAGTCCTTTCCTATTCTTATGCAACACTTCTATGGAGTGTTTAGCGTCTTTTACATGAATTTTGTGTGAAAACGCATTTTGGTGTTTTTATTTCATCCCGAAAAAACGGTTAGTCGAACGTGACGGGCCATGTCCAGAACACCGTGTGCACTCTGACTTAACCCATATCCATCGGTATACGCCTGCGTGCGTACACACCCATTTCCATCTGAATACTCCGCTGCGCGTAGGCCCCCCTTTCCGACGGTATACTCGCCGACGCGTAGTTTAGGTGGTTCCCCTGTGTCCCTCAGTGTACACGTAAACCCCTACTTCCCATGACATCACAGGTTAGTGCTCTAAACGTCATCGAAATATGCGCACTTTTCCCAGTTCCGACCGAGAATTTGCCGGAAGTTGTAAGCCTTTTTTACGCTAATTTTTGCCGCGTGTTAGAGTGAATACATCGAGCATGATTGCAGAGCCAGGTGAGAGACAGGATGTGAGCGATACAAGCGGCGATTTTGAATTAGATCCTGACGACATATTAGGTTCGTCAAATTTTCGGCGATAGTGAGGAAGACGATGATTTTCCTGGGTTTCAAGATGGCTGGCAACGTGACAATTTTATTCCTTGCGTCAATAGAAAATGTGTAGTTTTCAAACCACTTGATGGATTTCATTCATTCTTTATTAGGCAGAAAATAGAAGTGTGTATATTTTACAGGCATATATGCTGCAGTGATTTTGGATCCTTCTATTGAAATAATGTATTTGAACACAAGGTATGTGAACATTTTTGGTAAACTCACTTTTACACTAAAATATTTTTTGTCTGTTTTCTTTTTCTCAGTTTATTTTTACATGGATAGCTAGTATATTCAATGCTGAATCTGCTGATATGCAACACGTAATGTTTTAGGGTGGGGTTGAGACTGTTTTAAGCCTTTTATACAACTACCACTCGTGCACTAAAATTTCCTAAAAAACGGTCAGCTCTGAGCAGGCACTCTCTGTAAGGCCTCTTAGCTCACAGAGTGCCTGACTGGAAGTGTCTTCCAGATGGATATGGGTTAACGCACACACCCAAACATGGCCTAGTTGTTCCAACTTTTTAATGAACCTCATCTGCATACATATTTCCGCATAAAACATCTTATTGTACTAGTCCTCGGGATTCGCGTACGATTATTTTTTACTTTTTGTGGTAAGCTTTTGTTTTCATGTCCGTTCATCACGTCCGACTATTTGCCGATTTCTATTTATACGGAGTTCGTTTTGTGCCTGCAATTTTGTTCGGAGGTCATGTTTTGGTCACGTGATTAGCCGCAGTGCTTTCATTCATTGGAAATGGTGCCACGACGTAACGAAGGTAAGCGAAATTGTTTCATGTCCCATAAATTTCCCTCATCACGTACGACCGTACGTTGCCATTGTGTACATGTTTTGTGTTTAGTACCTCTAAGCGCGCACATTTTATATAATTTTACGGTGTAAGTGAACGATGAGTGTGTGGTCGAAACTACTCGACGATACTCTGAGGTTTGTTCGAAAGCGACATGTTTTTAAGATGACTTTTTCAGTAGAAATGTGTCATGTCCTAAATCACTGTCGACTATTTCTTGTCATGTGATGTCCAACACCACGTTCGACTGATAGACGGTCTTTTTTGTAAAATTTTAATGAGGAGTCTCAGATCGGGTTAAACTACCTGTTAATTTTCAAACGTGGGTTTCATATACCTCTTAGTTTATGACCTGAGGTGATAATGGCGGATGAATCGTCTGCTTTTCAGTCGACCGTGATAGACGGCGTGCGGTCATGAAGTGGCTTCATGTCCTTCATCACGCTCGATGACACTTTATGCCAAAACATAGCAATAGTTCATGTCTGATTTAAAATATCTTGTTTGAGTTACTGAGTTTAATCATGAAAATTAACCAAAAAATTGCCAAAAGTTGTGTTCAAACCACCCAAAAATCCTTTTCAGGTCTTCGTCAACTCAGAGATGTTTACCCCCCCAAAAAAATGGAGTAATGGGCTATGCCAGAAAGAGTAATCTTGGGTAAGAAGAGTAATGCTTTCTGTCAGCACATTTGATCGTTCTCAAACGCAATCTCACTCAACAAGTTCTTACAAAGCCTTGCAGTTTTTATTTGCACTCGAAATGAGATACAAGTGAAAAGAAAAAAAAAATCACTGTGTTAATTCAGGCATGCCTACCCTCAATTTGAAGTTTCAGTATTAGCTATTTGAAATTTCAGTAATACTATTAAAATTTCAGTAATACTATTACTATTGTTACCTATTATTTCTGCACTGTTTTTTATGTTGTGCCTTTTATATTAGCACGTGCGCAAAAATAAAAATGACACACACACTCATCACTGACCAGGACACATATAGTTTGCACATCTTTGTAACGGGTTAAATAATGGTTGGGCGCCCCCCCCCCCCCCCCTCCACTTAATTTTTTTATTTTTTTTAAAAACTTGCACATTGCAAAATTTTCTGATCATTGCACTTAGGTCCAACCAAGGGAAAGCAGACACTGACAGGTTGGTTTAAATAAAGGGACGTAATCGAGCAAATTGTCCTAGTGTGATTACTCCCCTTGTTATTGTTTTAATTTGAATAACTCCTACATTTACTTTATTTCTAGATTTAAAAGGCAACTAATATTAATGATAAATTAGGAAATCATATAAATTATTATTTTATGTACTAATGTTGGATCTGGTCATGGACCCGGTTATGTTTTGAAGTAGGATTTTGTTTGATCACTTTCTAAGAAAAAAAGCGGATTGGAATATGATTTCAAAAATCGTAGTTTTTGTTTTAAATAATCGTAATAGTGTGAAAAAAATCGTAGTGGCGTAATCTATGCCAAAAATCGTAAGAAATTACTCCAAAATCGTAAGGGTAAACATCTCTGTCAACTTGATCCTCCAGAGGAAGAAATCAAGGCCACTAAAGTTAAAACGAATGCCGACAGATGCCAGGAAAATCGCATGTCAATTAGGCGTGACCACTCCTGTGATGAAGCTGAGAGGTAGAAGAATAAAGTAGTTCTCGAAACAGCAGACCTGCCTACATGTTCATGTGGTTGTCAGGAAGATTTGGGAAAACTCAATAAGATTTGCGAGACTGTCAGTAAGAATATTATAGTTCAACTGGACGATAAACCTCGCTTCCAGGGGCCAAAAATCAAACAGGGGGGGGGGGGGGGGGGGGGGGGGGGGGTGGTTGGTTAACTTAATCAACTATAAGAACATACATTGTCTATTCTGCTGTACCTAGAAGATAGTAAGAAAATTACTGAGAAAATAGGCTACTTCACCAAAGCGTTTGTAACTTTTTTGAATAGACAGTTTTTAAGTATGTTTTTATTTTCTTAGCTCACATATGGATGGATAGTACTTCATGTTGTGGTGGAGTATATTTTGGTACCTGTTTATAATATTTACTGTAATTAATTACAGGTAAATTAACTGAAAAAATGCACCTTGGTTATTTTGATATCTGTAAAGGACAAACAAAAGACATTAAACTGAAAAATGTGTCAGCATGTGAAAATATGAATGTGTGTGATCGTGGAGTGAGATAATTTTACATTAGTGATCACGATGATCAGGCAATCGACTGATAATCCTTCAGGTAATCGAAGTTCACGTATCTCGTCGGCGGACGTTGCTACAAATTGATCGCCAAGTTCGTCTGTTGGGCGAAAGTTTCGAACATTTCTGCAGGGAAATACTGATACAAATAATCAAGTGGTGTCGCTTCCAACTCGAATGGAGTTGTTGGGCCCACATTTCGCGTGAAAGGCTGCAAACAGGATCTGAAATTGGCCGCCGATGCCAGGATAGCATCGCCGCCGCCATCTTGCAGTCGTCGCCTAGGTAAACACTGCAGAAATACTCTGGTATCTTCGTCACCCCAGTCGACAGATCGCTAGTATGCACACTAGACACACTTATGTCACTTCCCTCTGACTCGGAAACTGGATTGTTGCCAATTTACTCCGAAAAAGCTGTAAATTCTGGGTCACTGTCGCTCGATGGAACATGTCGCCATGTTTATAAACACGTGCATTTAAAACGACAGCAGACCTTGCTCCCAAAGGACAGGGCTTAGCTGTTTCCTGTTGTGTTTTTATTATTAAGTGTTTCATAAATATCATTAAAAACAAATTATACAGACGTTCATCCGCTTCTGTTTCGTCGTCTGTTTCGTGTTTTTGCAGGCATGATTTCGTGCCAACCGTGAACCTCAAACTAAGACTGAAAGTAAAGCGATCCAATCCGCTAGAATGAACGCGAACAAAGACGCGCTTTCCAATTGGCTAGACAAAATTATAGGTCAGCACACAGTAGCCAATCAGGATCGGGCTTACTACTACCGGCAGAAATGGCACAATCAAACTGTCTTTTTGCCGAAACAAACCCCAAAATACCGTAAAAAGCTACCGTAGAAAATTGATACATGACCGGAAGACTGTAAAAAAACACCCAAACTTGTAAGAAATACGGCGAAATCGTAAGAGTAGGCAGGTCTGAAACAGACAGCGCCCTCGGACAGAGACAGAAATCTGCGCAAACGTGGACAGGACAGGCTATGTGCGCAGAGATAAGGTATGTGTTGGTTCTGGTTAACATGCGCGTAACACATTCCCATATATCAGAGCATGGAATTACTCGTACTAAAAAAAAGAGGAAACCCCTTTTCACTAGGGGGGTCCGGGGGCATGCCCCCCCCCCCCCCCCCCCCCACCCCCACCCCCCCCCCCACCCCCCCCCCCCCCCCCCACCCCCCCCCCCCCCCCCCCCCCCCGGAAATTTTTTTGAAAATTTACATTAAAATTTGTGCAATCTGGTGCATTTTAGAGAGAAACTGAGCAGTTTAACCACCTAAAAATCTGCTTTTTTTTCTTATTTTTTGGGTGCACTTTTTATTTTTTGTGTCACATGTTTAAAAGTTATACTAAAACTTAAAGTATTCAACAGAATATATCCAAATGCTTATTCAAAATACATCTGAATGTCTTTCCATTTTTCATTTTTTTTAAATTTGAGTTTAATTATATAATATATATACTTTCTTTAATAATCTCTGATTAATCAGCTGTAAGTATGGATTCCTTTTCTCTCTTATTTAATACTATGTACCATGGTCACTGAACTGGAGAAAGGTTATATAGATTTTTCAACATAATTTCATCAAACTTTACTGGAAAAAAAATACATTGTAATAAATTTATTCACCATCAAGAGTAATATTTCCAATGGCACTGTTTTTAGCTTTCTTGTGTTTCGCTGTAGACACGTGAGCATCAAGAGCTACGCGGCCGTGTAGTTAATATCAAACTCTGCGCAGTTCGCGGCAATACGCCTGCCCACAGGCCGCTAACTTGCGAATACTTGCGGAGCTCGTCGTTTACGCTTTTCTCGAGCCAAGTCCATCTCCAAATATTCTTGGCTCCAGAATCGTGTATTCTGTCTCCGCGTTTAAGTATTTTCTCTTCGCCATATTTTGACCAGACTACCACTACCACTGAAGACCGGAAGCGACCTGTGCGAGCTAAAGCTAACGCCTCGCTCAATTTTGAATACGCGATTTGGGGATATCCGCCACATAAAGATCGCGAAACACGGTATTGGAATAGTGACTTTTACAATTTTGTTTTCGGCGGAATCGCAGCTTCATTTAAGCGGAAATCCGCCAAAAAAGAGGAAAATTCCATGCTCTGATATATAATTTTATTATTTATACTATTGTGACACTTTAGGAGACCTACTATGGTTGTGATTCGTAAACATGTACATTTTAGTCTACCATTTTTATTCATCATCCATCTTAACTTTTCTGTGCGTGATGGATTCCCAGTATTTAACCTCTTCAGTTCATTTCCAAAAAACATCTTTTTCAGAGAGAGAAAGGTGATAACCCAGTCCCTGGCCAGATCTACACAAAAGCCCAAGACCAGGCATACGGTGGAGCTGCAGCATAAAAACTGGCGCAAAGCGAAACAGGAGAAATGAAGTGAATCATCGACCCAAAAGCGGCGTCACCGTGAGAAATGTTCAAAGTATTACTTTGAAACGAAAAGTAAATGTGCATTTCTCATAGTTAATTTTCGAATATTTTGAATTGAATCTAATCTCAGAATTTGTTTTCTTTGCAGAACTGTTCATGCGAGAGGCAGATTTCTTCAGATTAAGTTTTTTAAAAAATAAGATGGTACTTTGCATGTGAAACCTCCCATTCCCCATTGTTATGCCAACAATCCAGCACACCTATACCAAATGTGTCTGTTCAAAGGTCTGAATTGTTCCTCCGTTTCGAGGATTTCCTCGGTAATCTCGCCGATTCTTCCTCAAACCCCTGTTTACACATTTTAATTTCCTCTTTTTTTTTTCAAAGTCAATTCAGACCTTTGGTCTGTTACTTTGACTTTTTGGGTGGTCACTATCGTGACTATGGTATACTTTAATCAGACACTGTCTTATTAACTGTACCCCAGGTACATTTTCCATTTTAACTGTGCAAGACTTCAAATCTCGCTTTCTGTGAGAATGTCGCCATACAGCTGGCGGTTTTCAGTAATCCGTGCACGATTCTCATGGGAAGCAATACTCGAACACTTTAACTCTTAATCACCTATAAGAACATACACTGTCTATTCTCCTGTACCTAGAAGATAGCAAGAAAATTACTGAGAAAATGGGTTACTTCACCAAAGCGTCTATAACTTTTTTGAATAGACATATTAAAGTCTGGTTTTTTTTTTCTTAGCTGACATATGGATAGTATTTTATGTTGTGGTGGAGTATAATTTGATACCTGTTTATATTATTTACTGTAATTAATTACAGGTAAATTAACTGAAAAAAAAGCACCTTGATTATTTTGATATCTGTAAATGACAAACAAAAGACGTAAAACTTAAAAATGTGTCAGTGGGAGAAAATATGAATGTGTGTGATAGTGGAGTGAGATAATTTTACATTAGTGATCACTATTACCAGGCAATCCACTGATAATCCTTCAGGTAATCGAAGTGCACGTATCCCCGTCGGCGGATGTTGCTACAAACTGATCGCCAAGTTCGTCTGTTGGGCGAAAGTTTCGAACATTTCAGCAGGGAAATACTGATAAAAATAATCAAGTGGTGTCGCTTCCAACTCAAGTGGAGTTGTTGGGCCCACATATCGCGTGAAAGGCTGCAAAACAGTTTGAAATTGGCCGCTGATGCCAGATAGCATCGCCGCCGCCATCTTGCAGTCGTCGCCTCGGTAAACACTGCTGAAATACTCCGGTATTTTTGTCATCCCAGTCCGACAGATCGCTAGTATGTACACTTAGATGTACACTAGACACACTTATGTCACTTCCCTCTGGCTCTGAAACTGGATAATTGCCAATTTACTCCGAAATAGCGGTAAACTCTGGGTCACTGTCGTGTATGTCGCCATGTTTGCAAACACGTGCGTTAGCGAGCAGCCAGGTGCACGGTAAAACTCTCCCAATTCGAAACACACAGTGGCTTAGAGCGCATGCCCAGTGTCTAAAGTTAGTTTGACCTTGCCCCCTACGGTATACAATCACACCTTCTTCACAGAAGAACCCACCAACGTATCACATGACTTCTAAATTTAGTACCGAGGACGGGCGTCTATGGGCGCTTTAGGTAAAGACCCGAAGGGCGTTTACGGGCGTTATAGGTGATTAAGAGTTAACATGGACAATGTACCTGAGGTACATTTTCCAAAAAAAAACATACTTCAGTGACCATTTAGTAATGTTCGTGATTGTATTAATAAACTATTATCATATTTTATTCTTTTCCTAGAATGCACTCAAGACTCATCACTGGCCAGAAACAAGCCCTCCGCAATCTGAGACGACCCCTCCAGATATTATCCTCCTCACTTTTGTGAACATTTTTTGTCATACAGAGACTGGCTTTTGTTGTCGAAAGCTGGAAAACCTCATCATAGGTGCATGTATAAATCAAGCAATGCGCTAATTATTTTTCAGGTATCACTTACGGGGCGATGTGCTAAGAAACACTGCTGAGAAGTGAAAATTGTGGGTTTTTGGCAGTGACTGCGTTCAATTACCTCTTTCTTTATGGTGTCCATTAATTTACAGTGTGCACTGTATGAGTGTCTTTTTGGGGTGAAATTAGTTTATGTGGCAACATTTCTTCAGTTATAGGGTGGTATGCTTACAAAGCGTGGTTAGAAATCAGTTCTTGTGATGCATATTTACGTGAGTAGACTAAGTGTGTTGAATAATACTCTACATGTACGACAAGATTACATCATGTTTTATGCACAAATGGATGTATGAAACCATAATCTTATCTTCATTTATGAGATTTTATGTTGAGAAACAGTAGTTGGAAAAGAAAATATAGTTTCAAGTGGTTGCGAGTAGAAAAATACTTTGGTGGTCTTTTTCATGTCTTCACATATTTCATCACATACGACAAATGCTTTTTGCATAAAACCAGCATATATGCCAATAATACCATAAATATGGACTGTATTGCTAAGAAATAAGCCTTTGAACTTGATTTTATTTTAAAACAAGTGCTTTTGAGGTAAGAAAGAGTTTAAATGTTGTTGTTTCTCATGTCCTCATATTTCGTCACGTTCAACATACTCATTCTGTTAAAAAACACCATCACCACTGATACCAACAAAATTTCACGTACAGTTTGGCTGGTGAACATTGTTTTGAAATAAAAAGTTGTGTTTCTTCATTAACTGTGTATTTGTTCTTTCTTTATTGTATTTGTTTGTACCCAGTATATGTCGTATGTGACACAGGACATGAAACTTTACTAAATTTTCTGTGCTTAATTTTATAACATTCTTGAAGACTTACACTTTTCTGATGTATTTTAGCATGTTTATATAAAACATTTAAAAGTTGCTAATGATTATGTAAATTGAGAAGGATTTTAAAAGAAGTCATGTCCTGTGTCACGTTCAACTACTTCCACTCGACCACCATTTTTGACATGCCTACGGAACACCCGACACTCAACTATCTTCTTATGTATGGTTTTAGATAGTGCAAACACTATAGTTTCAAGGGAGCATAACCAAATATACCAAAAATAAATCTTAATTTTACACAATGCATGCCCTCTGTGAGGCCCACCTTTTGTCACTGGCTCATATCCACAGTCTAGACATGTAATAAGCGGCATTGAACGATGATGATCGAGTCTGTGTTGAGCCTCGTACACGATCGCATGGAAGTACCAGTGTTGTAAAGAATATAAACGTACTACACGTGATCAATGTGTGCCATTGGTGTCCACAGAGTCACCTACAGGTGCTCCAAGGTGCGTCATCAAAATAACGGATTATCAATTAGAACCTCCAAATTCAGCATCAGAATCAAGCTGTTAGTGATTGCCGTTGTCAGTGCCTCAACCATTGATCGCTTCATCTGACACTGCCAACACGTGGTTACATAGCTGCCAACCTTGAGGCAACGAAAATCCTGAGCTGCGGCCTCCAGAACGCTAGCCCTTGCTTCCAGGTGCCGAAAAATCAAACAACTGGGGGGGGGGGGGGGGGGGGGGGGGGGGGGGGGGTACGCAGTGCGCGTCAGCCCGCCTAGGTTTACTGTGCAGCGATGTTTATGTCCGCCCGGCACATTTTACAAACGGCAAAGTGTTCGCCCTTTCTCGATTCGTCGATGATGCAAGGAACGCTTGTAGTCTGGATGGAACTTTAACAACCACTTCTGCTTCTTTGGAGGCAGCATTTTGTTGAAAATCGAAAATAACACTTGTGAAAATCGCTAAGCATGTGCTCCAGACCAGGGCAATTTCGAAGGAACCGGAACAAACACAGAATGGATGCAAATTTGCTGCGCATGCGTAATCAAGACTGGCTGTGGGTCCCCGAAAGCTTAGCAGTACAGTATAGCGGCAGGCTCTCAACTACAGGCGCTTGACTGGGAGCGGTACGCCAAAATGCCTCAAATTTTCCAAAAAAAACTTGAAAATCTGAAAATCGGGAAAAATGTACAAAAAAACGGAAAATCGGGACTTGAAAAAAAATCGGGAAATTCCAGATAAAATCGGGAGGGTTGGCAGCTATGTGGTTATGCTGCCACACGGTAGGTAGGTACACATGTACCAATACATCAAAGCTATCTGCTTTTGAAACCATGTCTCCAAACACATTGTATCACTCCAAATATCTACACATCCACTCGCCATTCCGACCATAATTCCCACGCTAGCGCCGCAAAACTGACCGCATACCACAGACGAACGTACGTGTGCACTGTCAGGACCCTGTAGTGTAAACAAGATGTGTCGGTGCGAAGGGCGAGGTCACCACACCCGCAGCGAGGCTCGCGCATCACCGGGCGCGTGATACGAAACACCTGACACCGCTCTAGCTGTTTGCCGGGCTGAACGGTATACGAGACCGCCAACCGCTACAGCGGTTTGCCGGGCCAAAAGGGTTAAAGACACTGCCAAATATCTCAACAATGCCCACATAGCAAAATGCAGATATTACACCTGCACATTTTTGCATCCTATCTTCCAACCCCATTGGGAATAAACACATTTCAGCTCCTTGGGTTCAGCAGCAAAATAAAAAAAATCATTCTGCAATGTTTATTATGGCGACACAAAACTGCCCGGGAATCGAGCTGTTTATCCCTTTGTATCTTCCACAAAAGCCTTAGACGATCTATATAAACAATCAAAACTAGAAATATCTTGAACTCTTTCACCGCCAATTCAGCACCCGAGCAAAACTGGATGCTGCTATCTTTGTTGGTTTTTTTGTGTGTGCAAATGCTTAAGTAACCAAGTTGACACTTAGTAGAAATCTAATACTGTAATAGTGTAACTTTTCTCTAGGGCACAGACCAAGTTTCAGTCTTCAAGAAACATTTCAAACACGCATACCAAACCTGATTTGTCAAGTTTCTTAACCCCCATCATTCGGAATACACCAGTGTGTGAAATTAGTTTGACTAAAAAGTTCAAGGTTAGTGCCAGAATAGCTTGGCGCCTCTAGGCACCAAGCTATTCTGGCACCATCCCTGAACTAAAGCCATTGGTCTATATCCTTATCTGTAAGTACTATAATGTAGCTTGCACATGGCAGTGTACAAATTTGAAGCTGTTAGCCTCAGTATATGGGTTAAATGTTTGTAACATAGGTTACCACATACGACAAAATGTTGTAGAGCACAATCATTTTGCAATTACATATCAGCCAAAAATGAGAAGCTCCCACCGCTGCTGGAAGTGCCTGGCAGTGAAAGTGACTCGGTGAGCAAGTGACTGGCAGTGATGAAAGAGTCAAAGCTATATAGGGTCACTCTTCTGAAAACTGCTCAGCTGCAGTGCATGTTCTTCAAACACAAAAACCAACACTGTTATATTTTTCACTACAGTTTTGCTACCGTTTGACTTTACTATGAATAAACTAATTAGGGTAATGGCACCGACTCCGTTTTTTAAAGTGCATTTTCCTTGACTGGTCTGTTTTCTGGCACCTTTGTGTGTGACGTGGCTATGGTGGGCTTAAAGAACCTACCACAAAGCACTGCACTTGCTCAGAATTAATATTTTAAACCCCAGAATAGTGAAGATATATGTAAGCAGATTTAGGTTGGATGTGACAGAATGAGGCTTTTGTGTGACAATACATCAGTAAAATTGCTGATCCACACGTAACATGTGGTGTAAACACAACAAGCACTCCCCTCAACACTGCGTTGTTCAACACGCTGTGTCGAGACGTGTGTAACACATATGAAAATAGGGTCTTATTTGTTAACCATTACAACCTAGCCCTGGTGAAATAAACAAATGAAGCTAGTCTATGAAGACAATCGTAAGAAACCCATCTGGTGTGATCGGAACTACGTTACGCGTGGGTACACTTCGAGAACTCTTTCGCGGATGAATAATGATTTTGTCCTACTTCCGCGGATGAATATATACACACTACAGTGGGGCTGTGCGATCCGCAAGCTATTTTGGATGCATCTGTTATTTCCGGTTGATCGAGCATGCGTGTACTGCGTGGCGTTAGCCCTGGGGCAGCGTGTTACGCGCGAGGCGTGATTCATGCATAAGTAATTTTATTAAGCAGCTATCTTCTTCCGAGAAATTTATACAATTTGCTGCTCACAGACTGTAAACTGCACGCGAGTTTCCTTAACTTTAATGAGAAATAGTGGAGGCAGTTGACAGAAAAAAAAAAAACTAGCACTTTCAGTTTTGATCCCCATGTCACAGTTCTGAGCAGTTTTTAGGAGCGTGACCTATAGTCTCCAAATGGGGAAACATACATGAATAGTGCCTAAAGAATTATGTAACCCAACACAATAATTTTATCAGAATTAAAGGTTTATGTATAGAAAATAACTTCTAACAGAAGCTTCCTCCACACGAAGAGCTTTAACACAAAACGAGAACTCAACTCACCAAGGCCTCGGGACGCAACGTCTGTAGCAATCAGCAATGGGGTCTTGCCAATCTTGAAGTCTGAAAAAAGGATATCAAATGAAGAGGGAAAGTACATAAACTGCAGGCTAGATAGTCACTCTTTAACTCCCATACAGAATGCAGCACTTAGAAACTGCTTGAAAAACTACCTCAGTCAACAGTGAGGAAACAGTTTTGTCCATCTGAACTACGACCTGACTTACAGTAGCAACAACAAGAGATAGGAGTCCGTCAAATACCAATGTAATTATTCACAAAGATAATAAGGCAAAGCCCTTATGGCTCACTTGCATGTTAAAAGCTACAATACTAAACAAACAAAAAAAACTGCCATTTTTCACACACGTGCTGACCTCCTTTGATCATTTCAAGGGTGATAAAATACATATTCATAGAAAGGACTTTTCATCAGGTATCTCTATACCAAGTTTGGGTTTTAAGTTGAAAACTGTTTTAGAGTAAAAACAGTTTTGTCATAATACGGCTATTTTTTAAATTTATCTCAGGAAATTAGCAAATTCTACAATTTGTGTCAAACATGGCCATTTCCCCCCATTTCGGGACCCCTTTGATCTTGACCTTTGAGAGGTCACTGAAACTGGTATGTTTAGATAAATTTTTGTCGAAAGTACTGTTGGGGCAATTTTTAAGTGCAAGGCTCGACTAGTCTCCAAGAAAATGCCAATGGTAAATGCCACGGACAACAGAAAGCCAGATGGCCCATTACACAGACTCACTTTTGCTATCATGTGTGAGAAAAAAAGCCAATAATAACAAGTACATACCATTCAAAACCCAGTCCCTTTCTTGCTGGGATTTATCACCATGGATAGCAATTACAGGCCACCTGGAAAACATATAAAAGTTGTTGTACTGTCATGGCCATTCACAATGAAATACATAAATAATCAACGTAAACTATACCAAGCATCAAATTCAGTTATATGAAATGTAATGCCAGTCATATTTAAGTAAGTTTAAAACATGCATCTTAAAATCCCAGCCAAATGTTAGATCAGCTGTGATAAACATTACTTCAGTCACAGGCTTTCCTTTCAACGTCTTACACCATGTTACTGGCATGTGCAAATACACTCGACCCCCCTGTGCATGCAGTCACCCAGCAATGGTGGCTGCGCATACAAGGAGGTGAAGGCCTCTTTTTTTGGCAAAAGGTGAATCAATAGTCATGAAAGCCTGTGACTGAAGTAGATTATGACAACAAGTGTCTACTGCAGATGGAATTAACTAGCTGGGAGTTGACCTGTCTCGGCAAACTAATGACTCACCCATCGCGCCTCATTCTTCTTTGTATATCATCACATTTCCTTTTGGTTTCCACAAAGATCAGGGTCTTGTTCTCTTTTTCCTGCATGATCTCGTTGAGCAGTTTCACCAATCTAGACAATCAAATAAGCCATCAATATGACCAAATCTATCCTCAACTGAGAATTCTTTTAAAAATGCAAATATACTTGAGTTGCATGGTATTACCAGTAAACTGGTCTATTATTAGCAATGAACCAAAACAAAGTAATGGATCTAGGGGCGCAGGTAACTAGTGTGAGCTGCTTTCTAAATTGTGCCTTTGTTCAGCGTGGTACATTTCCAAATCCAATATGTACAAATAGCAGTGAAAAGCCTAACCATTGATGTTCAAGGCTCGTAACTGTATGGCATGGCGCTGGGCAGCAGCCAGCACTCGTGTGCGTGCACGCGAGATGAAACTTTTACCTATCTCACATGTTGTCCAGTTAATTCTTAAAATGCATGCATGCAAACATTTAACTTGAAAGAGTAGTTTTTATACATTTTGAGTTAGTTATTTGTTAGTTATTTGGGTTTAACGCCGAGCAGGCGACTAAGGCCATCTCACGGCGGGATGGGTAAAAATCTGGTCAGCCAGACTAAAAGCAAGGTCTTAAGACAAGATGTAAATACAGATTAAAAATCTCAGGCTAAAATGTCGCACATGTCTGGAAAAGAAACGTCTACAGACTCTCAAAAAGGGCAAATAAAAAAATTCACATAGTCTATGAATGCTCAGATCTTGTTAAAAATATTGCATTCTCTCAAAAAATTGAAGATTTTGTCCGGGGGAACATCCCGGAACAAAACCTTCAAGGAATCTGCTGTGAAGTGTTTATATCTGGTGTCAATTAGGTCAGCACAATACAGCAAAAAGTGTCGAACAGAAAACTGCTCATCACAGGCAAAACACCATGGACGCTCATCCTGTTTAAGTAAGTAAGAGTGCGTAACATGTGTGCCCGATGTGGAGCCGAGCAAGGACAGTCTCCTCACGGCGGCTGCCGCAGCGGAAAGGTAGACTGTCAGACAACTTAGGAAGAGCTTCATGAAGCTTGTTCCCTTCCTCTTTGTCCCACTCGGACTGCCACTCGCGGGCTATGTACGCACTAATAACAGGTTTAAAATCACTATAGACAGTCTGTGTGTCAGGGACAGGGTCACTGCGGGCACTGTTGGCAGCAGAATCTGCGATTCTGTTGCCTTCGATGCCCACATGGCCTGGGACCCAAATAAAAATGATGTCATAATATTCCTTCATCAAGTCCGCGTAGAGCTCTCTAATCTGCACCAGCAGTGGATGGTCTGTTCCCGCGCCCTGAAGGGCCTGCAGGGCAGAAAGAGAGTCAGACAGAATCAGGAAGTTCCTTTCCCGAGACTGATAGGCATGCTTGAGTGCTAGCAGAATGGCCTGCAGTTCTGCACTAAATACAGAGGAATGGTCAGGGAGACGGAGCTTAAATGGGCGTCTAGGATGGCGAGAGGACACTGCAGCCGCAGCCACTCTTCCATCCTCAGACTTGGACCCATCCGTATAAAGACGACAATAGCCAGGAAAAATTGAAAGGAGTTCATTGAGGCTCTGTTGGTATATGGCTGGTGGAGTACAATCCTTCTTGTGGGCAGTCAAGTCCAGCAAGATGTCAGGAACTGGTAGTAGCCAGGGTGGAGTGACGTGTTGCAGAGATTCCGAAACTTTGTCCAGGTCCACTCCGGCTGCCTGCAGATGAGGTCAGACACGGAAGGAAAGTGGACGGACAGCTCCCGGATGGGCATCGTAAATCTCTGCAAACGACGGGTTAAAAACACAATCATAGGCAGGATTTTCTGGATGGGCCTTCAGCTTCAGAACGTAGCTGAGCATGAGGCGGATGCGGCGGAGCCTGAGAGAAGGCTCCCCTGCCTCTGCATACAGACTAGGAACTGGAGATGTCCTGAAGGCTCCCAGACATATGCGCAGACCTTGATGGTGAATTGTGTTCAGACGCTGCAGAACAGACTTGGAAGCCGAGCCATATACCACAGAGCCGTAATCCAGTTTGGACCGAACAAGGGCCCGGTACAGTCGAAGTAAGACGATGCGGTCTGCACCCCAGTCAGTACGACCAATGACACGAAGAATGTCGAGGGCCTTCCGACAAGAGGTTCTAAGGTAGTTAACATGGTTGCAGAAGGTCAATCTTTTGTCAAAGATGACCCCCAAAAACTTAGCTTCTTCAGCCACCTTAATTGGCACTCCAGCAATGCTCAGGCTAGGTTCTGGAAAAAATTTCGTCTGGTTAGTAAAATGCACACAGACTGTCTTGGAGGGCGAGAATCTGAATCCATTGAGAGACACCCACCCCTGGATGCGATCAACGCACAGCTGCAAGCGCCTCTCAAGGGACGCAAGTCCTCGACCTCGTGCACACAAAGCAAAGTCGTCCACAAACAAAGAGCATTCAGAATCATCCTTGACGGCCTTTACAATGTTATTTATTTTAATGCTAAATAAAACAGGAGATAGAATACTGCCCTGCGGGACACCCATCTCCTGTTCAAAGGAGTCGGAGAGGGTGGAGCCCACACGGACATGGAACGACCTGTTGGACAAAAATTTGTGAATAAAAACGGGCAGATGCCCTTTAAAACCCATGTCTGACAAATCAGACATTATACCATGCTTCCAGGTCGTGTCATATGCCTTTTCAAGATCAAAGAAAATTGCATAGACATGCTGCTTGTTGACAAAAGCATCTCGGATAAAAGACTCAAAGCGGACTAGATGGTCAGTTGTACTACGGAAGCGCCGGAAACCGCACTGGAGGTCTGTGATGAGACCCTGTGACTCAAGATGCCACACCAGTCAGGCGTTGACCAAGCGTTCCATAGTTTTACATAAACATGATGTCAAAGCTATTGGCCGGTAGTTGCCCGGGTCGGAAGGATCCTTACCCGGCTTGGGAATTGGCACAACCACAGCCTGGCGCCAAGATGGCGGAAAATGACCGGTTATCCAGATATGGTTAAAGGCCTTGAGAAGTACAAGGAGTGAATCCTCAGGCAGATGTGTTATGAGCTGATAATGGATGGTATCTAATCCAGCAGCAGAGTCAGTACATTTCTGCATGGCTTGCTGCAATTCTGAAAACGTAAAAGGGGCATTATAGTCTTCCAAGTTATCCGATATAAAATCACAAGCACAAGATTCTCGCTTCTCCTTCTCTCTCTGGAAGAAAGGTGAATAATGCTCTGTTGAAGAATTATGGGCAATGGTGGAGGCAAGCAAATTGGCCACAGCCTTTTTATCTGTGACCAAACTGGCACCATCTCTAAGATGGCCGACAGAAGCCGAGCCACCCCTGCCCCTAATTCTTCGAACAGCCTTCCAGACTTTTTGGGACGGAGTCCTAGAAGATAAAGATGAGACGAAGCGTCTCCAGGAAGCACGGCGTTCACGTTTAAAAATATAACGGGCTTTCGCCCGCTGTCTTTTAAAGGTTAAAATATTTGCTTGCGATGGATTACGAAATGCACGTCGCTGAGCAGATTTGCGCATTGTTTGGGCCTTGCGGCACTCTTCATTGAACCATGGTACTCTTGGCTTCCGAGGGAGTGATGTGGAAGTTCTAGGGATGGTTTCACCTGCAACCTCCAACAAAATAGAAGTAAAACAAGAAACAGGTTCTTCAGCTGACATGACCACCTCCTCTGTAAGACGAGACTGACAGAGAGAGGCAAACAGAGACCAGTTAGCTTTCTTGAGATTCCAGCGCCCCACTGGCGAATCCTCCTCACAGCTGACCGATGACAGGACTACTGGGAAGTGGTCACTACCACACAGGTCGTCGTGAACCTTCCAGTCAAAGTCCAGCATGAGAGAAGGATCACACACAGTGAGGTCTAGAACAGAACTAGATCCGGAACCCGAGTTAGAGTATGTAGGTGAGCCATCGTTAAAGACACATAGGTTAAGTTGAGAAAAAACATCTTCTAACATCTGACCTCTGCCATCATAGTGGTCACTACCCCAAAGGTGAGCATGACCATTAAAATCCCCCATGAGAATAAAGGGAGGGGGCAGTTGATCTACTAAGTGAAAAATATCATTGCTACAGACCCGCAGTGATGGTGGCAGGTAAATACTGCATATGGTTATGGTCTTTTTTAAGGTAACCCGAGCAGCGACACCTCGCGCTGGGACCATACGGCGTTGAGGCGCGTCCCCTGGGTGGTGGATAGGGGGTCCCTCGTGAGAGGGGTGCACCGAATGAAATAAGGTGCCGTGAACCAACATGGTCTAAGGGAAGGTGACCCCGACAGAAAACCCCTGGTCCTCCTAGTAAGGGGGTTGGGCGTGGGGGTAGCTTCCCCACCCTGCAAAAAAGGAAATAGCTACAAAAACGCCGACGAAAAGACAAACAGTAATTCCTTTCCTGGAGGAGGAAGGTTCTTCTACCAGAAGATTTATGACGTCCTGTGGTGAAAGCCGGAAGTCTTCGGAAGCCACAGGACCGAGCCGCCTCTCTCTATCCAGGGATACAACCATGGGCACATGGAACGTCAAGACCATGTACCAGAGCGGCAAGGCCGCCCAGATAGCAGCGGAAATGCAAAAGTACAACCTTTCCCTGCTAGGAATCAGTGAAGCCAGATGGACGCAGTCTGGCCAGAAAAGGCTGTTAAGTGGGGAGATGATTCTGTATTCAGGTCATGAAGAGGAGAATGCCCCCCATACAGAAGGAGTAGCACTCATGCTGTCACCAGTGGCACAGAGAGCGCTGATGGGCTGGGAACCTCTTGGGCCAAGAATTATAACAGCAGCCTTTAGAACCAAGAAAAAGCTCAAGCTGAACGTCATCCAGTGTTATGCGCCCACCAATGACAGTGACGAGGAAGAGAAACAAGAGTTCTACGACCGACTCCAGAGTGCCGTGGACAAATGTGCGGAGAGAGACATCACCATCGTCATGGGCGATTTTAATGCCAAAATAGGGGAGGACAACACCGGATACGAAGAGGTGATGGGGAGACAGGGACTAGGCTCGGAGATGAGTGAGAACGGGGAGAGGTTTGTAGACTTTTGTGCTCTAAACCGACTTGTCATTGGAGGCAGCATCTTCCCACACAGAAGAATACACAAAGCAACTTGGGTCTCACCTGACCATACAACAGAGAACCAAATAGACCATATCTGCATTAGCAAGAAATTTAGAAGATCCCTTCAAGATATTCGAGTGAGGAGGGGAGCAGATGTCGCCTCAGACCACCATCTGCTTACCTTAAGAATGAAGCTCAAGCTAAAGAAAAGCCGCACAGAGACAACAAGAAGACAGCGCTATAATGTAGGCCTCCTGAGAGAAACTGGAGTTAGAGAAGAGTTCAAACTGGTGCTGTCCAACCGGTTTCAAGCGCTACAGGAGCTAGTAAATGAAGAGGAGGCAGTCACCACAGAGCAGCAGTGGAAGGCAGTTAGAGAGGCGCTGAACTCAACCTGCAAAGACACTGTAGGGTTCAGGAAACACCACCACAAGGACTGGCTGTCGGCACAGACCTTGAAGAAGATAGAAGCGAGGAAGCAGAAGAAAGCAGCGGTCAACAACAGTCGCACGAGAGCAGCCAAAGTAAGGGCACAGGGGGAATACTCGGAAGCCAACCGCGAGGTGAAGAGGAGTATCAGGGCAGACAAGAGGGCCTACACAGACAGCCTGGCAGCAGAGGCAGAAAAGGCAGCAGGCAGCGGCAACATGAAACAGCTCTACGACATTACCAGAAGATTGTCGGGTAAGTATGGCCATACAGAAAGACCAGTAAAAGACAAAGAAGGCAAGCCTATTGCAGACAGAGCAGACCAACTCGACAGATGGGCCGAGTATTTTGAAGAGTTACTGAACAGACCTAGCCCACCCGACCCCCCCGACATCCAGCCGGCAGAGACCGACCTACCCATCAGCTGTGACAGACCCAGCTGGGAAGAGATCAGAAAAGCAGTGGCATTTTTGAAGAATGGCAAAGCAGCAGGGCCAGATGGCATCCCAGCGGAGTCTCTGAAAGCAGACCTAGAGACAACAGTTGAGATGCTGTACCCACTGTTTGGAAAGATCTGGGAAGAGGAGGTGATGCCAGCTGACTGGAAGGAGGGGTACCTAATCAAGCTTCCCAAGAAAGGCGACCTCAGCAAGTGTTCCAACTACAGAGGAATCACCTTGCTGTCAGTACCAGGAAAGGTCTTCAACAGGATCATCCTAGAGAGAATGAAGAGCTCCGTTGACCCCCAGCTGAGAGACCAGCAAGCAGGATTCAGGAAGAACCGATCATGTACAGACCAGATCGCCACTCTCCGCATCATCGTGGAACAGTCTCTGGAGTGGAGCTCCCCGCTGTACGTCAACTTTGTGGATTATGAGAAAGCATTTGACAGCGTGGACCGAGAGACTCTGTGGAAACTCCTACGACACTACGGTGTACCCACAAAGCTCGTCCGCCTGATCAAGAGCAGCTATGATGGCATGACATGTCGCGTGATCCATGAAGGGCAGTTCACCAGAGAGCTCCAGGTCAGAACTGGTGTCAGGCAGGGGTGTCTGCTGTCTCCGTTCCTCTTCCTACTGGCCATAGACTGGGTCATGAAGATGACCACAGAGCACAGACGAAGTGGAATACAGTGGACACTGTGGACACAGCTTGACGACCTCGATTTTGCAGACGACTTGGCATTACTGTCCCACACTCATCAACAAATGCAGGACAAGACCACGAGGCTTGCTGACATCTCGTCCCAAGTGGGCCTCACCATTCACAAACAGAAAACAAAGACAATGAGGCTGAACGCAACCAGGGAAGAACCAGTCTTGCTTGCTGGCACCCCGTTGGAGGAGGTGGAGTCCTTCACCTATCTCGGGAGCATCATAGACAAAAAAGGCGGCACTGATGCAGATGCCAGAGCACGAATCGGTAAAGCCAGAGCAGCCTTTCTCCAGTTGAAAAAAGTGTGGAGTTCCAGAGAGCTGTCACAACACACCAAAGTCCGGATTTTCAACTCCAATGTAAAAGCAGTTCTCCTATATGGAGCAGAGACATGGAGATTGACAAAAACCACAGTCAACAGAGTACAGACCTTCATGAACAGTTGCCTTAGAAGAATTTTGAAAATCCACTGGCCAGAGAAGATCAGCAACGTCAGACTCTGGGAGAGAACAGAGCAGATAACAGCAGAGAATGAAATTGGGCGAAGAAGATGGGGATGGATCGGTCAGTCTGAGAAAGCCAGCTTCCAGTATCACTAGGCAGGCATTGTCATGGAACCCCCAGGGAAAGAGGAAAAGAGGTAGGCCGAGAAACTCCTGGCGTCGAGACCTCCAAGCAGACATCAAGAGACTGGGAACCACCTGGAGTAGAATCGAAGGAGAAGCACAGGACAGGAGTTGCTGGAGGTCTCTCGTCGACGGCCTATACCCGGGTAGGGGTGACAGGCGTAAGTAAGTAAGTAAGAGCAGCGACAGCCTGAAGACAGGTGTCGATGCTAACGGGGCTACATAAAATTTGGCTACTAATGAGAAGAGCCGCTCCACCCGAGCGCCTCTCCGAATCAGAGCCTTTATGTATAACCAGGCATCAGAACTGTTCACCCAAAAAAAATCTGAAAACGGCGATTTTGAAGAATTTGTAGAGTTATTTAAAGCCATTTCCAAGTCAAAAGTGTTATTAAACAGGGGCCAGGAAAATCTGAAAATTGCTGAAAATCGGACAGTTCTGATGCCTGTATAACATTAAAACCATTAAAAGACACAGGGTCAGAAGTCTTCAGGTAAGTCTCCTGAAGAGATATGACTGAGGGGTTATAGAACTTGACTAAAAGACGTAATTCCTCAAAGTTAGCTCGAAAACCACGACAATTCCACTGAAGCAAAGAGTCCATGATTAAGTCTGATCTGGGGGTAAGGAGTTTTTCCCCCCTTTTTCCTTTACCTTGGAAGGAGTTGAAGAAACAGAGGGGGGCCGGCTCCCGGGCCTCCTCTGGTTCTTCGGAGAGGAAGGGGGTGGAGCTGCCGCATCATCAGCAACAACAACTTCCACTCCCTCCATCCGCTCCTCCAGTGCAGCATATTTGTTTTGAAGGGGGACATCTGTGTTCCCCTTCTGGGCCCGTGCGCACAGCGGTCCCATAGATTTCTTAGACTTCTGGTCCTGGGCAGCGTTCCTGCCGCTAGAGTTAGCGGCCTTAGAAGGCTGACCAGAGCCAGAAGCCTTTGGAGTTGACTAACAGGTTTGGGTGGGGGCTGAGGCTTAGGGGCAACAGAAGGCGGCACAACCGGACCGGCAGTGTCCGCCTTCTGCGTTCCCTGGCTCCTTGTCACCACCGGAGGAGGGTTACTCTCTAGGGGCGAGATGAGCCGAGGCTCCGCCCCCAACCAAGAAGTTGGGGTCTGACATGAAAAGTCTTTGGTGGGGCGCTTGCCTGCCACCGCTGCACTAAAAGTATACACTGAGGTGTTAGAGGTTGGGGCAGCCGCAGCTGCACCAGGGCCTTCAACCAGTTTTTTGGCATCCAGAAAGGACAGCCCCTTCTCCACACGCACCTGCTGAATCTTGCACTCGGATATCCAACGAGGGCATTTCTTATCCGAAGCCATATGCGCCCCCTGGCAATTCACACACAGGGGGGTGGCTGTGCAGGACTCAGCAGAGTGTCCGGGCCTAGTGCAACGGGCGCATGAAGCCTCTGCCTGACGGCATGTCTTCTGCCCATGGCCATACTTTTGGCACTTAAAGCACCGGAGGGGAAGAGGGACGTACTTTTTCACTCTCAGGGAGTAGTAACCTCCCCAGATGGTAGTAGGAGGGGTGGGGGTGCCAAACGTCAGGATGATGGTAGGGAGACGGATCTCCCCACCACCTCGCTTGGAAGCGAAGCGCCTGACGCAAGTCACCCCCTGAGACTTAAGGTTCCTTACAAGTTCATCTTCTGACAGTTCTGCCAAAGCTTGATCTTTGATTACGCCTCTTGACGAATTCATAGTTTTGTGGGGTGTGACTTCCACAGGAGTGTCTCCGATGGAAGAGAGCCCCAGTAGCCCGCTGGAGTGTGCCCGAGTACGGCACTCCACCAGCAAGTCACCAGACCTGAGGCGCTGGGCGTCAGGCCTGCCAACACGGCTCCTGAGGGTCTCCCCCACCAGAAAAGGATGCAGCTTGGTAACTGGTTTCTCCTTCACCTTGCTATGGACAATGAGGAAGCGAGGCCATACGGCCGACGCCTGAGGCGTCGCTTCCTCACAGTCTGAATCACTGTCATGTGCAATGACGGTGTCTATGCGCCGTTTCTGTGCTAGTTTTGGTTTTTTGGTTTTATCCATATTATATTAGTAGAGATATTCATCCCCCGGGGGTCCCCGCCCACCACCGAGCCCAACAAGGGAAAGTGCAACTGTCGGCGGGTCTCCAGCCGACGCACAATGGAGACTGCCCGAAAGATATACTCAAGGGGGTAAGCCCGATTGAACCGTTTGAGCCACCGCCTTCTATCACACCGTTGAATGCAGGGGAATACTGGCGTAAAGCACCTAATCAGCAGCAGAAGCTATAGCATGGTGCTCCGTATAGCAACCCGCATGTCAACAGTGGGATAGGGCTCAACGTGACAAGAGCCGATTGACTAGGCCGGTACGACTAGCCTCCCGTTTAGGTAGAAGTCAAGGCCGAAGTGGAGTGTTGGCACCAGTGAGCCGCAGCCCAAAGGGAACCTCAGCCACCAGGATCCTCTTCTCCCCCGACACGGGTCTCCAAGCACGGCAAACACTTGGGATCCAAAGGACCAAAAAGTCACGAGTATTTTTAAGGACCAATCCAACATGGTACGACCTAGGTTAGCACAGCTCCTTAAAAACCGGACCAGTGAAAAGGCTGAACAACATATCTGCTGACATCAAGTCCTAATCCTGGACAAAGATGGCACCCGTCCGCTAGCCCACTCAGTCAGGGACTGAGCGGACTACCCACCTACGCCACGTGGAGGCCGGTGCCGGGTAGGCTTTATACATTTTGAGAAAGTTTATTTGTCAACGCGAGGCTCCCACTTAAAACTGGTCGTCTAATAGCTACGACACTTAATAGTCGATTATATAAACATGTATGCCGAGTTTGTTATTGCAGGCCAAGTTTTAGACGGACTTAATCTGTTCGATTCGTACTTAACCATTACATTTAGTTTTAAAAGGGCCGATTAGCAGGTGTTTTTATGCACCAAAGCCGGGAAATTTCTTCAATGCTTTGTTGCAGCAAAATATTAACCATCGATTTATTTGGTTTACTTTGTAGCGGAGGGAGAGGGAGCGAGAGATTGTGTGCGCGTTACAGTGCGAGTGCTCATGTGAGTGGCCGAGTGGTGTGGATCAGTGACTGTTGCAGTTGATGGTATACCAAAAGAAAATACATAAAAGTAAAAACATGGCCAAGAGTTTTTGTACCGGTATGCATCTCTAAAATATATCATAGTTCACATTTGTAGTTTTATACAATATACAGTTCAAAGTAAGAATTGTGACAATATGGCTTATAACATTGAGTTTTTTCCAACATTAATGAGGGGCGTTTCTTCATGCAAATCCAAACTTCAAAACTGCCCCATAGGTGTAATCAGTGACAAATATATATTTTATGCATGCATGGTACGCAACTCCAACCAACTCACTTCTCTTCCTTTTCATGTTCCATGCAGACATCGATGATCTGAAGAATGTTGTGGTTGGCTGTCAACTCCAGTGCACCTATATGGATCTGTACATACTCATCGATGAAGTCCTCAGCCAGTTTGCGAACCTCCTTTGGCCATGTCGCACTCCACATGCATGTCTGTCGGTCAGGCTGTCAGATAAAAAGTACACAAAAACTGAACCACTTCAAATTTGACAGTATGGCGTTACAGTCATCTATCTATGTAACCCTTTTAGCCCTGGGACTCTGCAGCAGGGGATGGATTGATCATGATAATTCAAGGGTAGTGCCAGATGAGCTAGGTGCCTTGAATTATCATGATCAATCCATCTCCTACAACTTTCAGTCTAAATGTTAGAAATTGGACCTTGGGGCTAAAAGGGTTAACCCCCTTGTAATGCAGTCACCAGTGGCTGCATGTGCAAAGAGGTTAAGGCAGCTTTCTCCATGCCATAAAGATGAAATCTGTCTCATCACGGGAAAGCTTTTATTGCTAGAATTCACCAATACAAGAAAGGCAAAGCCCTTACGGGTCAAATGTATGACCAATCCACATGTGACCTTGACCTTTCCAGCATGCCACTTAAATGAGCTACTGTTCAAGTGTCTAAACATTACGTAAAGGATTGGCTTTTGTACCAGCGAAATCCTTGCACCATCATTGACAATTGTATGCATTTCTCACAAATTTATCAACCCTCCATGAACACCGACCACTGTGAGGGGGAGACTAAATTAGGATGTATAGAAAGGCGTTACAATCGTCTATACCTTTATGCCAATTTTGATTGAACATTTAGTAAAAACTTTGATAAACAAGAAAAGCAAAGCCATTATGGCTCACGTGTATGACCGATTTACATGTGTGACTTATGACAAGGGCTGGCTTCTGCAGCAGCAAAATCCATGTTTTCTGAAAATGTAAGCATATTTCACACATCTGTCAACCCCCCCAAGATGAGTCAACTAAATTAGTATGCATAGGAAGGTCTTATCAGCTATCTTTGTACCAAATTTGGCTGAACAATTTGCAAAAATGTTAATACCTACAATTTTATCAAAAATCACCATTTTACACACATTTGCCAGCCTCTTGTGACCCTTGACCTTTCCAAGGGGTCATCCAAATTAGTATGCATAGATAGGTCTTACCATCAGGTATCTCTGTACCAAATATGGGTTTGAAGTTTTGAATAGTATTTGAGAAAAAACATCTTTTTGTCAAAATAAGGCTATTTTCCCCTTATTTCCTGAGCTCATGTGACTCTTGACCTTTCCGAGGGATCAACCAAATTATTGTGCTAGATAGGTCTTGCCATAGGTATCTCTGCAGCAAGTTTGGGTTTAAAGTTGTGAATAGTATTTGAGAAAAAACATCTTTTGTCAAAATATGGCCAAGTCTAAAAATCTGGCTTGAATAGTCTCTGCGAAAATGCCAACGTTAAAGTTTACCACAGATGACGAATGACAAATGGACAACCACTGGCCCAAAACATGCTCTCTTTTGCTTCGCACGCGAGCCAAAAATACAATACTCTAATATTAAAAAAAAAACTGGCATTTTTCTCACACTTGCTGACCTTTCATAGGGGTCATCAAAATTAGTATGCATAGAAAGGTCTTACCATCCGGTAGCTCTGAACCAAGTTGGGGTTTCAAGTTGAAAATGTATTTTTCTCTAAAATGTATTTTATCGAGAAAATACTAACCGATGCCATTATATGGAAGTAGCACTTAGCCTATCAATATCAGCCCAGGGATCGTTGTGTACTGCAACGCTACCGAGAAACCACCGGAGTGAGCTGTACCAACATCCCTGAGTAGCTTCCCTTCACCGAGTAGCTTCCCTTCACCGAGTAGCTTCCCTTCACCGAGTAGCTTCCCTTACCTCGTACGGGCAAGTGCGTAGTGTCACCAGTTTCGCTCTCAGCTTACTGGCGGTGAGCGGGGCAGGTGGAAGGGCCCTCCGAGTAATGCCATCGGTAAGTATTTTCTCGAAAAAATACATTTTAGAGAAAAATACATTTGTTTCCTCAAAAAACATTACCGATGGCATTACTATATGGAAGAATAACGAAAAGGAGGAGGGCGCCGTCAATTATCCCGCCACTGCGGACACAGTGAAAAAGGCTGGGATCAACAACTCACAATTTCAGCTAAGCGTTACCCAAGGCGCCGGTAAGGGAGTGTTGAGCCACCGAGACGTCGCCCGCCAGGGCCAGGTTGTCCTGCTGGCTTGAGAGGCGCAGATAGAAACGGGCAAAGGTGGATTCTGCTCTCCATCCTACTGCGGCGACAATGTCACTGCACAGTTGCGGTCAAAGGTGAGGCTGGGGCATGCAGTTCGCTAACTCGTGCTGCTATGGCGAGTGCAAGAAGGAAGCAAGTCTTCCTGGTAACATCGGCCAGTCGGGCCAGGGACAAGGGCTCAAAGAGCTGAGTTGAGCCACGTGAGCAGCCAGGGAAGGTCCCAGCGAGCGCGGAACCGGATGACAGAGGTCAAAAAGGGCCATCAGGTCCGAAAGATCCTTGCACGCGCCTGGGTCGTTACGCCCCAAGTGTCTGTACGTGTTGGCGGTCATAGCTAGATAGCCCGGATGGTGCTGGGCGCTAATTGCTGTTCCTCAAAAAGCCATAAGAACTGGGCCAGGTGCAGCATAGTGTCGTGGTGGAAAGGCGTCGAGTCGCGCACCAGGACTGGAGGACACGCCACTTCCCTTCGTACACTCTGCGGGTGGAGGGTCTGCGGGCTGCAGCAATAGCTTCCACCTCTGCATGCGAGTAACCTTGCGCCGAGAGGGCCGCCCACACAACCGCCAGGCGTGTAGGAGCGGCCTCTCCGGAAAGGCTTCATGGCGCGCCGGCAGGGATCTTCTTCTGCATGCAGGCTGGGTCTACAGATAGTGCATGCAAATCGCCGACTCAGGCGAGGGCCAGAAAGAAGTAGGTCTTCGTCACGTCCGCGAGGCGGGCGAGAGGAAGAGGCTCGAACGGACTGGAATTGCAGGTCAATACACAAGGAAGATCCCAGCATGGAACGAAAGAACGAGTGACTGGTCGCTAGAGTTCGAAATGAGACATCAAGTCTGAGAGGTCTTTGCACGCTTAAAGGCCCAAGTGCCGATACGTGTCCGCCACCACGAAAGTTGATCGGGGCCAAATCCTGTGCATGAAAAAGCCACAAGAAGAACTCAGCCAGCTGCGGCGTGGGTTCGCCATAGGACTGTAGGACCCTCCATTTTCCCTCATACACCAGCAGGGTGGACGGTCTGCTGCAATCGCCTCCACTGCTGCATCCGAGAAACCTTGATCTGAGAGGGCATGCCGGACAACCTCCAGGCGTATAGCAGCAGTCTCTCTGGACTTCAGCAATTGTCCGGGATCTGATAAATAACATGCAGAGGGTCGTGCCGTCGCATTGTCAGACAGGATCAGGACCTCCTGGCCGCGATTCCTTAATTTCAAAAGGGATACTATACTTTCATACTTCCACCTGTAAAAGCAGGTTATACAATAAATTTTTGAAACAGAAAAATTAATAAACTGACTTGAAGTGATCATATATATCACCTTATGCCCACCGAAACAACCAAAATTTTCAGAAAGGGCCAGATGTAATTATTCATTGCTGGAAATCATGTTTCTGCATTCACATTAATTAATTTGACATGCCGACATGCCATATACATCAAACTAACCAGTGCCTAAAATAAGCCAATTTTAAAGACATCTGTTGGTTGTTGCTTGGACATTTCTTTTGGTTGTTTTACTTTTGGTACAAACGACCACTTGTCACAGGCTCATGAAAATGTTTAAGTTGACTATAGCGCAGAATTCATATTCCCAGTGGAAGAGGGCCAACCACACCACCTTCAACTCCAGTCAGTTGATATGTTGGTCTCGAAGATCCGACAACCACAGGTCCAAGACGGTGCTGAACTCCCCCAGTCATGATTTGCGTCCATGCAATGGCAAAAGTAAACGGAGGGGGAGAACGGGACTCCTGTCGCCAACCAAAAGTGAACTATCCAACGAAGCAGAAGTGGCCTGATCAGCAACAAGACCGGGACCGGGAGATTTCGCGAGGACGGACGCCAGCGAAGCAGCAGAAGTAGCTGTAGCAGTTGAGCGTAAAGCGTGGCAAGTGTCAACAGGTCCGCCACCACACTGATCAGGGCCAAGAGCTGGAGCCAGGTCCTGGCCAGAAGCGCAACTGCTAGGGAGACTTGCCGCGCCAAGGTCGACAGCTTCTTGATCCAAGGCTCCGGTAGACTAGAGTGTTAAGATTAGTCAGAAGTCCATATTGAGGTGGACAACCCGGTGCGACTGCACCAGGTCCGACTTTCCATTGTTGAGGAAGAATCCGAGTCAGCAAAGCTGCGCTAGAAGAGCGTCCCTGTCTGGCGCTAGCGCGGCCGAGTCCTGATGAGCAGGTCGAGATAATTGGACGTAGGGCTCGAGGAATCCTGCCTGCTTCTGTTTTTTCACAAAATAGATGAAGTTCCAACATCAATAACACAAATACGATACAAACTACATCAAAACGGACTTGCACGTGCTAGAAGTAACATGCCTAGAGTAAGTATGACTTACCAGAGATACCGTGAAAGGGGCCGGAGAGCGGAGTGATAATGAGGTCACTGTTAGTGCCAGTATTCTCACAGGCACATAGCAGTAGCACCGATCTGTCAACACTGGACACACAGTTCTTTGGCACTACTTTTAGTTTTACTCCAACACCCTACAGCAGGAGATGGATCGACCATGGTACTTCAAGGGTAGTGCCAGATTAGCTTGTGACATCAAGCACAAAGCTAATCTGGCACTATCCTTGAATTGTCATGGTCAATCCGTCTACTACAACTGTTACTCAGTCGTTCAGTAGATGACACCTCCTAAATTTGGGAAATGCAGCCGTGGCATTAAACGGGTTAAAGAAAACTGTTGTGTGGTAAACAAGATGATCTCGCTCTTGGATAGTTTCTCAGGACGAAAATGTTTAATCTGGAAAAGTCTGCTTTGAACGTGAACGGACCACAGCAGAATAAAGAAATTCAATACACCTATGTACATCAGTCTGCTTGGCACACCAAAACCTCCTCCGACAGCAACTGCGACCAACTTTGTGATTTGGAAATAAAAGATCAGTTAACTGTCCGACAGAAAGTGGTAAAAATTCGATGGTGTGATATTTTAAAAAAAAACAACACACCGCCGCGTGTAGTGTGTGTGACAGCATAACAATCACCTGCTTCCAATCTATTTACTCTTTTCTTTTCTTCACAGGTGGCATGACCGAGTACAACACAAGTGACACTAGTGTCATGTGTTCCGTCATGAGTAATTTGAGTTTCTCCACTTCCTTTTGTAAGCCGTATGTCCTGCTCTTTAGAATGTTTACTGTTGCATGCGTCTCTTCGCCTCCCTGCTCACCATGTAGTGCCAGACCAAAGCCCCCATTGTGCGACAAGTCTGCACAGTGGCACTCAAGTATGTGTTGTTTTGGGATTATCTTTAACGCCCTGTCCTCATGGACATTTATCCCATAAAACGTCTGTATCATTTGTTCATATTTACTGCATGAAAAGGCCTGTTTTTTGTCATACCTTTTTCTCGACCTTCCACATATTCGACACAGAGAATTGAGTCTCTATTCATGGACACTGACAGTATGTGAGGTGTCCTCCATTTTCACACTCTACACCATTTAATTTGATGCAAACTCTCACATAAACATAAGTTACAAATAATAGATCCTATCGCTAGAAAAGGACTAAACAAAAAGTCACGTTCATTTAGCAAGCACTCCAACGTCGCACTGAAAAGCAGAAAACGCACAAGAGAGTATGACACATATTCCCATGACTGACTGCCTGAATGTTTTTATCCCACTAAAAACCTTACAACAAGAATCTCTAGTTGTAGATGAAACTAATGCTAATAGCAAGGAATGCGGCATCATGGATACCACTTGACTTCTGGCCATCGTCTGTCAGTGTTCTCATTAATTCATTCTCTGCTCCCACGGGCCTCTCGGCCTCTTACAAACCAGACCATTTAGTGTCAGTGGGCCATATGTCTGCAGTCTTGTTAACTATGTACAAAAATGTAATGTCTGACTAAGTGCTTTGCTATAGAACTAACCCATATCATACTGAGGCTACAAGCTTTAAATTTGTACACTGCCTTCTGCAAGCCACATTATAGTATATACTTACAAATAAGGATATAGACCAATGGCTTTAGTTCAAGGGTAGTGCCAGAATAGCTTGGCACCTAGAGGCGCCAAGCTATTCTGGCACTACCCTTGAACTATTTTAGTCAAACTTATTTCACAGACTGGTGTATTCCGAATGATAAGGGCTAAGAAGAACATTATACAAAGACTTAATGAAGTACATGAAAGAAATGATAACATTGATCCGTGCTACTGCTTCGTGCCTGTGTCTGCGAGTACTACTGGCACTAACAGTGACCTCATTATCACACTCCGCTCTCCAGCCCCTTTCACGGTATCTCTGATCTGTTAAGTCATACTTACTCTAGGCATGTTACTTCTAGCACGTGCAAGTCCGTTTTGATGTAGTTTGTATCGTATTTATGTTATTGATGTTGGAACTTCATCTATTTTGTGAAAAAACACTACACAGAGAGTGAAATCTGCTTTTTTCCTCTTTATTTCCACCTTATCCTGTTGGCTACTGGTTTGTCACAACTATAGTGTGTTTGGTGTCAGTGTGTCGGGCAGAATGTTCGCTTTTAAACAAAGTTTTGCATCACACACTTGAACGGTAAATAAGAAAGTCATGAAAAACAAAAGGTAGTCATTTTCCCTACTGTACTGCGCCTAGCAGGAAGCCCGCTTATCAGCTAGTCGGACAGCTGAGAGACTCGCCGAGGCAGCGCGCGTGCACGACTTGTGACCCAGTTTCTGTGCTCGCCTGGAAAAAACTAAGTGGCCACTTCTAGCGCTGGGCCAAACAGCCGTGGGGAGGCTGAAGGTCTGTCGTCCACGTCCAGTTTCAACTGAATGGAGCATCGAGCAGGAGGACCGAGTTGCTATACGGTCAATCCAGCACCGGCGAAAGCGCCATTATCTATTGGGATTACCTCACCCTTCGCTCCTGGTAAAACATCGTCTGATATCNATTGGGGTTACCTCACCCTTCGCTCCTGGTAAAACATCGTCTGATATCGCACGCCGATGGCCGGTGTAAGATAGAAAGCGTTGTAGCAGTACAGGTGTTCCCGACGGACAGACCACCCTGCTGCGCGCGTGGGTCCCGGTGGGGAGCGGGTCGTCCCATAACTGCAACAACTGGACACCACATTGTCTGATAGCGCACGCCGATGGCCGGTGTAAGACAGAAAGCGTTGTAGCAGTACGGGTGTTCCTGATGGACAGACTACCCTGCTGTGCGTGTGGGTCCTGGGGGCGTGACCCTAGGACGCGTCTCTAAAAACATTCAATCCAGACCAAAAAGGTGACTGCCACATTCCTTCTGCCAATGAAGATAAGTAGCGGCTAATCTCTGTTTGTCTATTTTGACAAAGGGTATTTACCCGAAATATTAATAAATTGTGTTGTACCCGTCTTTTCTAAGCGTGTTTCTTCTCCGTTGGGTACTTCTCTAAAAACATTGCCTTCTGTGGGGATCGAACCCGGCTCACCTGCGTGCCGAGAAAGTACTACACCGCGGTACTATCGCGATTATCCGTTGCAAAACTTATGCCGCCACACAGAGTATTCCCCAGCATGCCGCTGCAAAAAGCACCCGACGTTTAACGATTCACTTCCATCACCCACAAGTACAGAGTAAACCGCGAAGTCCCAAGAACTACTAAACGGAACTGAATCACACCACTTCCTTTCAGGCATATTCAGATTCCGATTTCTTGCGCTAACCAGAGGACCCAACCGATTGGCTCATACCCCCCCCCCCCCCCCCCCCCCCCCCCCCCGAGGGGACGCGATGGCTCGGAGGCAATTAGCTGCAAGTCAGAGAAGAAATGGCAACCGTAAGCTGACCATGTCAGCGCTATGTCCCGAGGATAATTATCGGCTGTACAGCGTAAGACGGCAAATTCAGAAGAGTTAGCGTCTCTGAAAGCGAACCAACAAGCGCACGAGGCGAGGCTGAATCGGGCCCGTAGAGCAACGCACCACCACGCCAGTTCAAGTGCGAAGAAAATGAAAATATCCAAAGGGTATTGCGACCGCTGGTCAGGAAGTTCAGTCCGGGACCCCTGGCAGGGGGCAGTACCCGAGGCCTCGTCAGGTCAAGAGACCAGTAGGAAAACCAAAATCCGAACTATGAAGGGAGCCGAAGGCAACCTGCTTGCAGGGAGCTAAGCGCGAAAACTGATGACGCTACGCACTTGCCCGTATGAGGTAAGGGAAGCTACTCAGTGAAGGGAAGCTACTCAGACAACGATCCCTGGGCTGAAATTGATAGGCTAACTGCTATTTCCATTTAGTAATGCCATCAGTAATGTTTTTCGAGGAAACATAGTATTTGAGAAAAAAAAACAGTTTCTGTTAAAATGTCTTTGTAACCTATTTCTGGACCCCCCTATGACCATTGACCGTTGCAATGGGACCACTAAATTAGTATGCATATAAAGGTCACTAAATTAGTATGCATGTGTCAGCATATGACATGACACTTGAAAGGTCAAATCTGACAGAGTTGGCAAAAACTTTGATAAAAACTAGAATTCTATCAAAAACTGACATTTTTCTCAAACTTTCTGTCCCCGTGATAGACAGCCCCCCCCCCCCCCCCCCCCGGGTCAATTTCTCATTACGGTCACCTTAATTCCTATATAGGTCCCTCTTACACTACCCTTCTGACTGTCCCTCTCACTTCAGAAGGTGCAGCAACAATAGTAAAAAGCAAAATAGCTGCAGACATTACAAGACAAAACACTAGATAAACAAGCAACTCATATTTGATCTTGCAGTACATACTCGGACTTGTTCAATGATCTTGCGGATCTGTGGTTCAAAACCCATGTCAAGCATTCTGTCAGCCTCATCCAGGACAAGGTATGTGCACCGACGCAAGTTGGTACGACCGGATTCCAGAAAGTCAATCAGACGCCCAGGTGTGGCAATGCAGATTTCCGCACCTACAACAAAACAATTAGCAAAATGCACATAGAAATCTTAAACACAGTGCTAAGTACACTTAAAGTACCATTACACATAAATCTGATGACATTTCAGCACCATTTGTGTTCATTGTGCCATATCAACACACGCAATAAACTTTAACAGCAGCAAACATACACGCGTAATCACACTTATTTATTCTGTGCAGCTGTTAGCATGTGTTATCACGTAGAGTACAGTGGAGACCGCTTAACACAAATTTCTGGGGACACAGAAAATCACTTCGTGTTAAACGTATTTCGTGTTAACCAATATGGCCTCAAAATTGATCACGGCCCTCAAGAAAAAAGTGTGTAAGAGATGTGTGTGTGAGTACGAGGTTAAAAGTGCACATTATGGTATTTTGTATGCATACCTTCAGCTCGCTAAGAAAACACAAGGAAACGTGTACAGCTCGCGTATTTAATGTAAAATCCATCAGGTAAAATCCATAGTAAGTTACAATCCATCAGGTAAAAGCAACACAGGCTGAAGTACAATCCAGCATCAGTAAAAGGGCTGTGTTGGTACACGAATGATGCAACATGAATACAGTTCAGAAACGCTAGCCAATGAGAAGATGGATTACAACAGCCAAAGGCTATTCAGCCAATCACAGACTAGTGTTCACTCCAATCTGTCATGTGTACTAAGGCGCAAGAGCGACACGTGAATTGGTTTTCGGTGAATGAAATCCGTGTTCGTGCTAAACAGGTGAATAATAGTGAAATTGCCCTGGTTGGGAACCGAAACCAGCTTCGTGTAAAGCAAAATTTTGTGTTAAGCATTTCGTGTTATCAGTGAAATTTTCATTCAGAAAAAGAGGCCGTCGGCCGGGAATGCAAAAACGGTTCGGGTTAATCAGAAACTTGTGTAAAGTTTGAAATTTGTGTAAAGTGAGTTCGTGTTAACTGGACTCCACTGTACATACTTTGTTTTTATAATAAAAGTTTTGTGGTTCTTATATGGAAAATCAAATGATCCAGTTTTGAAGATTTATACTTAAAATGGTGTAAATGTTATGTTCGAACAGTGTAGGCACTCATTTAGCTCTACTACTGTTGTACGTTCAAAGATTTATCACCTAAAATCACAAGAATCACTTTATATAAAAAACTTCCAATAGCTGAAAAGATGCGGTTTAATTTTTTATAATAATAAAGCATGTGACATATTCTAGAATTAACATTTGTTGTTTTGTTTGTATGACGTTACACAATCAGTACATCATATGCACTGTGTAAAGTTACAAACAAAAATGGTTTTCCCAATGTGCACTGAAATGTGTGCATTAAGCTTTATGCATGCACTATCTTAATATTTATCATTACAAACAGCTTTTAAATCAGCATTTCCTTAATCAGCACATTTACTTTTGTGCTTCAAAAAATGGTCCTATGTTGTCATGTTATGTTCAAACATGCCATTATTTTTTTACCTTTCTATTTCATGCTTTTGTCATGAAATCATGTTAGTGCAAACTTCATTCTTCTGTTGTATACTACAGGCAATCAACAAATTTCTAAATAATTTGATATGTCAAGTTAAAAGGCAAATGTGTGAATGTGACCATGTAAAGTTATGTTCATGCATTCTGTTCTGTCTTTTTGCTACTGTTTATGTAATTATGGACTAACAAATAAAATTTTACCAGAACAGCATGCACACTGCTCACAGGTGAAAGCAGGCTAGAAACTTTTCTTGAGTAATCTTAAGATTTTTCCTGTGTGCAAGTCAGAGGTGTAAAGTTCTGTACAAATACTTGAAAAGTTGCAACAGCTCTTTTTGAAACTCACATAAAGATCACTAGTTTGATATAATATAATGGCTGTGCTTGTTAGTGGGATCGATATGCATACTTCTTTTTTCCTAAGAGTTTGTGGTTTGCCCATGCGAGACCAGAATTTTTTTTGAAGGTGTAAAGTTATGTTCAATTTTGTGAATGTTAGGCCAAAACTTGGCTCAGTTTGTAAAAATGGGCTTATTTTCTATTGGAATAGTTAACAGCAGATAAAACTCATCTAGTGTAGTCATTTTTAGCTTACAGAAGCTGCATTTCATTGCACGAGATAAAAAATGAGAATGCCATTTCAGTGAAGGTGTATTAAACAACTTTGTCAGTATTCAGAACTATGTAAACATTATACTTTCAATTGGCTTTCGCACGTAAAATAGACTTAGACCATTTTGTGTAATGGGCTGCTTAAAAATGTGTATTTTGCGTAATCATTTCAGCGCAACACGCAACGAAAAAAATACACCACAGCAAACAAATTAAAAATAAAGACATTTATCCACACTATTACTGTATTAGCTATTTTATTCACTCAATATCAGGTATCGCTGTAGCAAGCTTGGGTTTGAAGTTGTGAACAGTATTTGTGAGAAAAAACTTTTTGGGGGGTAAAAATATGGTAATTTGGGACATATTTCTTGAGCTCTTGTGACCCTTGCCTTTTCCGAGGAATCAACGAAATTAGTGTGCATATAAAGGTCTTTTCATCAGGTATCTTTGTACCAAGTTTGGGTTAGAAGTTGTGAATTAGTATTTGAGGAAAAGGAAATTATGTCCCCAAATAGCTATTTTTGATATATTTTCTGATCTCCTGTGACCTTGACCTTTGTGAGAAACTGTCACTAAAATTGACATGTTTAGAAAGGTCTTGCCACAAAGTATCCTTG
Source organism: Semisulcospira habei (assembly GCA_036245525.1). NCBI lineage: Eukaryota > Metazoa > Mollusca > Gastropoda > Semisulcospiridae > Semisulcospira > Semisulcospira habei. The sequence goes on along the minus strand of BTPG01000008.1, from coordinate 83,558,358 downwards.
GGCCAAGTTTGAAGACTGTAGCTTCAATAGTCTCCGAGAAAATCCAACGTTAAAGTTTACCACGCACGACGGCGGACAGACGACCGCTGGCTCAGAACATAGACTCACGTTTGCTTCGCACATGAGCCAAAAATGTCTTTCGTGCATGACAGGTAGCTGTTAGTAAACAGGGCATCAGTTACTGCGACACGTTGGTGTCCATGCATTTCCAGTGTGCCGATACACTGTAAGGCTCCTTCATACCTGGTCACCAGATGTCAATGTTTACACCTTCCACTGTACGGTATATCCACACTCTAGACAACATGTAATAAGCGGCATTGAACGATGTTGTGTCTCATACACGATAGGATAGAAGTACCAGTGTTGTAAAGACAATGCACGTACTACACGTGTGACCAATGTGTGTCAGTCGGTGTCCACAGAGTCACTGCATGTGCACCAAGGTGTAGCATCAGAGGAACGGAATATCAATTAGAACCTCCAAATTCATCTTCAAAATCAAGCTGTACATCATTGCCGTTGTCAGTGCCTCAACCGTCTATCGCTCCAGCTGACACTGCCAACACGTGGTTATGCTGCCACACGGTAGGTGGACACACGAGTCCCAATATATCAAAGCTATCTGCTTTTGAAACCATGTCTCCAAAAACAAAATTTTATCACTCCGAATATCTACACATTCACTCGCCATTTCGACCGTAATACGCATGCTAGAAAGCTGACCGTGTACCACGTACAAAAGTACGCACGCACTGTCAGGACCCTGTAGTTATAAAACGTGATGCCTCAGTGCCGGGTGAAGGGCGTGGTCACCACACACGCGGCGAGGCTTGCGTATCACCGGGTGCGCGATATAAAACACCTAACACCGCTCTAGCGTTTTTCCGGGAAGACCGCCAACCAGTACAGCGGTTTGCCGGGCCGAAAGGGTTAACAAAAAAGTGCTTTTTTTGGGATGTACTACTGCCTTGGTCTTGTGCCCAGCGGACTCCAAATGTCTTTGAATATCATACTTTTGTACGCACCACTGTGAGCAACAACAAAGTCCTTTCTGCAGACGTTGCATGCATTTGTCGCAGTGGAGCCCCCTGCTATCGCTAGTTACTACCCGTGAGTCAGAGTTCAGCGTTTCAGTGCACGCTTGGCGCGCTGTGTGCGAGTATTTTTGCTGCCTTGGCTAGTCAGTGTGTAGCGGACTACACGCGCAAAGCTTAGTGACAGTTTCTGGTTCTAGGGGCTGGGAGCCTGACGGCCGATCTTTAGTCCACAATTAGTCAGCCCCCCCCCCCCCCCTACCCCCGTAAATTGTGTATTTTAGAGGGACTGGTCGTATTCCCGTAATTTGAGCCGAAAAGGCGTAAAATTACGAGCTAGCGCGTAAGGTAGGCACCTCTGCATATGGCTCACGTGTATCAACCGACCCACACATCTGACATAACGTTTCTCGTCTAAATATGGCTTTTTTTTTTAAAACCTATTTCCTGAGCTCTTGTGACCCTTGACCTTTCCGAGGGGTCCAAATTAGTATGCATAGATAGGTCTTACCATCAGGTATCTCTGTAGCAAGTTTGGGATTGAAGTTGTGAATAGTATTTGTGATAAAACGGTCATTTTGGACCTATTTCTTGAGCTCTTGTGACCCTTGACCTTTCCGAGGGATGAAACAAATTAGTGTGCATATAAAGGTCTTACCATCAGGTATCATTGTACCAAGTTTCGGTTTGAAGTTTGAGAACAAGACAGACAAAAGCCTTATGGCTCACGCGTATGACCGATCCACACATCCGACTATAAAGGGATGGCTTCTGAACTAAGAAATTCTACGTTTTCTCAAAATTTAATCAGTCTTCACACATCTGTGAAACCCCCTTGACCTTTGCAATGAGTGAACTAAAATAGGTTACACAGGAAGGTCATATCATCAGCTATCCGTGTGCCAAATTTGATTGAAAAGTTTGTAAACATGTTGAGAACTACAATTATTGGAATTTTATACACATTCGACCTCTTGAGACCCATCAATTTGGCTGAAAAATTTGCAAAAATGTTTGTAATAACTACAACTTTATAAAAAAAAATCAGCATTTTACACATTTGCCAGCCTCTTGACCTTTCCCAGGGGTCATCCAAATTAGTATGGATAGTTAGGTCTTACCATCAGGTATCTATCTCTGTAGCAAGTTTGTGTTTGAAATTGTGGACAGTATTTGATAAAAAACATCTTTTGTCAAAATATGGCTATTTTGGACACATCCCCCCCCCCCCCCCCCCCCCCCCCCCCAGTTCTTGTTACCTTGACCTGTCTGGCAGATCAACCAAATTAGTATGTATAGAACGTTCTTACGGTATTTTTGCACCAAGCTTGGGTTTGAAGTTGTGAATAGTATTTGAAAAAAATAAATTATGTCAAAACAGATATTTTTTATATATTTCTTGAACCCGTGAGTTGACATTTGTGAGAGGTCACTGATATTAGTATGTTTAGACAGGTCTTGCCAGAAAGTATCCCAGAAAATGCCACTGGCCCAGAACATACCTTTGCTTTGCATGTAAGCCAAAAACAGTTATTTACCCATTTCTTCCCCTCTTATGACCCTTCATCTTTCAGTGGGGTCACCCAATTTGGAATGCGCAGAGGTCTGAACAGTTATGTGTATGCCAAGTTTGGCTCTCAAGCTGAAAATAGCATAAGACCGTTTTTCTTAAAACGGCCAATTTTTTACCAATTTCGTGACCCACTGTAACACTAACCTTTGAGGTTACTTGAATTGGTATGTATTGAAAGGTTTTATCACAAAGCATCCGTGGGCCAAGGCTGAAATCTGTCTTAAAGTCTATGAGAAAATGCCAATGTTTACCACAGAACACACTTTTCCGTCACATCTGCTAAAATAACATTGGTATCAATTTCAGCCCACTTGATCAAATTTCAAATACAAACGATTTTGAATTTCCAAAAACTACAGTAGCTCGCTTGAACTTGCCCTTAGCACCACGTGAATGTTCTGTGTTATGAACAGTGTGTGAGTAAATGCGCGTGATTCACGTGAGCGTGCTTGTTGGGTTCAGTTCGCGGCGGCGCTTTGAGCCGATTTTCAATTGAGATAAAGCGCCTATTTAATGCGCTTATTATTATTATATTATTATTATTAATAAGAGCTTTTACTTGTTTAATAATAATACCGGTATTATATAGGCATTTTATTCTCAATTTTTGGGTGAATCGACTCAAAGCGCAGTGAACTGAAACCCAACACGCACACTCGCGTGACAGACACAAATTTACTCTGAAGACAAATGTCAGCTCAGCTACTAAAGTTAGAGATTTTTGATCACTTGTATTTGAAATTTATAAAGTGACCTGAAGCTGGTACCAAAGTGTGGGGGTGGGGTGGGGGGTGGAAGAACCAGAGTACCCAGAGAAAGAACCCCAGACGGTCCACCTGAATTAACGGTGACACTTACCAGAGGAGAAAAGTCCAACGCCAGAACCCGTTATCGAACCTCACACCTCTGGCATTGGTGGCAGGCGCCTTAACCACCGCACCACGGACCTGTTATAACCCCTGACCTTTCTGAGGGACTATGCATTTGACGTTGAAGTTTTGGAGAAACACGACTTGTCTAAATCTTTTGAAATCTTGGCAATTTTTAAATCTCTTTATCGACCTTACTTTTGAGAGAGGTCACACACTGCTGTGGCTTGAATAGTATTCCCAAAAAGTACCCGTGTGCCAAGTCAGTCTGGCTTGAAGTTAAATAGTCTCTCAGAAATGTCATTGAACAAACTGGCGACCCACTACATGAACTTTTCTTATAGAATGCTAGTCAAAATGTCTTAATGCACATACACTCCCATGCTAACCTCTATCCAGATCACGGATCTGTGGTCCCTTAGGTGCTCCGCCATAGACACAAACACTGCGAACACGAGACGAGTGGCCGAACTCCACAGCAACCTCCTGAACTTGCTGGGCCAATTCTCGCGTCGGAACAAGCACCAACACCTGTACACATGAGAATCCTCAGTCATTTTACTTATTCAACCCTAACGTGCGACCACAGGACAGATCAACCACAACTTCCCGGGTACTGCCAGAAAAGCTTGGGATCTTTGGGCCATTGTTCCACCCTTGGACTATCAAAACTGATTAGCCTCCTGTTAATGAAGGCTCAATGTGGAAACAGCACTGCCTAGATAAAGGTGTACGACATTGAATGACGAAACTTTTTACACACAATCTGTGACAAAGCATGCCAGTCTCTACAATCAACTGTTGACTGGCGAGTAATGCTGGGAAACTGGGACTGATCCCAACAGACTCCAAGATACCAGCCAAGCACTATTACATTATCACCATATTTTCCACACATAAAGTGCAAGACCTAACAATTTACTCACAATGGGTCCATCGCCACGTTCAAGGTAAGGCTGGTGGTTGATGTGAACTATTGCTGGCAGGATGAACTGAAACAAGACGTTGATATCATGTAACCCAAGTTACAATACATGCACACAAAAACTGTTGGGATCTCTGAAAAGTGTGAACAGATTTTTATAACCAACCTTGTACCAAGTCAAAATAACAAAATGGCAAGATAATGCATAGGTAAAAAGTTGGCAGCTGTGAAAATAAAAACCACAAAATATCAGTTTAAAACAGCCGGTTTATTTTACAATGATGCAGAAAAGAAAGAATGATGGTTTTTACAGCCCTGTCCGAAAAAGAGGTAATGCAGAAAATGAAATACAGCCGACCCGACATCGCGAATCGTTACATCGCGAAACCAGATACATCGCAGGGGTGTACGCGACAGCTGGGGGCACGTCCACACACTGAACACACACAAACCTTCTCCAGATGAAGAACACATATATACATGTATGTACATAGAGTGTAGGAGACCGAGACGGTGTATAACGAGGGTATAGGCTTGACTGGCTGCTAGGCGCGTGGGAGCAGCTTCACACTGTCCCAACTGTCCGCCGATCTGTTGCGCCTGGTAGCAGACTGCGCATCCCGTTGTCGCGACAAAGTCCGTTGGCGCGAGACGTAAGGACTGGACTTCCGTTCCAATGACGAAGATCGAGAAGGCGAGATGTCCACTCTAATGAGGTCTCTGTCCCACGTTGACGCAAAACGCTGCGCCCGTTCATCCGAATGCGAAGAACGAAATCTTTGGTCCTTACGAGTTTCGGGGGTCCGCCGTGCATAGATATAGATAATATCTCTTTACTCTCTCTATGCCGGCTGATAGAATTGACCATACTGGTCCGCTCTCGAAGGAGGTTAACATCGCCAGTGGAACGCCACTCTATCTGTAGACCCCAAATTTTCTCTCTTAACTTACCATGAGATTTATCAACATTGCGCTTTGATATCCTGTCCCCCTCAGAGTGAGTCCCCGAAGGTGTGGCTTTGTCAAGGCGCTGGTCCGGCCTACGGCAGAAGGGCTCTCTCCAGTCCGAGGGGGGGGGGGGGGGGGGGGGGGGTCCCCCACTTCTGCTGCCTGGGTTCTCTTATTGCCAGGAGGGCTACTGTTTGACCTAACTAACGTAATCTCTGCGGGGGGACCGAGCTCTCAAAGGCCTCACTAAATCATAGGGTGGCGAACCCCTGCCTGGCCTGTCTCCCCTTCTGTGGATTGAAGGGTACAAAAGAGCTTTCGGTGCAGTGCGGGATGGCGGATCCCTACGGCTGCTACTAGGCTCAATCGTCCGCGTAGGACGAGGCAGCACTGCACGAGGCACCGGTAGGGGGCAGCAGGACCCTTTATGCGCTGACACAACCGATATCTGAAATTGCATGACTGGCTCACATTCAAAGGTAAGGCAGCGCCTATGCGCCCCGGCCTTTCGCTCCGGTAAAAGGCCCAAAGTTGTGACCAACGGTCTTCTTTCCAAGAAGTGCAAATTGTGCACGGTCTACTGGAAGAAAGGCCTGAGCAGGGAAGACAAATATCATGCACATCACTGGGCCATTGAAAATAGCCACACCTGGTGCAAGACCTCACTTGAACACTGTAACATAAGACAGACATAGACCTTGCGAGTGCTCGGAGCCTGACGTAGGGTCCGAGTTCCCGACCGGTCGCGAACATACAAATTCGAAAATTACGAAATTCGGGAAATGCCGTAGCCCGGTCAAAATACCAGCTGAGGCAGTAACCGACTCTACTTGTCCATTTTGAAATAGAATCGCACAAATTCAAGAATTGTGAAATTCAGAAAATGCCGTCGCCCGGTCAAAACACCAGGTGAGGCAGTAACCGAAGCTTTACCTGTCCATTTTGGAATCGAATCCCACAACCAACACCAGAAAAGAGTTATCCTTTTTATAATCTTTTTCCATCCTAAAAAAGACCCAGAATCACACAAAACAAAGTTCTCCACGTAGTCCACACAGTGAAAGGTCGGAGCACGAGGTGCACACGACCGGTCGAAACTGAGCTAGCGAAGTCACTGGCGGGAAAAGGGGGGTGTTAGCGCCACCGGATAAGGGAGTACGGGAGACGGGGTTGGAGGGTTATGGCCCTCCCCTAGTGGTTGCCTCCCTTGGTATGAGGAATACGCAGGTTTTTTTTTTTTGGGGGGGGTTTGATTGATTGTACATTGCTTAACGTCCCGACAGCAACAAGGCTTTCTCAGGACGTGCCTGCACTGCTTGTGAAAAAAAACAACCAACTAAACAGAACATTGAATGTATGTCGCCAGCCGGTCAAACACATTAAATAAACCTAACACATGGGGCCTAAATAAAGCTAAGACCATTTAGCAACACACATCCAATATCAAGAGCTACAGGCAGTGCAGACAGTAGGGAGAGTTTAAAAAAAGCAAATACAGGTGAATGGACCTCGGGTAGACAGAAACACATGCCCCAGAATAGAGAGAAAACCCCACCCTGTGGGGCTGACCAGGGTGACCCTGGGAACTAAAAAATACCTAACCCCACCCAAGTCCCACAGGGCAGACCCGGGTGGGTTTTTTTTTTTTTTGGGGGGGGGGGGGGGGGGGGGGCTAAAATTATGAGCTAAGCGAAGGTTCCAATTAGTAATGTCATCGGTAATGATTTTGAGAAAATAAAACAGACGCTGAACCCTCGTTTGCCTCATCCAACGAAAAACACAGGCAATGGTAGGAAGATCTTGGGCACAGATGCGAGGGATAATGAATGTCTATGCTTGCTGCAGAGTTAGGCGGTCTGCTGTTAGAGGTGTGCTACCCTACTGCTGGTGCTCACAGATCATCATAATCAGATTTTCTCACCATGCGTGACAACTTCAAACAAAACACACTAGCGAGGTGATCAACCTATTTATTGAAGAATAAAGGCTACCTTAACTTGTCTCGGAAATTTCTATTGAGATTGTGAAACGAGAACAGAAGTTGTCCTTTGTGTGTGTGTGAAATCACCTGCCTTCTGAATTGTCTTTTCCTCCTCTCTTGGCCTTTGATTTTGAAAGATTTTTTTCAAACAGCCGGCACACTCACTTCTTTTCTTTTGGTTTCTTTAACCAATCATTGCATATCTTCATGGATGCCAAGTTTACCAGTGCGAATGAAGCACACTTTGTGAATTGCCAAGATAGAGTGAACATTGTTTGCAATGGATGTGAAAGTATTTGACACGTAAGAGACCCGACGCTCATTTCTGTTGTACCCTAGAAGAGCCCGTGTTTCCGATTGGCTTTTGCAGCACCAATGAAATTGCGTCGGTCATGTACAACACAATCGGTATGGTGGGCATGATCGCACTGCATGAATGCGTAAATGTATTTTATGTCTGAATAGAGAAGGAAATGTTCAGCAAAAATGGACCATTTCCGATCCTTCACAAAATGAAAAACGTTTTTACGTGATGTTAACAGTGCAAGTAAGTGTTTCTGATTGTACTTGGCATTGAAAGAAAGAACATGCAGGCGATAGGTAATGCCTACGCACACCCCCCCCCCCCCCCCCCAATCTCGCGAATGGATATATCGTGAGTCCCATTTGTGGACTTTGACGACCGCGATATGTCGGGTCACAGGTGTATTCCAACTTTTTAGAAATGCCTGAAGTTTGGAGTCAGGTTTTACAGTAGTTTCTAAAGACAGGAATGACGACTGATTTTATTCACTTTGGTACCATATAAAAGTAACAAGTATGACACAGCCCTCTGGCTCATGTGTTTGACCGATTCAAACTTTCATAAAAACTAAGTTCTGTTGAAAAGCTGACTTTTTAAACAAATTTCTTAACCTCTTGTAATAAAATAAAATTTTTCAAAATATAGCTTTTATAAACCTATTTCTTGATCCCCATGTAACCTTGAACTTTGTGAGAGGTCATGCAATTTGTTATGTTAAGAAAGGTCTTGCCACAAAGAATCCTAAGGCCAAGTTTGAAGACTGCAGCTTAAATAGTGTCAGGGAAAATTCCAATGCTAAAGTTCACCACGGGCGACGCCAGACAGATGACAACCACTGACCCAGAACATGCTCAATCCTGCTTCGCACGAGTCAAAAACATTTTTCTAAAATTAAAATAAAAATTCTGGACCTACCTTGACCCTTGACTTTTGAAGAAAATCAGCCAAATTAGTATGCATAGAATGGTCTTACCACAAGGTATTTGTACCAAGTTTGGGTCTGAAGTTGTAAATAGTATTTGAGACAAGACAGTTTGTGACAAAAAGGGCTGCTTATGACCCATTTCTGGAACCTGTGACCTTTGAGCAAGGTCACTGAAGTTGGTATGTTAGGTAGGTCTTGCCACAAAGTACTCTTGGACCAAATTCAAAGATTGTAGCTTGAATAGCTTCTGAGAAAATGCCAACGTTCAAGTTTTGCCACAGATGACCATAGGCCCCATTACATACTCATTTTGCCATCACATGTGAGCAAAAAAACCGACTTCAGTACATTAAACTTACCCCAAGCGTCTTCCCTGATCCCGTCTGAGCGATTCCAACCAGATCTTGCCCCGACATGACAATCGGCCAGGCTTGTGACTGAATGGGTGTTGGGGCCGCCCAGCTGTTCTTACGGAGCTGCGTCATCACATAGTCTGCAATAATACGTTTTTTTAAACCACCTTATGCAAGCAATCAAATGTACTGTTTACAGTAACTGTTACTGGCCATACACAGAATAGCCCAATAATCAACATACTTAGAAAACGGGCAAATAAATACCTGGAAAAGCTGCTTCTTCAAATGTCATGATGGGCTTTGGAACAAATTTGCCTTGGACTGTAATCTGATTTGTACGATGGAACTGCTGGGTCTCCGCCTAAAAAACAAAACCAAATCATTGAATCGCCACTGCAGGAAAATGAAGTATTAAAGGTGACTTAAAACAGTACAACATACTGACCTATTTTGTAGTGAAACAACAGAATCAGCTAGCACAAAGAATTGTTTAAAATCAGCAGTAGTCTGGCCATTGGGACATCACTAAATTTCTCTAAAATATCTTAGTCTTCAAAATTTTTTAGTGCCATCACAAATGCCATTTGTAATGCTCAATTTTCACCAAACCAATTTTCCAATTTAGAAAATTCTTTATACTAGCTGATTCTGCTGTGTTCGTCTATAAACAAGTCCACGGATGTAGTGTTGGCCCCGGGCCCCCTTTAATGCATACAATTATGTCGTCCCAGGCACCCACACGCAGACGGAATACTAGGCCAAATGTGCTAAAAACTGCATAACTTTGATCATCGCTTTCACTACATAAACATCATTTTTTGTTTCTGCTTTTAATATGAAATGAAGATAAATTCTTTTTTTTTTCAATGTATGTGTTTTGTAGTTAAATGTGTTCGAAATTAGTTGTTGATTGATTGATTGATTGTACATTGCTTAACGTCCCGACAGCAACAAGGCTTTCTCAGGACGTGCCTGCACTGCTTGTGAAAAACAAATAAACAGAACATTGAATGTATGTCGCCAGCCGGTCCAATACGTTAAATAAACCTAACACATATGGGCCTAAATAAAGCTAAGACCATTTAGCAACACACATCCAATATCAAGAGCTACAGGCAGTGCAGACAGTAGGGAGAGTTTTAAAAAGGCAAATACAGGTGAATGGACAAAGGGTAGACAGAAACACATGCCCCAGAATAGAGAGAAAAACCCACCCTGTGGGGCTGACCAGGGTGACCCTGGGAACTAAAAAATACCTAACCCCACCCAAGTCTCCCAGGGCAGACCCGGGTGGGGGACGAAATTAGTTGTAATAAATTGTGGAAATGTGTAGGGGTTTACTCCATTTTTGCCATGCTGAGGCCTGCCGTGCAGTGCGCTGCTCAAGGCACCGTTGTACACACTCCGGTTTTCCCCCGCCACTGATTCAGAGACAAAGGACACACTAAAAATAACCTCACGATGAAAGTAGAGTTATTTGCCGATCTGCCGATGTAATTTTCGCATCGATATTTGATGAAATCCTGGCCAAAATCCGACAATAAAAACTGCATTTGACCTCAAGTGGTTGTATCTGCCATATTTCTCATCCGTTTGCGACCAGTAAACGCGGATATTAAAGCTCAGTTCACGCTTTTTCCGACAACAAAATCAGCACGACAGCTTTGCTGTAGAAATTTCGCCATGCGATCCAAGTGGAGAAACCCCACACCGCCTGCGACATGAAAGTGAACGCGCGAAGAGAATGGAGCCTAGCGGCGACTCCGACTGCCGTGTTACACACTTTGTCTCCTACGAATGTCTTCGTCCGGATCTCAGCGAGTAAAGCTTAAATTGTATATGACTAAGTGCCAAAAGGTGAGCAAAAAGTGAGTGATCTCTTTTGCGTGAAACTAAAATCTGTTTAAAAAGACACGTGTTGACTTTAACAAGTGCAATGTGTGTGTGAATGATTGAAGATATACTGGCAATAATTTCTGCACCTAAGGTAAAGCCGTTTGGTGAGTATACTGTAAAACGCCAGAATTCACCAATAAAAATCAGCCTGGGAAAGCTGACAATGACATGCCGTCGGTCTGTTTTGATTTCGCGTGTAAAAGCAACAATAACAAACCTGGTGCCAACCATGCCCATATGTTCAGGGAAGATTGATCTTATAATCCGTGTATTTCCCAGATTTGAAGGCAAGCCATGCTTTTGTTTATTTGCTCTTGAAAGTAGCCACTGTCGGACGTCAGATTTGTCGCAACAGCAGCATCTTAATTTCCGCAAACTTGTGCTAGCGAAAGGCACGCTGACCCAAACCGGAAATGGTGTCATTGCATTGTTTCGCTTTCGTTGAATATTTTATATGCTTTAAATTTACTTTTCCGTCACAGATTTCTAAGCTGGCAAAAAAATTGTGAGCGGCCAGTTTTTGTCGCAAGATCCGACGTTCAACTATTTGAAAAGTTTAACAAAGTTGTTTTGGGTTTTTTTGGTCTACGATCGTCCCGTTATGATAGATGCATTATGGGCCACATTCCAGCGTGGTTGTTTTGAATGTCCGGTTTGTCAATGGAGAGCTACAACTCGTGACATTTTGTCGCAACTGTTTTCATAAATCTGACGTTCGATCACTTCTGACATTCGAGTGTAATCATAGACAAAATAAAGCGCCAAATGTTTATTGTAAGGGACCATTTTCAAGAGTTTGAATCGCCCGAGACTCCAGCACCGATTTTAGGCAGTAGGTTGGAGAATGAAGATGATTTCTTGTGATAACAAATTTTATGGCTGTAGCAACCTGACGTTCGATCGCGAACACGTGTCTCAAATCCGACCTCCAATCGATGCAAGTTGGTAAATGAGTTATTTGAATGAACACGGGTCACTGATGTATTTTTGTCGTTTGATGGAGACGTGCAGTTGTTGTGACGCAAACGTAAGATAATGAGATCAAGAAACGGGTGAATTTCATAACATAATAATGCAAGGATAAAAAATGTATCGGCCGTCAGGCTTGTGCCAACATTTGCTGCTGCAATCCTGACGTTCAACACATATGGATTGTAGAACTTTTGGGGGCAAAGGCACTTAAAATGAGCCATTTTGGACAACCAGTTGCATAGCCATTAGGACCTTCTAAATCTGAGGGTCAGAGTTAAAATAGTGCATCAGCCTGTACACAGATAAAACTTATTTGAATATTTGTTTTATTTTTTTCGGGCGCAGACTGTTTAGAACGTCATGTTTCATCATGTATATTACATCAGAAAGCTGTATGCAGTTTGTTCTTCATATCTGTTTTGTTTGTTAAATATTGTAGCTTGAAACTGGGGGAAAGGCTTTGTGTTTGTGGTTTCTGGTAACTATTCTGGGGATATCTGCTGCAATACAAATTCTGGCCCTGACTGCCAATAAATATATTTGGGCAGCAAAGATAGACTCCCATTGTGCTCTAATGTGTGCATGTATTCCTGTGAGTGGTATATAACATGACAAAGTGTGTTTTTCTTGGTTGTAGGATGTTTTAAAAATGTTTTAAAAATTGAATATGGTCGGATGTCAGGTATTGCAACACAAATCATGTTCAGGGATTAGAACATTCTAAGCCAAAAAGCAGTAATTGTTTGGATAGGTCAATTGTGACCACTACTTATTATTTTAACTGTTTAGAAACCGATTTGTGTTTTTTTATCCCACTAATTTAAAGGCACTATGTCGCAATACCTGATGTCAGACATATCCAGACTTACAAATCTTAACAGCCATTTTCTCAAAAACCATTTGAGATATTATCTTTTTCTTTTACAAACACATTGCCAATACAGTGTACATCACTTCATACATTTTCTGGTACTTTATGTCACACTTTGATTTTCAACCCAGTTGTCCTCTTTGTGAGAGCACCTTTTGGCACTTAGTCATGTTTTGACTAGCAATGCGAGTTTTGAGATTTTTTCCTTTTATGCAGACTTCAGATGCGTGGAAACAACAGCCAACTATTGTCGCTCTAGCTGTATGTATGTTAGGACAACGTGGTCAGCTGGTCGATCTTTTCTGAAGTCTTTTTCCATGTTGGCATGAGAATCGTCTGAACTGATAAGCAAGGTACTGATTTTGAAATTGAGCATAAACTTTTCTTTAAGTTTTCCCAATTTAAGATTAAGAATTTATTATTCATCTGAATTATATGCATCGACCTGGCAAAACGGGAACGCTGAAGAAGAAGACCTAGCCAAATTCTGGCCTTTATTTGTATATATGATATGTGTCATAGTTCTTCAGATCTGCCGATTTGACTACAAGCACGTACTTTTAATTTTTTTGTTTTTTTCTGATAGTTTTTTTTAATAGTTATTATTCAGCTAAACCATTACTTGCATTGCATCTGTAAGATAATGGCATTTCTTTTGATATGCGAACCATTTCTGTGTGTCAAATAGTTCGAGATATAAAGATTTGACTTGCACCTGTGTTACACTGTTCATTTTTTGTACTGTTGCAAACTGGCATGGTTTAGATACTTTGAACCTTAATAACAGACATATTAGCTGTGAGTACACCCCAAAAATTAGGCATGCATAGCGCAGTGTTTCATGTGATATGTTTGATTTGCAGGCTAATATTTACATTAGGTGATGAATGGTGGCGACACCAACATGGCTGTTTGCTCAGTTTAACGAGGAAAAATGTGACTCGGAAGAGCACATTCAAGATCACGTTATTCATACAGTATTGTGGAGAAGGTTTAGTTAGTATGATAGTCGTCTAAGTAGTAGCCTGCACTGCCTGAACACTTTAAACAGTGTTTGCTGACAAAACTGTCTTATTGCCGAGGCCTCAAACATGGGACATTTCTTTAATTTGACCCAAAACGACAGAATGACACAATTTTTAAATTGCTATAACTCAAAAACCATTTAAGATATCTCCACAAAATTTTGCATGCTAACTCATCTTGTTTACTTTAAGAAAACTATAAAGAATTTATGGTCTTTTGAATGTGAAAAAATTCCTCGGACAACCCAATACAATATGAACTGAATAATCAAACTTGCTTCAGAGTCAGATAAGCTAACATTAGTAACACAACCATTATACATAATCATAGGATGAAATGTACCCCCTCCCCCCTTTTTACTTTTTAATAACAAGTACACAAAGCAATTAATAGTTCCGAAAGTCATAATAGCTCAATTTCTAGCATAGTTATCAAGCAGAAAAAGATGAGACTAACAGCAGGTCTGGCAGCAACATTGGGATGTTCCTTGTAGAAGTCTTTTTGGAACTTGATCAATTTAGTCATATCCCACTTTGGTTTACGTAGTCGTTCTCCAGGCTGCATGCCCTTCATGGAGCTGCCACCACTGAATCGACCTCCAAACCCACCACCCCCACCCCCACCTCCACCACGACCTCCACCACGACCTCCATCACGACCTGAAAACCTGAAACAAAGCAACATAACTAGATAGAATTATATTATACAGCCACAGTAGTGAATTCTCTCCTAATTCAATACACCTTGGTTTAATAATCAGGCATGGGAATTGCCCAAGCAAAAATCAGCTGAAACTTGGGGGGTGGGGGGGTTGGTAGACGCGACACCTTGCTCCGGCCGAATAATCAAACACTGTGCGCGTCTGCCCGCCTAGGTTTACTGCGCAGCACACTCGGTGACCAGTGCAGGCCGCGGACAATTCCCATGCCTGAGTCTTGTCTGCTTTGCTATTAGATGGCGGCAACGGAAATAAAATCTGAGGATCTCTCCCCCCCCCCCCCCCCCCCCAGGAATGTAAAATTATTTTCCGCGGAAAACTCCCATGCCTGAATAATTACTGCTTGCTCATGGGGTACAAGTACTGAAGTAGGTTGCTCCATCCCTTTTTCACACTTTAGTTTTACACCACAAATGGAAGTGTGGTGAATAATAAATGTTTATTATTTGGCTGGATGGGAATCCTATTCCTAATGTCTCAGAACGTTTGGTCCTCCCTGGGTTTATCATTGTTAAAATTCTATTAAAAATAAATAGAAAGAAAACAAAATTATATGATACAATAAGTTACAATAAAACATAAAATATAATTAATCCACCAGATGACAAGATAAACTTTATTGCCAGATGCATAAACATTAGGATTTTTTTTTGCGGCATAACTGACAAGAGTCCATATTAAGATCAACACATAAAACATACATCACAATCAAGCACTCAAAAATCCCAAAGCATACATATGTATAGCAATTGTGCTAAGTATGCACACACATCTAAGTAAAATATATTAAAAAAATAAATAAAAATCAATAGCATTATAACCATATCATAATTAGGACAACAAAAACCGCCAGGTGAGCCGCCGCGCAACGAAACAGATTAACTAAATTCATATGTATTTGTAAAGTGACTGTATATCTTGTTTAAAAAGAGGTTTAATAGAACATAAATGATAAAAGAACTATAAACAACTAAGATGGGCAGTAGGTAATTCTAACTTAGGGACTTTGGGTCGATCTGCTGAGTTGTATCGTATCATTATATCGCAGCCACATTAGACAAGGCCTGAACAGCCAAGAGATAAAAGCTCTTCTGAAAACGAGTGGTTTTGGCCTTAATGGATCTAAAGCACGAGCCAGATGGCAAGGGCTCGAACAGGCTATGTGCAGGATGGTGCTCGTCATGTATGATGGAGCTCACTCTCTTGACGGTGCGTGCGTGGTACAGATTCCAGCGAGAGGAGATCGCTTCCAACAATATGAGATGCTGTTTTGATCACCCTATTTAATTTCTTGCGGGCTTCGTCGGTTGCGCTGCCATACCACACCATCATTGAGAAGGTAAGAACGCTCTCAATGGTGGCGCTGTAAAACTGCAACATGATCTGCCGACGCCAAAGACTTCAACCGCCGAAGAAAAAACAGGCGCTGCTGGGCTTTCTTTACTAGCTGTTCAATATTCTTCTCCCACTTCAGATCGTGCGAAATGAGTACCCAGGAACTTGAACGTTTCAACAATTTCCATGTCGTTTCCTTGGATGGTTAAGGGAAGAGGGTCAAGGTTTCTTTTTTTCTGAAATCAATTATCATTTCCTTGGTCTTACCAACATGCAAATCCAGGTTGTCAGAGCACCAGCCTACTAACATGTCTACCTCATCCGATATGCCCTCTCGTCATTGTTATGTACAAAACACTTGACTGGCGTATCATCCGCTAATTTCACTATGTGTGTGCTATAATAGTGGCATACACAGTCGTGTGTTAAAAGAGAATACAACAATGGGGATAAAACATCCTTGGGGAGCACCCGTACTCAAGGTCAAAGACTGGGATACATGTCCACATTGACCAAGAGTAGGGAACCGACACAGCTGAACACAGTTCTGACCGCATTGAGTATTGACACAAAGCTATTGAACTCTTTTCTTTACGTCATATAGACATATAGAGTAAGCATTAATGATATACTAGTAATACTAATAGTGGTCAGACAATTATAAATGCATTCATGTTAAAAATCGAAATAAACAGTTGACATAATAATTTGCCTCAAAAAAGGGCTGGTATGGCCCGAGGCAATCCTTATTCCACTTTCTTCCAGTAACAAAGCAGTCCTCGCGTTTGATCAAGGCCGTAATTTATGAGCGCACAATGACGTCAGCGACTGGGAAAAACCGGTATACCGAGTTTCGCAGCGAGAAGAATCAGAATAACGAAAGTAAATATCCTCAACCTATATAATACTATTACATTACAATAAATATTGAACACATCTGATGAAAAGACTAGTAGATTAATAGGCGGGATTTACTCTTGTGGTGCGAACTCGGAATTCGTCATGAACGGAATGTGAGCACGAGGTGCCTACTCTTCTCCTCGTTCTAGACAAAAAGCGATTCACCCTTGAACTAAAATATCATAATTTTGGATAAATGAATGAGACCAAACTTTACGTACCCTCCCCTTCTGTCGGATCTTCCACCAGAGCTGAACATTCTGTCTTTGTTGCCGAATGAGTTCATCTGTAAAATATCTCTTGTGTCCTGCTGTTCCTCGAACGGTACGATGACGGAAAGGCGAATAAATACACTTCTAAGCTACCGGTTGGAACCAATATCAAATGAAAAGGTTTTTGGGTCAAGTCGAGGCATATACGTATAATTAATATTGATAAATAGCAAGATAAATACTGGTTTAGTTGTGATTAGAAAATTATTTCTGAAAGCATTGACACAAAACTATCGAACTATTTTCTTACGTCATATAGAACTATTTTAGATTAACTAAAAATAGAATAGTCTCGTCAAAAATTTTGATACGAAACCTTTTGCGTTTATAAACGTGTCAACAAAAAGCCGGAAAGTGTATTTCATTTGTCGTTTTATTTGTTTTTAGACAAATTATGAAAAGCTTTGCGCTTTGTTTGGTCAGAGGACTATGAAAGAAGATATTTATCTTTTGTTTGAGAGTCTGTAAGATCACGCAGTGTACACGTGATACAACAGGGGCGAGGAATCCTACTGAAACAAGGGGAAAAAAGAAGTTATGGCAGGCAGTCACGCGAAGAGTTGTGCCCCTGACTCGGAGTGCGCCCCGTGTTTTTAAAAATAATTTTTGCCTTGTTTGAAAATTTGCAGTTGGGCTGAATGTTGGAATTTGCTGGAAATTTGTGGTTAGCTGAGAGGAGACATGTTTGGTGCTTTGATTCATACCATCCAGAGCTTATCCAGTGGACATTTGTGGGCCTATGTTGAGTTGCCTTTGACGTAGTGATTTGAGGGGCACGCTGATTTCAGCTGTGCTTGGGTGTGGGGTTGGTAAGGAACCAGTTTCATAGCCAAGAAATGAGACGGGTCATGTGCTGTTTTTTTTTTTTTTTTTTTTTTTTTGTATTTTGTGCATGGCAAATGTGCAGCTGGTGGGCGGTAGTGTTTTTTTAGGGAACTGAACATACGGAAACAGCATTGTGGTCCGTGGCCTGTCAGTATATTTTTAATTGACACTCCGTCAGGGGCATAACTCTTGCCATAAGTTTGGTTTTCTCCACCTATGACAGGGGGACGTAGCTTAATGGATAAGACACTGCGTTAGCAGTCGTAAGATCCCGGGTTTGAGTCCCCTGGTGGGCATGAATAGGATGTGGACTTTTCCTCATTCCCATCGACTCAAATTTACGTCAGTGACTCGGTTTACGGTGCCTGTCTCGCCTTCGTGTGTACAGCACGCATAATCATCAAGTGCGCACGTAAAAAAATCCCATTAGAAGGAGAAGGCCCGTTAGGGCCGGTGGAAATGGAAAACAAATATCACATGCACTGAAGTTAATGAGTAGCAGGGTCGGTGGAGGCCAGGGGGTTTGCACATAAAGTAGCGCTTAATAGCAGCAGGCTTTCAAAGCTCCAGCTTCCATCCCTACGGCGCCTTGAGCATCTTTGAACAGATGGATGTGTGTGCCTTGGAAAAACCATACCATACTATACCATACGCTGAAACCAGCAGACAGTGGAAAAGGCAATGTCCATTATTAGCCAAAAAGACGGCCATGTTTTCATTTAACACAAAATTTGAGCTGTTGTCCTGAGCCTGCTGGTACAGATGTTACAGCTGTAAGACAAACAGAAGGAAGTTCTATTTTATTCCTACTGCTGTTGTTCTTTTGAACAAAGTGGTATAGGCTGCATAAAATGTCCTCAGCTGTGACATCTGTACTCCAGCCATGAGGGGGGATGGCAAGTACCAGTCTTGTTCTTGCAGTGTGATTGCTTAGAAGCTTGATATTAACAGTATGTTAACATTATAATCTCTATAATATCAGTATGTCTCTCTGCTACAAATCCCTGAACAACTGCGCTCCTGCCTATCTCTCCAACTTACTTCATCACCCCGGCCTACACTCCTCCCCGCTCCGCCTCCGGACCCTCTCCGCCTAGTCCACACATCCCCCGCACCAAACTCAGCACTTTCGGCCCCCCGGCTTCTCTGTTTACGGTCCATCCGCCTGGAACACTCTCCCACTCTCTCTCCGTCAGAAACACTCTCTCCTCCTTTCAGTCCGCTCTCAAAACTCACCTCTTTCAACCGCTAGCACTATATCACCACACTCCCCACCCCAAGTCGACTGTCGTAGTTATAAATGACGGTATTTTACTTTTTGTGGTACGCGAGTCGTTGTCTAACCGTGCGCATGCGTGCGTGAGTTGTAAACGTGCGCTTAGAGTTATAATTATTATAAGATAAGCGCATTATAAATACCGTAATTATTATTATTATTATATAACTTATAAGTTTAGTGCGTACGTAATGGCATTTTTTTTAATTCTGCGTGCATGGGTGTGAACTGATATGCGCATTTTTACTTTCAGTTTCAGTTGATTATACGCTCCCGTCCAAATTGGAATTGCCCCTTCATGGGATAAATAATTTTTTTGGGAAAGGAAAATAGAGATTAAAAACCCTTTAAATTAAATACACATGGAACACGATCAAAGTTACTTCTTCTGGGTGATATGCCGAAACATAGAACAGAAAAAAACACACAATAGAAAGAACAGACGTCATCCTGTATAGAGAAAATTCAGAATGACTACAGAAAAAAACACCATACTGACGCAAATACACTTGCACAAAACACCTAGCACAAAACTTACGTCTACATACATTCACAGAAGTACCCAACGGAGAAAGAAACACGCTTAGAAAAGACGGGTACAACATTAACACAATTTATTAATGACTATTTCGGGTAAATACCCTTTGTCAAAATAGACAAACAAACAGAGAGATTAGCCGCTACTTATCTTCATTCGCAGAAGGAATGTGGCAACTGAAGGACTGAGGTGACGTAAAATAAAAAGAAAAGGAAGAACAAAACGGTGCGTAAAAATTAAAAATGACGTCAACGAAAAAATCATAAGACTCCGCGCCGGAGAGAAACTGAACACGAGAGACAAGAATGTGTGAAAGCGCGCGCATGAGCGAGCAAAAATAAGTGCGTGTGTGTGTGTGTGTGTGTGTGTGAGGCCAGAGAGAGATAGACTGAGACAGCGAGAGAGAGAGAGAGAACGGGGAGTACCCTTGGGCACGAAGTAGCCTCCCGGCTGAGTGTCTAATACACAAAGCCTGCTAAACACCAACCGGAAGGCAAACTTTATATCACCTTCAAGTTGAGGACTACCCGGCCTCGGGGGAAAAAACGGGAGGACCCCGGGGGAAAAAAAAAACAGCATTTAGCATGGTACACAACAAGTAATATAATTGAAACAAAGCAAATAATCAAATTCAGTAAGAGAATATTGGTATAAGTGGAGAGTAGGTAATTGTGAAACCATCTTCAAGGGTAACTCAAAAAACAAAAAACGGGGGCGGGGGAGGAGGAAGTGTGGAAGAAGGGCCGTAAGGTTAAAAGCGTAAAGAGAGAAATAAGGAGCGAGAGAGAAGTGTTAAAGGGGGTAGGGGGGAGGAAGAGAGAGAGAAAGAAAAAGAGAAGGAAAAAGGGGGGGGGGGGGTAAGACAACCAGCCAGAGCCACCAGCCCCACCCAACAGGCACCCACCAGCCCACAGAAAAAGACAAAGGCACGCAGCAAGACGACCACATACATCCCCAAGGGAAAGCACACGATCGCCCCGTCCCACAACCGCGCATCACTCCGCGGGCCCGGCGACCGGGCGCCCGACAGGGAAGGGCAAGGGATCCAACTGATCGTTCGGCCAGCGCTGAGAAAGTCCCCATGGGAATGTGTACATATCAACCAGCGCCAACCTCACCTATCTGGTTAGTGAGTAGTCAAACAGAAGCGACACAGTAGCAGATAAAAATGACAAATACAAGGTAAAACAATGTTAATCTTTCATATTCATCCCGAGTGGCGCCAAAGTGCCCAGTTTATTAATCAGAAATTTTTCTCGGTCTTTCCTGGCCCAGACATTACTGGCTTGCATAAGCCAGAGGCCTTTAACACGAATGTCCGAGATGGAGTGGTCGGCCTGGTTGAAATGTCGTCCGACCGGTCTGTTGTATTGTTACTTGACAGACTGAAGATGTTCTTTGAAACGGTCGTTGATGGTTCTTTCCATCTCTCCAACATAGAGTTGGCAGCATTTCACACAGGAGATGACATAAATCACGTTGGTGGTTTGAACGTGAAGTATCTGTCTATGTTGAATTCAGTTGTAACGTGGACCATTCACCACGGTAGAAGGGCAAATAAAAGGACACGTCTTGCAATTAGGAACACTGATTGCACGGTGTGGAGCCGGAGGGTCTGGTGGTATGACGAGGCGGCTTGAGAGTAGAGCGAACAAGTATGTCCCGTAAATTAATATCCCTCTTGAAAGCTACCAACGGAGGTTCAGAAAAGATAGCAGCGGACTCTTTACTGGATGACAAAAGACCCCAGTTAGAAAGAATTTTTCACGAACCGGATTGGTGTGGGGATGGTAGATCATGGTTACGATAGGCCTGTCACTATCAGCGGTAGGTTTAGTCTGCAGTATACTCGCGCGACTAAGTTTTTGTACCGTTTGGAGAGTATGTGGGTAATGTCTGTCGACACTTCTCTCTCTCCCTCTTTCTCTCTTTTTTTTTTTTTTTTTTCAATTCCTCAATAGTTACAGTTGATGGTTAGTGTTCAATAATTTACTTTTGATGTTTTAACTTTACTACTTCAGTTTTTAGTTAAAATCTTAGTTAATATTTTTTCATATAATCTATGATCATCTTTATGTTTATTTAAATCTATTGTATGTGCACGTGTGAGTATGTGTGCGTGTGTGTGTGTGTGCGTGCGTGCGTGATTGTAACGCATCACTTGAGTAACAGTCACCATGCGTTACCCTTGTGCTGCCTTACATCTGACTGAATGTGTGTGTGTGAGTGGTGTGTGTGTGTGTGTGTGTGTGTGTGTGTGTGTGTGTGTGTGTGTGTGTGTGTGTATGTGTGTGTGTGTGCGTGTGTGTATGTGTGTGTAACGCATCACTCGAGTAATGGGTGTTTTACTTTATTCTTGTGCTGCCTTACAACTAGCATACGTGTGCGCATCGGCCGCCGTATGTCAGTATGTGTGTGTGTGTGTATGTGTGATATTTTCAATTCCTCAATAGTTACAGTTGATGTTTAGTGTTCAATAGTTTACTTTTGAAGTTTTAACTTTACTCATTCAGTTTTTTGTTGAAATCTTAGAGTTAATATTCTTACATATAATCTATGATTACTTTTAGGTTTATTTAAATCTAATGTATGCGCATGCGTGAGTATGTGTGCGTCTGTGTGTGTGGGTGCGTGCGTGATTGTAACGCATCACTTGAGTAATAGACATATTGCGTTACCCTTGTGTTGCCTTACATCTGACTGAAAGTGTGTGTGTGTGTGTGTGTGTGTGTGTGTGTGTCTGTGTGTGTGCGCGCGCGCGCGCAAATATTTCTGTTTATTATTATTATTATTATTATTATCCTCTCTTCTTTTTATTTTTATTTATTAGTCATGTTATCTTTTCTGCTGTTATATTTATTTAAGATGTTATTAAGGACAGACGTGTAAAAAGGCCTGCGTGCCTACTGTCTTCATCCTTAGAAAATAAAGTTTCAATTCAATTCAATTCAATTCAATTCTCTTTACGCCGTTTCCCTTAGCCCTTCTTCCACTTCCTCCTCCCTTCCCCCCCCGCCTCTCTTTCTTCCCCCCCCCCCCCCCCCCCCCCCCCGAACCCGGTGGGGGGGGGGGGGGGGCGGCAGCGGAGGAAAGGAGGTCACATGCTCCCTTGGCCCCCCCTCCCCATCTGGATCCGCCACTGGGTCCCCAGCTCCCTTCTATCAGGCACCCAATCGCTAGCCCACAGAAAATACAGATAAAGTACAAGGTGGTTATATGTTCATCATATACGAGCATATCCCTCTCAGCACTGTGGCATCTGCTGGATTTCCTGACAGCATATCACCACCCTCCCTCTGAAGAAAGTTAAAGGTTAAATGCTTGATCCATAATGACATTCTATTGAATAAGTGCATGCATCACGCATACACAATATAACACTAGACGCCAAACTTACCTTCAGAGACAATACAAATGCCATGTTGAAAAAAGCACACACATGCATGTCCGTTCTTTTTAACCCTTTTAGCCCCACAGGTGCATTTCCCAAAATTTGGAAGCGTTACTTAAAGAGTATGTACCAGTTGCAGGTGGATTGACCATGATAATTCAAGGGTAGTGCCAGATTAAGGCGCCAAGCTAATCTGGCACTACCCTTGAATTATCATGGTCAAGCCATCTCCTGCTGTAGGGTGTTATAGGGCTAAAAGGGTTAAGAAAGCTGAGGTCTTTTGATGTAGACAAATTTTTATTGAATGCTTTTTATACTTGTGCTGTCCACAGTGTTCTTACATTTGAGGCTGTCTGCTGGGGCGGGAATATGACTAAGCAGGATGCAAATAAAATAGACAAGCTAATCAAAAAAGCCGGTGGGGTCTTTGGAAAAAAGCAGGAACGTTTCAGATCCTTTGATAACACCTGTCTGTTGTCAAAGATGTCTTGCATTGTCAATGACCATAGCAATCCTGTGAGTAAGGGGCTCGGCTCACGCTGACAGATTTTGCTTCCGGCAATGTGTGGTAAGCAAAAATTTGCCACCTGGGCTTCGTGGCACATGTTTCAATGTGCACACAATGTGTTTGCACTGCCATTACCATATGTGGAACAGCTCTCATGTGCGCGGTTGAAATATTCGGAGCTGCGGGAGTCCCATATGCATGGGAACTCTCGGACAAGGTTGATCAATTTACTCACTGGAGACGTGCCGCATACGGATACGCGGCTATTCGCGTTTCTGCATGCAGTGCGTCTCCAATGAGTTAACAGTCTCAAAGCCATCGTTCAGCTTTTCCGCCATTTTTTCCGGCTCAGAAGATGAAAAAACAGGAAGTGACGCAAGGACACTACTGATTGGCTGAGAGGCGGCAACATTGCTCAAGCTTTGCGGGCTACAAGAAAATAAACTCGGATTGTATCGGGTGGCAAGTTGTGGCGGCAATATTGCTGGCGCCTCGCAATGTGGCAGCAACATTGTCGCCACAAAATTGTGCCTGGCAATAGGTGTTTGTGGTAGCCTGTGCCCAGCCTCTAATGAGTTCCTTTGCAGGCAGTTAGAACGTGGAAGTTTCAGGGTCTCGATCCAGCGAATGCAGCGCTACGCGATTCGTTTCTTGCACGTGCAATCTACCCGATGAATGATATTCACAGCCAGATTGCAGGTGGAGCCAAAGACAGCCAGCCATAATATACTTCAATTTTTTTTTGTTAGCAATCTGTGATAAGTATATACCGTATTCAGTTTGTATTGTATCAGAGCAGACCTGAAGTTTCTCGTCACGAGATCAATAAAGTATTCTTATCTTAAGTACTAGGCATTTGTTTTGTTATATTAAACCCTTGGTTGCTACTGATAACGAACAGACATGTAACTATGCATCTTTTCAATTGAGTATATTGTCAGCAGCAGTCAAGTGATTTGTCATACTGCCATGACCCTTGACCTTAGCGAGGGGTCAACCAAACTAATGTGCAAAGGAAGGTCTCATAATCAGCTACCTCTGTGCCAAATTTGACTGAAAAACTTGCAGATACACTACTAAGAACTAAAACAGCTTTTTTTCTCATCTGCTGGCCTCTTGTGACCTTTGACCTTACCTAAGACCTTCCAAATTAGTATGCAAAGGAAGATCTTACCAACAGGTATCTCTGTACAAAATTTAGTTTTCAAGCTGAAGAAAGTATTTTAGGAATGGCAATTTATTTTTGTCTCAATATGTAATTATCTATTTTTGACCGATTTCTTGACCTGTGACCTTGACCTTTCAGAGAGGTAATAATTGAAATTGGTATGTTTGAATGTCTTAGCACAGAGTATCCTTGGGCAAGTTTGTAGTTGGAATAGTCTTTGAGAAAATGTGTGTACCATAGACAACAGACAGATGGACAACCACTGGCCCAATAGATTCACTTTTAATTGCTATCACATTCAAGCAAAAAAAAAAAAAAAACAGCGAAAGAAAGGCAGTAATTACATGAGTATACAATTTACTGCCTGTTAAGAAATAAAATGTGTGGTCTGCACAGTTACAACGTAATATATAATGTATAACAAGAATGGCAAAGCCTTCATGGCTCACATGCATGACCGATCCACATAATTAGTCTGACCTTTGTGACCTTGTCCTTTCCCATAGGTCAGTGAAATAAGAAAGTGATCAAGCGTCTTAACATCAAGCCTCTTATCAGCAAAATCCACGCTTTCTCAAAATCTGTGCATTTTTAACAAATCTGTCAACCCTCTGAGACTTTCGCAAAGAGTCAACTAATCTGGTATGCACAGTAAGGTCCTATTAAGTTTGCTTTAAAAGTTTGCAAAAATGCTAAAGAAAACTAAAATTTTCAACCCCAAAAATGTCTTTTTTTCACAAATTTGCTGACGTCTTGTGATCTTTGATCTTTTTGGTGGGTCATCAAAATTAGTATGCAAAGAACGGTCTATCTGTACCATGTTTGGGCTTGAAAATGGTTTTTGAGAAAAATCTATTTTTGTCAAAATATGGCTAATTTTGACATATTCCTGCCCCCCCCCCCCCCCCCCCCACCCCTGTAACTTTGACCTTTGAGAAAGGTCATTGAATTTGATATGCTTAGAAAGGTTTTGCCACAAAGTATCCTTGGGCCAAGTTTGAAAACTGTGGCTTGAATAATCTCTAAGAAAATGCCAAGTTTATAATGGACGATGGCTGACGGACGACCACTGACCCAGAACATACTCACTTTTGCTTCAAACATGAGCCAAAACATTGAAAGTAGAATACCTGCAATGCAAAATACAGTAGGCATACAAATGTTGTAATCATCATCACTTATGCAACAGTTTAATAAAATAATGCGTAAAAAAAAAATCAGCAATGCAAGGGAGTCCAGCGTCTCCAGGTCCTTGCACTGGACAGCAGTTGAGATCTCACTCTCCGCCTCATGAATGTGAGCTGGTCTATGGTTTTGGACTTCACGGCTTGCAGCCAAAAATGCTCTGAAAATAATACAAAAGCACACACATTTTTGTATCTTTCTGTACATGCACAAAGGAAATTACACTGTGGTCTAGCGATACATATGCACATACATGAAACACATCATTATTTCAACAAGAACTATGTATTAGTATTAATACATACATGCACAATGTGTTCTTTGCTTGCAGTGTGCCTTGCAAGCCTTGAAGCATGCACACACACGCAAGCAGATTATAAAGATGCCCTATACAAATGGCAGAGGACACATTCTGCAGATGCTGGGGGACACTTACTGAAAGTGTGAGAACCCCCCTTTTTTTAAAATAGCAAAAGCAACTAATAATCAATACCTGGAAATATATCATAAATGATTCATAATTATGCAATGATCAGATCAATGTAGGGTTGTTTCTCTTTCATCAACAACAAAAAAAATTAAATAATTACAATGTACCAAAAGCTGGACATCACTTAAAATACTGCAAAATAAAATACTGCAAACATACACAAACAAATGCATGATAATTCTGCAATGATTTGCCATAAATAATTGCACTGGCAGTCCTTGGTAACTTCTATTGAATGTACAATCATGAACTCTTTGCCACTAAGTAATCATTAATTTTGTTTACCCATTTAACCCCAGGGCTGCATTTCCACACTTTTGGAAGTGTTACCTTAGCCCTGTGTACCAGTTGAAGGAGACAGATTGACCATGGTAGTTCAAGGGTAGTGCCAAATCAGCTTGGCGCCATCAGGCACCAAGCTGATCTGGTACTACCCTTGAACTACCATGGTTAGTCCATCTCCTGCTGTAGTGCGTCAGTTCTAAATGTGTTGAGAGTTAATTTCTGGATCTGGTGCACAAGCCAAGTATAATGACACGCTGAGTGCTAAAAATAGCCTAGCACAAGCACTGCAAAAGAACTTTGGCTGGGTTCTTGCCCTCGATAGTGTTCTAGGGGAAGTAATCTCCTGGCGGAAGAAGCTGAGGTCTGTAGGCAAAGAGTTAAAGGAGCATGTTGTATCAAGACCTTCCTGACTTTACCCTTGAAGAATAAACCTCAGTGGTGGACACGCCCAATGGCATACTACACATCACAACAAAAAATTGGAACAAATTAAAAAAAAAAAAGTTTCATTTTATTTGTTGGAAGTATCATGGACGGACGTGCTTTCGTGCATTCACGGTAGGGTCAGCTGGTAAAATTAAAATACGATTTAGTACAAATTGCAACATAAGTAATCAACTTATTATAATACAGTAATAAAATATCTTTTATACCACACATACATTGTTCTGTCAAAAAGCACAAAAGTAAGACAGAAAATATCCAAAGCCTTATATTATTGCTCCAACCTCCAAACCAAAGTGAAAGATTCTTCAGTTGTGAAAGATTCTTCAGTTATCTGTTTTTGTATTTATAAAGGTATACCAACAGGACTCAAACTGGAGAAATCTTTGATCGACGACTTCAGTGAAACCATCCTAATCCAAATGAAGACTGATCAAAATGCACTGGTCCTGAAACTTTACAATCAATGCCAAGTGGATTTTTTTTTTTAGCCTTGGAAGTTGTCAATCGTGGTACTGAAATAAGAGAAAAACAGGAAAGGAAAGTAGCAACTGGCAGCCAATACACTGGAATTTGCAATGATGTTATCTAAATTTGTGTCTGTGTTGTGCAGTATAATGTACGGAAGATGTCACCAGTCCAAAAAACGCCGCAAGCAAATTTATCTCAGCTGATTTGTTGGTACAGTAATAGCGCAAAAGGAGTCCTAACTCCAAAAAGGTGTATTTGCCTTCAAAACTATAAAATACCAAAAATTACTGGTCAATGCAAACAATGGAATTTTTTTTTTTTTTTTTTTTTTTAACACATGTACATGAAAATAAATAAGCTTTTTTAAAAAAAAAAGACAGTTCCTAAAACCCACGCTCAAACCCTTTAAAACCTGTGCCATACTTTGTGGGTCATATGTGACCCACACATTTATACTGACATCTCCTTCAGTTTTATTTTTTAAGACTATCATTCTGACTTCAAAATACGTGCGGCATCATTGTCAAACTGAAAGCGTTTAGACATCTTAATTTAAAAAAAAAAAATTTAATAATCTTCTGTACATGTCATGGATAGAAAAAATATCCAGTCTCGTCCAATTTCCACTTCTATGAATGCCTTCATCATCTTATCAGGTACATAATTATCTGTGCATTCCAAAATGTACTTTTCTTTATTTTTTAACCTGTTCAGTGCCAGATGATGCAGACTGTGTTTCTGCAGTCTTCATTTAAGACCAAAATCATCTAGTTGTCCCAGGAACATGGATTTCAAAGTGGTGTCAGCAAGAGGAATAGATGCTCATGAGCCCCTGCAGTTGTGGGGGCTCATAAGGATCATTGCCTCATGCAGTTGGGTGGTGTTCAAATTATCTCGGCACTGAACTAGTTAAATAACAAAGAGGTCAATGTATGCCCTTTGTCTGTATATTGTGGGTTAAAATTCCA
This sequence comes from Semisulcospira habei, assembly GCA_036245525.1. NCBI lineage: Eukaryota > Metazoa > Mollusca > Gastropoda > Semisulcospiridae > Semisulcospira > Semisulcospira habei. The sequence continues at coordinate 83,529,901 of BTPG01000008.1, read as the reverse complement.
TGATAAAGTTTTATATAGACTGCACTAAGTCAAAGTTTGGTGTCATTTCTACCCATGATGCTGATATTTGTATTACCACAGTACGTAGTACGTCATGGGTAGAGACTGCACCATACAATTTACAGATTGGCAACGTTAACTCATTCAGCCTGACGCACATATTTCCCAAATTTTGGAGGCGTCATCTAAAGACTATGCACCTGTTGCAGGAGATGGATCGACCATGATAATTTAAGGGTAGTGCCAGATTAGCTTGGTGCCGACAGGCGCCAAGCTAATCTGGCACTACCCTTGAATTATCATGGTCGACCTATCTCCTGTTGTAGTGCTTCAGGCCTGAATGGGTTAAATGTATGGTTCAATCTGTACCCATGACGTAGGAATAAGTAGTAAAAGGAACCTTGTAGCGAAGGTTAACATTCAAAGTGGCAATACCCTTATTTACTTCATGTGTCACAACTGACCTATACTTTTATCATCCTTATGTGGTCCAGTTGGTTATAAATGACAGGCGACTGTAAAACAGAGTAATCCAGACCAAAAAGGTGACTGCCAAGCGTGTGAAATGCAAAGAAGTACCCAACGGAGAAAGAAACACGCTTAGAAAAAACGGTACAACACAATTTATTAATATTTCGGGTAAATACCCTTTGTCAAAATAGACAAACAAACAGAGACAGAGACAAACACATTCCTTCTGCATCTGAAGATAAGTAGCGGCTAATGTCTCTGTTTGTTTGTCTATTTTGACAAAGGGTATTTACCCAAAATATTAATAAATTGTGTTGTACCGTTTTTTCTAAGCGTGTTTATTTATCCGTTGGGTACTTCTTTGTAAAACAGAGTGATTGCTAAAGCGAAGTTTGACTGTAGTTTGTCTGTGGCCACTCACTCAGTGGTACATGTAGTTGCAGCAGTAACTCTGTACACTCTCCGGTTCCAGGTTGCTTACTGGTGTTTGAATAAGCTGAACGTGCAGCGAGCCAGTGCGCTTGGATAATTTTAGCTTCCACTGTATGAGCAACTTGGGTCATTATTGACCCATGAAGTGTAAATCGCAAGTCTCAGCGTGAAGTTTAGCAATCTGCTCCATGACAGACTTCGACTGATAAAATTCACCGATACAATTGGTTATCAATGTTGCCTTGTCTCAACAAAGACTTTTCTACCCTTTTTTTCACAATCCTTGTGAGTAAGCACATGAACCAGAGGCTTCACACTGCCTTTTGAGTGTAACCAAAGGAACAGTCCTGCATACAAAGAAGAAGAAGAGCGGGAAAGTTTTCTGATATTAAAACTTCATAAGTTAAGGAAGATATTGCAAACTATTAACCCTTTACTGCTACAGCCTAGGTTGCCTTAACCCATTTAGCCCCAGGACCCTGCAGTAGGACTCCTACAACTGGTAAATAGTTGTTAGACAATGCCTCCAAAAGTTTGGAAATGCAGCCATGGGGTTAAGAGGTTAAGAAGAGGAAAGGAAAAAAATGTCATCATCATCGAGAGTAACAGCATCATCATGAGCACTGAAACGCACACCGCCACCATGACATCATTTCAAAACACAGAAATGTAAGAGCAACCAACACCAAAGCCACTTGAGGTCTTTTTTGTCAGACTTGTTCAAATGACATTTCTTGTCAGTACCCTGCCCCATGTGTAAGCAACAATTATAGTGTTTTATGAGAACTAAGATCATTTTAGCTTCCAGCATCACATGCTGAGAAAGACCCACCATGCTAGTTCTAGGGTAGTGCCTGATGATCTTGACACCTGTATAGGCGCCAAGATCATTAACTCATTTGCGGCCAGCCGCATCTGGATGAGCGGCATAAGCCGCGCATCCGGATGCGGCTGTCCGCGAATGAGTTAAGAATAACCATTGAACTGGACACATGCTGAAATGTTCAGTCACTTCCCTTCATCTGGATGATGTCAGCACTTCCCTTGACCACACTTGTCTGCAGCCACTAGCACTGGTGGCTGTAAACACAAGGCGGTTAACTCATTCGAGATGTGCTGCCTCCAGATACGCGGCTGAGGCGCACATCTCAAATGAGTTACGCTATCATGCATGGGTCACCCATGTCCCTGCAACTCATAAATGTACATGCATTCTACATTCTAATATCAGGCAACTAGCTCCAGAAGTGAAAGGATCATTCTAACATGGTTCATCCCAGAGAGATTTCTTTCAACAGTTTCTTCATGCTGGCAACCGGATCTTCAGTCAGCTTGCTGCTATAGTAGGACCGTCGGCAGATTTGCCTGTTCTGTGTAAGAAACTCCTGCACTGTCTTTAGAGGTTTTATATCATTCAAAGTCAATGGATGTGGCAGCTGAGGGATGGGGTCTGGGTCACGATGAGATATAGCATCCATGTACAACTCATCTACTTCATCATTATCATCATCATCATTTGACTCGGCTCCGTCACCTGGTGTGCGAGGTCTGTCAGTATCCCCTTCCAGGCCCTTACCAGTCGTGCTTTCTGTCAGAGGTGGGGCTGACATGGATGTGACAATTCTGGTGCTACGTGGCTGAACAGTTGCATACCCATAGGAATCCTCTAATCCAGCGTCTGAGCTTTCTGTGTTCACCTTTGGCGTCACTTCAAGTTGGTCTGCCTGGATACTCTTTTTACCAATTTGTGCATAGCCACAATCCTTTTTCAGGTCTTCATCTCTGTCTGCCACTGCTGCTTGTGGTGTCTGTTCACTAACAGCCTGTGAATGGTCAAGACTGGCAGAGTCCACATTGAGTGCAACAGGAGAGGGGATTTTCTTTGGATCAACAGGCAGGTTGTGGAAACCAATTTCAGCATAAGCAGACTCTGAGGTTGTACTCTGGCGCATCTGAACATGTGCAGTGCCCTCTTCCGAGAAAACTTCAATGGTTTCATAGTCACAGATGGACACCTGGCTGAAAACATCAAATAAACAATAACTGTTAGTTAACCCATTATATTATATTATACTGAAGCTAAAAGCTTCAAATTTGTACACTGCCATAGGCAAGCTACATTATATATAGTACTTACAGATAAGGATACAGACCAATAGCTTTAGTTCAAGGGTGGTGCCAGAATAGCTTGGCGCCTAGAGGCGCCAAGCTATTCTGGCACTACTCTTGAACTATTTTAGTCAAAACTTATTTACCACACTGGTGTATTCCAAATGATAACAGTTAATAATATTTTCAGCGATACTACCCCGGAACTTACTTCATTACATCCTGAGATGGATTTTTACAAAACTTGCCTATTGTCATATGACGGCTACATTACACATTAGGAGATAGATCAACCATTTTAGTTCAAAGGTGGTGCCTGAATAGCTTGGCGCCTCAGGCGCCAAGCTATTCTGGCACCACCCTTAAACTGTCATAGTCAAATTAATTTCAAGCGATAGTTTATCAAGATGCAAAGGGTTAATGTTTAACCCTTATCAATCGGAATACGCCTGTGTGTGAAATAAGTTTGACTATAGGCGCCAAGCTATTCTGGCACCACCCTTGAACTAAAGCCATCGCTCTGTATCCTTATCTGTAAGTACTATAATATAGCTTGCACATGGCAGTGTACAAATTTGAAGCTTTTAGCCTCAGTATGATATGGGTTAATTAGGAAGGTTACAAAGTAAACTAGGTAATAGCACTGTCAGGGGAGAGAAGTGTGCATGATTGACCAGTGATCATAGATCTACTGTGGCCAAAGCACACAAAAAAAAAAAGAGATAGGAAAGAGGGGGTGAGCTAAGAAAGTGACTGGAAGCAATGCATATGGAAGCCCCCCCCCTGAAGGGGGGTGTATCACATATCCCACTGTTCCAGCCACTCAGTGCTTGGAAATTTAAATCTAGGTCCCCCCAAGGGGGGTCCAGATAATTAACCAGTGCTGACCTTGGCAGAATACTCTAATAGCAATACATGGAGGTAGGAGTTTTAATGTTTAATTAGGTTGCAGGATAAGGAGAATTAGTGCAAATGTAATGTGGCCATAGTTTCATCTAAACAATCTTAGAATCTTCTGTCTTGACACAGGAAATAAATCATGAGGAAAAGGAGTATACAAAGACATACTTTTCTACAGTACTCTTAAAGGCATGAACAAACTTTATCCATTCACCTCTGATACTACAGCAGGAGACCGATCGACAATCACAGTTGAAGGGTGTTGTCTGAATAGCTTTGTGCCTGCAAGTGCCAAGCTTTTCTGGCACCACCCTTGGATTGCCACAGCGATCCATCTCCCACAACTGGTTTACATTCTTTACAGACACTTTAAAAAGTTGTAAAGTCACGGAGATCAGTCTGTTTTACCTGATTTCTTTCGAGTTTGAAGGCTGTGGGTTGTCTGCAAGGCCAAATGGAGGAGGGGTTTCCTGATCTTTCAAGGTCATAGCACGCTGAAGTGTCTTGATCCACTTGTCACACTCAGCCACACTGCCTGCACACTAATAAATACACACAGAGGTTAACTCTTTCAGCCCTGGCACACTGCAGCAGGAGATGGATTCAAGGGTAGTGCCCATTCAGCTTGGCACCTGATGGTGCCAAGCTGATCTGGCATTACCCTTGAATTATCATCTCCTGCAACTGGTTCATAGTCATTAAGTGATGCGTCCAAAAGTTGGGAAAAGTGGTTGTGGGGTTAAACAGGTTAACAGATTTGGTCCTAACACACTACTATAAGATATGGATTGATCATGACAGTTCAAGGGGGGTGCCAGAACACCCTGGCACCTCTAAGCTATTCTGGTACTTACTTACTTACTTACGCCTGTCACCCCTACCCGGGTATAGGCCGTCGACGAGAGACCTCCAGCAACTCCTGTCCTGTGCTTCTCCTTCGATTCTACTCCAGGTGGTTCCCAGTCTCTTGATGTCTGCTTGGAGGTCTCGACGCCAGGAGTTTCTCGGCCTACCTCTTTTCCTCTTTCCCTGGGGGTTCCATGACAATGCCTGCCTAGTGATACTGGAAGCTGGCTTTCTCAGACTGTGACCGATCCATCCCCATCTTCTTCGCCCAATTTCATTCTCTGCTGTTATCTGCTCTGTTCTCTCCCAGAGTCTGACGTTGCTGATCTTCTCTGGCCAGTGGATTTTCAAAATTCTTCTAAGGCAACTGTTCATGAAGGTCTGTACTCTGTTGACTGGTTTTTGTCAATCTCCAAGTCTCTGCTCCATATAAGAGAACTGCTTTTACATTGGAGTTGAAAATCCGGACTTTGGTGTGTTGTGACAGCTCTCTGGAGCTCCACACTTTTTTCAACTGGAGAAAGGCTGCTCTGGCTTTACCGATTCGTGCTCTGACATCTGCATCAGTGCCGCCTTTTTTGTCTACGATGCTCCCGAGATAGGTGAAGGACTCCACCTCCTCCAACGGGGTGCCAGCAAGCAAGACTGGTTCTTCCCTGGTTGCGTTCAGCCTCATTGTCTTTGTTTTCTGTTTGTGAATGGTGAGGCCCACTTGGGACGAGATGTCAGCAAGCCTCGTGGTCTTGTCCTGCATTTGTTGATGAGTGTGGGACAGTAATGCCAAGTCGTCTGCAAAATCGAGGTCGTCAAGCTGTGTCCACAGTGTCCACTGTATTCCACTTCGTCTGTGCTCTGTGGTCATCTTCATGACCCAGTCTATGGCCAGTAGGAAGAGGAACGGAGACAGCAGACACCCCTGCCTGACACCGGTTCTGACCTGGAGCTCCCTGGTGAACTGCCCTTCGTGGATCACGCGACATGTCATGCCATCGTAGCTGCTCTTGATCAGGCGGACGAGCTTTGTGGGTACACCGTAGTGTCGTAGGAGTTTCCACAGAGTCTCTCGATCCACACTGTCAAATGCTTTCTCATAATCCACAAAGTTGACGTACAGCGGGGAGCTCCACTCCAGAGACTGTTCCACGATGATGCGGAGAGTGGCGATCTGGTCTGTACATGATCGGTTCTTCCTGAATCCTGCTTGCTGGTCTCTCAGCTGGGGGTCAACGGAGCTCTTCATTCTCTCCAGGATGATCCTGTTGAAGACCTTTCCTGGTACTGACAGCAAGGTGATTCCTCTGTAGTTGGAACACTTGCTGAGGTTGCCTTTCTTGGGAAGCTTGATTAGGTACCCCTCCTTCCAGTCAGCCGGCATCACCTTCTCTTCCCAGATCTTTCCAAACAGTGGGTACAGCATCTCCACTGTTGTCTCTAGGTCTGCTTTCAGAGACTCTGCTGGGATGCCATCTGGGCCTGCTGCTTTGCCGTTCTTCAAGAATGCCACTGCTCTTCTGATCTCTTCCCGGCTGGGTCTGTCACAGCTGATGGGTAGGTCGGTCTCTGCCGGCTGGATGTCTTGGGGGTCGGGTGGGCTAGGTCTGTTCAGTAACTCTTCAAAATACTCGGCCCATCTGTCGAGTTGGTCTGCTCTGTCTGCAATAGGCTTGCCTTCTTTGTCTTTTACTGGTCTTTCTATATGGCCATACTTGCCTGACAATCTTCTGGTAATGTCGTAGAGCTGTTTCATGTTGCCGCTGCCTGCTGCCTTTTCTGCCTCTGCTGCCAGGCTGTCTGTGTAGGCCCTGATACTACTCTTCACCTCGCGGTTGGCTTCCGAGTATTCCCCCTGTGCCCTTACTTTGGCTGCTCTCGTGCAACTGTTGTTGACAGCTGCTTTCTTCTGCTTCCTCGCTTCTATCTTCTTCAAGGTCTGTGCCGACATCCAGTCCTTGTAAGCTATTCTGGTACCACCCCTGAACTATCATGGCTGATACGTATCCGGAACTGTTATGTAGCCTTAAGAGGACAACTTTATAATTCGGGAAAGTTGACCTTTTAACTTCCTACACACAAAAAGATACATGTAAGGCACTTGGCAGAATACTCTAATAGCAATACACGGAGGCAGGACTTTTTAAAAATTTAGTGGCTTTAATTTCTCTCTCTTCTGTATATATCTTTATGCGTGATAATTCAATGGTTGTGCCAGATGAGCTTGGCGCCTGAAGGCGCCAAGCTCACCTGGCACTACCATTGAATTATCGCCGATAAATGGTATATAGTCATTAGATAACACCTCCAGAATTTGGGAAATGTGGCCATGGGGTTATATAGGTTAAAACAAGATGCAATATATAAAAAAATGATTTAACACCACTTTTTCAAGATCTAGACTGCACTTTTTAAAATGTACGTCAATTCACTCATAACAAGCAACAGATATAACAACAAAGAAATGTGGATCCCTAGCATGTAGGTCACTGTTCATGTACTATCATGTCATGTCCTTCTGTCATAAGTCTATGTGAACAAGAAGGTACTGATGTTGACAGTAGGACACTGCTGAGGTCATAGCTGTCTGCGGATCCCGCGATCAGCTCCACTGTTAGCCACTTCACACCTTGTAAAGTATCTGCGAGGAGTCAACGATGCACACATTAGCTCACCACATGTGCAAACTCTCACACAAACTGAACTTATGATCTGTCACACATGCGCGCCATATATATTCTTGAGCACCTATAGATCACAAACGGGGGTTCCCATCTTGGTCACAGGTAACCTTCCGAGCACCATTTTGCAACCACACACCGTCTGCACAGGACTATCACACGACTTTATCGGCGCAGCGAGCCGCGTCTCTTGGCAACCCGTATCTGTGTGAGACTCGCGAGACTACACATCTCATTCATCTCAGAGACAGAGTGCACATATTGCCAACACTCTACTCACAAAAACTCTTGAGATCTATATGCCCGCGGGATTATCCTACACTTACAAGCACACTTGAGAGCGCGCTTAACTAGCCCTTCATCTCTCTCATGAGATTCAATATCTTTCTCATCACCAGCGCGACATACACAATAGCGTACTAACTCAGAGCGATGCTATCACTCTTCACACAACATAACAGCAAGATCGAAAAAACACCACATCTGCGAACTACCAAACCACAACACCGCGCAGGTAGTATAACAAACGACTCACTTTATCACACCAAGAACAGCCACGCGTGACTCATACACGACAAGAAAGGCCAGAATGACACATCATGACAGGACTCTACGACGCGTGCGACAGATCCTCACTCGTACTCTCATAAAGACTCATCCAGCACACACATTGCACTGTGAGTATACACATGGGGCACGGGATGAAGAGATTGGAGTTACCAGATTACTCACATCAACACGGGTTTATACAAGAGATACTGATCAACGAATACTATAGCTGCTGGTCACATATAGACCTCTTAACCCACTACTGAGCGAGCTTGATTTAACCACGACAGACCATTACAGCCCTCTGCTCTCGCACTGAGGGTTACGATATGTATCTCTGTCTATCTTCGATCTCCAGGTGAAATGAGTCGGTGTCTTTGTCTGACAAGCACTAGTGAGGAGCTCACACAACTCTAGTAAGAGCATACCGAACAGATGTCGCTCAAGCAGGTACTGTAGCATACGAGAGCGCGTCTATGGCTGCTGACAACAAAGACCATGCCGCGCATATAGGCCTTCTACGAGTCAATCTTGTGACACACTTGGCCCTCAGGACGACTGCACATTCATCTGTTTAGTTCCACGCAACAAAAGAGCGAGCTACGCGCCGATTCTATCAGGTCATCTTGTACACAAACACTATACTTCCCTGCTCGAAAATACGTCTCACTTCCAACATCGCACCTCCCGCCATCAAAGTTGCACACTCCAACACTCTCGCGCCTCTCAGTCATCATCCAACATCACTGCACACATCTCAGTCACACACCCTCACTCTGCACAAGCGCGCAGCGATCACTCCTCACTACTCATAGTTCGCACTCTCCTACGCGCTCTACGTCAGTCAGAGCTACTCCACTGCATCCAGATTATCTTAGATGCCATATCCAAACACTACAAGACAGACAGCTATCTACTAACATAGTTCTGCACAAAGCATTTGGTCTCACAACTGGGTCTCTTAATACTTTCAAAGTCCTTGCCAACACGCAAACTTCAAAATGATTCTCTTCAGACTATCTAACTCAGAGCTAGACAACGCAACCGTCATATACTTCACACATAAGAGCTAGGTGAGTGCCCTGACCTTCTGCGCTTGGCGCCTAGATGTGGCGACACAAACTCTATTACTATCACACCCAGCGCCCGTAGAGTATACTAAGTCTCTTCTTGATGTTGCAAGAGCTTATCTTTAATTATATCACACTACGACGTGAGGTCTACGTAGATGACTAAAGCAGCAGAGGTACCCTAGGTGGCTAACCACAGCCATGATAGATCATAGAGGGAGACTCATTCACACTCTAAATACGTAGCGAGCAACCTGCAGCATTCATAACGCTCACAGCCCTCTCATTATAGTCTTACCACTCTTATGGCGCGAAGTGACCAGCCTTATTAAGAGGGCACTCGACCAATGCAGCAACGGTGACATACTGGCCCTCGTAGACGCTCTGTTAATGAGACCTCTGATATAATCATATAGCGAGCCGGGTTTAGGCACCATCCTTCAATACGAGTCAGGAGGACAAAAAGATCCACGAACATCGAGCGCGCGTATATCTTAGAGATCCAAGTACACGCGCTGCATATCAATACCACGTTTCCATACACACATATATCCAATACATTGTTCTTCATTCGACAACAATATTTTAACAGTCGAGCAACCCACATAGACTCTCGAAGATCTACTTTCAAGCTAATTTCCATTAAGCATCGTTCACATACAAGCAGCTGACACTAGCGTGAGATATGCCCGCTTTATCGCATTCAGTGATGGACTAGAATTCTCCACATCTCTGATGCAGAATAGATAAAATCACTCACATGATATCTAACTCTTATACAATCTATTATGTATTTAGCACGAGCGTTCTAGTCTGCGTGCGTGACACGTCTCAGTTGGTCCTACCTTGAGAGACCCTCTCATCGATCAGCGGTACGGAGAAGTCCACACAAGAGAGGTGAGCAATTGTGTTGGAGAGTTAAATGATACACTGTACACGGATGGTATGGTTAGGGAGGTGAATAGGGGGTTGGTATTCTTTGGGATGGAGGTGTTTTAGGATAAGAAGGACTTGATTTTGTGGGCGGGATTCTACACTATATATGAGAGTCAATTGTAGTCGTTAGAGAAGACACACACAGAACAGGGTGCGAACAAATCAACGACTGATACACCGGTCGGACTCAAAAAATAAAAAGCACTTAGGTGATGGTAAGGGGTGGATGGGATTGGTTGGCGGGGGGGGTGTGGGGGTTGTTTGGGTAAGGGGGAGTTGTTGGTTTATGGGTATATTGGTTTGTGGTGTGATGACATGTTTTTGACTAAGGGTAGAAATTGTACGGAGGAAGCTGTGATTAAGATACACTGGTTACGAATCGCATAACACGAGAAGATTTATGGTTCATGTAGATGCAGGACATTGCTGTTCAGCACAATGCGTCGTCTTAATATCAAAGGTACAATGACTGTGACTCCACTCCGTTCTAAATAAATACAATGGTAACTCCTCATGTACGCAACAGACACACGTCCTCAAAATGCTGATCTGCATCATACGAGCATAACGCGAGCAATAGCACGCAATATCTCTACGAGGCACCGATCTCTACACGCCGTATAGGAGGAGTCAACTATTATACCACGCCAGTCGCTACACACAAATACTGCTGTACACACTAAGTATCATTAAGGAGGTGTATATTGTGCACAAGAGAAGCATGAACCTCACAACCGACAAACACACTACTGAACGCGGCAATCGTAGAGAAGTATCCCAACGATGAAGTGCGGATAATGGTATATACTTTAAATGCGCTCTACAATACCCTAGCGATCGCGGACAGCACAAGTATAAGCAGGACTCGAGAGCCACACACAACACGACCCCGTGACGAGACAACAAACGACACACACGCACTACCCTATAGATGTTGAGCTTCCGCATTGTAGAACACACCACAAAAAGCGATGTCTTAGTCCTAGCTGACTCGCATCCTTGATGTATATGTGCCACATGTTGACACATCGACTCGGTGTTCAAGAAGGGAGAAAACAAATCTTACTACTGTCAACTCAACAGAGTGTCCAACGATTTGCGCCTCACACACTTGCATTGAGTGTAGTTTTCTTTATTGCCATTAACAACAGTGCTACAAACAATGACAACATCCAAGAAGAGTACACCCACAAAGAATACTCCCAAGGCAAATATCACCAACACCTCAACAGAGTGCGTTTTGAAGAGGACACACACAGACCTGTGCTACCTCTGTATTTACATACATTAGAGACTACAGACACGAGTAATTATCAACAAACTTTATTCGCACACGTCATTCTACCGAGAGGTACATCTTTGTAATTACAGTGCTGTGTCTCTATTATAATGTCTGACTCTTCTATACTACTCATGACATCGTCTGGAGAACACATACACTCGAGTGGTGTAGCGCCTTGGGTACCGAACTACTCAAGAATGCCGTAACACCACCCAGCTGTGGACACAACTTTTAGCACACCTGCTGACAACCCACTACTGATCTATAGCGCGGACTCACCTTGCGGTGAGCTGGTCCGCGAGCGAGCGAGCAATCATATCGAGACCACACAAGGGAATGATCAGAAGTTTACTCCAGACATTCAATAAAGTGAGTGTGTCAAGAGTAGATCTCTGAGCAGTGAGACGTAGATGTGTGAGCGAGGCGACATACGTGAGATCACAATCACTAAACAGTCATTCTAGTACAAGCACGGGAGTGATCTCAAGACAGTATCGAATCGTCCGAGACAGAAGTTCGCTCTCTCTACTACTCATAGATGCTAGAGTCTCTATCTGCGGCTACGCACCAAAGGGAAGGATTTTATATTTCATACACACACGTTGACTTTCATAGAGGCGGAAACAACTGCACTTACACATACAAACGTCACACCTAACACCGAATGAGATACATGCTCTAAAATGTCTAGTCACCTGGACACAGTACAAGACTATGTACAGAAGCTCAACTAGTGATGCGCAGTGTGAAGAAAGAGTCTGCTAGGTGGATACTAGGTGCATAGAACACAGGCTAGTCTGGACCGCCTACAGAGGACGACATAGCGTTTCTGGCGACACTTGCCCAGAGGACTATGTCTATCCCTTCATGACGGTCAAACATATTTCACACACACTGGTCTATTCCAAATGATATGGGTTTTAAGACACAGGTTGGTGATTACCTTTTTCTTCTTAGTCTTGAAATCATCTGCGTTCAAACATTGTTCGCAAAAAACACGAGGCAAGCATTGCTCATATGAACTATACACTATAGCTGGTACACCCTTTGCGAAGCAACATCTAGCCTTACATGTTGTTGAGTTTTGGGCTGTCAGAAGATCATTTTGTCACGATGATTCCTGCAGAATCATTGTGAAAAAATGTGCTACGGACAGCAAAAGGGTTAGCAAAGGTAGATCAGGTATCATAACAACTTCACTGACCCTTTTAGCCTAACGACTATGTACCAGTTGCAGGAGATGGCTTGACCATGATAATTCTGAAGGTGCCAAGCTAATCTGGCACTACCCTTGAATTATCATGGTCAAGCCATCTCCTGCTGTCGGGAACCGGGGCTAAAAAGGGTTCAAGAGTTACACTGTCTTATCAATTCATTAGACCAAAAGATGTTCACCGTAATTATTAGGAAGTGGAAGACTGTACCAGCCATGGGAGACACATCAACCATAAAACGTTCAAGGGTACTGCCAAGTAAGCCTGGTGCCTTCATAGGCACCAAGCTAATCTGGGAATACCCTTCAACTATCACGGCCATTTTATGTCTGACTACTAACTGAAGCCTAACGTTGCTTGCATTAAATACATGACCCAACCCTTCTCCCTGTAATTTTTAAGTATCCACTACCAAAGGTGCAGGTATTATCAAATTAAAGTTACACAGCACTAAATTACCAGAAAATGTAGACAACTTATGGTAGTACTTGTTGTATTTATATACCTTTGCTAATGTCATCTTTGGAAACTTTCACCACTTCTACTTAACCTTCACCGGATCATACTTTGGACTACACACAAATGATGACGTGGATTCTACAGGATGCATTTTTCAAAGAGTGATTTAACTGGTTATCCCTGTCCCGATAGCGTGGGTCCTACAAGATCCATACTTTTCATAGAGTGATTTAACTGGTTATTCCTGTCCCGATGATGTGGGTCCTAGAGGACCCATATTTTTCAAAGAGTGATTTAACCGATTATCCCTGTCCTGATGATGTGGGTCCTACAGGACCCATACTTTTTACACTATAGTACACATCACCGGAAGCATCCTTGTACTTTTAGTTATCATGGTGGAAAGAAAATGGTCTGAAACTTCTTTGATTCCCCCAGAAACTACAGGTGAGAATTCACAATTTTCAAGAAAATGAACTGAAACTAGTTGATTTTGCATGGACTTTGACACCCTTCAAAATTAAAACAACAAAAACACACAACAACAAAAAAAAAACAAAGGAAAAATTTGGGTGAGATGCAATTCTCTCATCTTTGACTCTTTCACAAGATGAGGACCAACATCATCAGGACAGGAATATTCACCTTACTCACTCTTTAAAAAGTATGGGTCCTGCATGACCCACACCATCATTTGCGTGTAGGAAAAATTCGTTGTTTATTTTTTCATAAATTATTATCATATTTTAACTAGCAAAATGTAGTCTTTTAGGAGCTTGGAGCATTTTTAAAATTTCACAGAAATATTCCCAGTAGTTAATGAAATATTTGCAATTAAACACCCTTCTGGGTCCTCCAGGACCCAGGAAGCACAGTGAAGGTTAAATTTTCACCCGAGAATGTCCCTACTTTTAAGTTTTGAGTCCCTAGTTTTATATGTACTGTGTTGCTTTGTCTCCATGTGAAAATGGCCAATGTGCCAACACCACTAAAAACCTTTGACTTTACTTGACTGGTATGATATCTCATACATCATAATCTATGCTAGCATGTCAAAAGTAACACAGCTACATAAAATTGCTATGTAAAAAAGGACACTATAACCACATGTAAAAAGCACAGCACACAACAAGCTGCCCCTCTGTACTAACTCTGTGACCACCAACACTGTGGGGGTAAGCATGCAGCCACTATATTACTGTAAACATGCAGTACCAGCGGTTACACCCACACAGGGGTTTAACTCATTCGCGGCAAGTCGCATCCAGATGTGCGGCTTATGCTGCGCATCCGGATGCGGCTGGCCGTGAATGAGTTAACCCGTTGGCTATCGGCAGCCCTTTTTGTCGTGATGATTCCTGCAGAAATCATCGTGACAAAAAGTGCTGCTGACAGCCAAAGGGTTAAGCAGGATAAACCCAATGCTCCCGCACCGCTAAGCGATCCCGCCAGTGTTTAGCTCAGGATCACAGACACGAAGAAGCTGCAGCGAACAACCCACAAACAGATCATTTTAGCCATCGAACAATCTGTGAAAAAGTCCATGAAAAAGCCCATCATGTGTAAATACACAGTGAAAAGTAAGCAACATATAAAACCTATAATGAAACCAAAGCTGTTTAAGAAAATTCACAGTACAAATCTATGTCGTAAACCTATGTCATCTCTTTGCTGGATACTACTACTTTTTACTACTCTTATTTATTTGACAGGCACTATAGACATTACAGACAATATGAACTCAACAAGGTATTGAACTTTGTGTTAAAGTAATACAATAACAAAGGAAAAAAGTCAAGCAAAAGGTATGAATACAGGTAAAAACTCTAATTTGTTGAAACAGAACCAAAACAAATGTTTTTGGCTGTAAAGACTTTGTCAAAAATAAGAATGACTCCACCAGTAAAAATTTTGTTTGGGTTTACTTCAACTTCTCCCCTGTGTACTTTTTTTTTTTTTAACACTTTCACCATAACAAAAAACGCTACTGACGGCCAAAGGTTTACACAACTTATAGCTCTGCTATGCAATGTTTCCGGTTGTAGAGCCTTTTTCAAGTACAGGAAAAGGCTCTACCAGCCAACATTTCATTTGGTTTGCACTTCAACTATTTGTACTTGTTACTATTTTTGACACAAGGTTAAGCTTTACTAAGCAAAGAGAATAAGTCCCCTACAGAGAGTGAATAGTGGAGACTATGGTGAAGTTTTAGGTTTAAGGACACACAGAGGAAGAGTCGGGAAAACTGCTGCAGACAGTGCAAATATTGCTAGCAGGCTAAATCAAACTGTTTACGCACGGAACGACGTGGAGAGGCCACAGTGGAGTGCTGGTGAAAGGGTAAAAAAGGGATAAATAAACGTGAACTTGGCCGATTAACCCCTTTACTTCCAGTGGCAGTGTTGTGTCCTGGGTGTGAAAAATCATTGCCCAAACAATCTTACATTAAACTTTCTCTTCAAATGAACAAAACCACTACATTTAACTCATTCAGCCTGATGGCCGTATTTCCCAAATTTTGGAGGCGTCATTTAATGACTATGCACCAGTTGCAGGAGATGGGTCGACCATGATAATTCAAGGGTAGTGCCAGATTAGCTTGGCGCCAACAGGCGTCAAACTAATCTGGCACTACCCTTGAATTATCATGGTCGACCCATCTCCTGCTGTAGGGCGTCAGGGCTGAATGGGTTAATGGTCTAATTGCAAACATGTTTTAGTTACCAAGGCATGCATCTAACCCATGACTGAAATCCCCAAATTTTGAAGTCGCCCTCTGAAGGACTGTACAAGTATTACAATTCTACAGGCACATCGAGCATGATAGTTCAAGAGTGGTACCAGAATAGCTTGGCGCCTATTGGCGCCAAGCTATTCTGGCACCACCCTTGAATTATCATGCTTGATCCATGTCTTGATGTGGTGTGTGGGGGCTGAACGAGTTAAATGTCCAATAAACAAATCACAGGTGGAAGGCAACCAAATCTGAAAAGAAGGATGGAAAACTGAGGAGACACACACACACAGACATTCCAAAGGACAAATTACACATAATGAGAGTGTTGTATGTGACAAGGAAATATTTGGCTTCTAAAGAACTCACAAGATGTTTTGTCAGTCCTTTTCCCTGGAAATCATATCAAAGTAATCAACTGTTCTTCTTGAGCGCATACAATTAACAGTCATACACACAAACTATTCAAAATCATATATGAATGGAATTTAAATATCGCAGCTGAACTGCTTTAAAATATGGTAAAATATATAGTTAACATTTTTAATGTTATCTTTCTAATATTATCTAACTCTTTTTAGGTGAAGATTTACCATGGAAGGATTTGTACAACAATAAATTCAAAGCATCATTATTATATATTATGTCAGTGTATGTACATGATGTATACACGTGATAGTGTGTTCATGTGTGTGTGTGTGTTTTGCAAAACAAATGTACATCACGAAAGCATTTGAACAATGTGTCAAATATACCCCCCCACAAAAAAATAAATAAATAAATAAATAAATTCTTGTACCCTGAGTACACTTGAGTACATGTACACCTAGTGCCATCTGTACAACTGCAGCAACTATTTTATGCTAAATGAAGGCTCTGTATTATGCACATGTGCATAAACCCCAAATGACATCACAGAGATAAAATTAAGCCTGACATCCCATTATGGAAAATAAGTCACTATTTCAGACAACGTTATGCAAAATAAATGATGAGTGCTCAGTTTGACTGATATGATGTGAATTTTATCGAGCATTTTACCGGTAGAACTGAGCACTCGTCACTTATTTTGCCCAAAGGGAGGTCAGACATAATTTATTTTACTAATGCACCTTTTTTAAAGAATCGACATTTATATGAAATTATATTCTTTTCTCTTCAGAGTGTGGTGACACAGTCTGGGTTGCTCTCACTTTACCTTGCCTCAGCAGCTGATTGTTACATGGTGCTGCAATGAAACAGTCAAAAGTGCCGCAGAGAACACAAAACCCACATCACCACACATGAACTGTGACAGTCTTGTGACACACGGTCGGGAGAAGCGGGTGCGTTGCATACATTTGATCTAAACATGCATCATTCTGACAATGACATGGACCATGGAATAAATTGTAAGCTACTGCAGTAGCTTCATGTTGGTCTTGTGTTGTACACTCTACTTTTTTAACTCATTCGCGGCCAGCCGCATCTGGATGCGCAGCTTATGCTGTGCATCCGGATGCGGCTGGCTGCGAATGGGTTAACCCATTTATCCCCAATGCCCAACAGCAGGTGTATCGACCATCTAATCTGGCACTACCCTTGAATTATCATGGTCGATCCACCTACTGCAACTTATACTTAGTTGCAAATTGACACCCACATTTCGGAAATGCAGCCTTGGGGCCAAATGGGTTAACCCCATTGTGCATGAGCATGTGTGTATGCTTCAACTGGTACTGTTTACAGTACCCAAAGATGTATGCACAAAGGGATTTTAAAACCCTTTTACCCCCAAGGTCCCATTTTTCTCAAATTTCGGAGATGTTGCCCAACTGCTATGTACCAGATGCAAGAGATGGGCTTGACCATGATAATTCAAGGGTAGTGCCAGATTAGCTTGGCGCCTGAAGGCACCAAGCTAATCTGGCACTACCCTTGAATTATCATGGTCAAGCCATCTCCTGCTGTAGGGACCCGGCGCTAAAAGGGTTAATAAAAATCCCAAGCAAGTGCCATTTTATCTTCTTCTTTTACCTTGCTCTCCTTGAAGGTGTAGAAGGTAGTGTCATACAGTTCACACCAAAATCTGGTCTTGCCAATAAATCTCTGCAAACATACATAGTCAGGCTGAAGTGGTCACTATAGTATACTTTTTAGGACACTGTACCCCGTGTACGCTGTCCGATGTTAAACTGTACCCGAGGCACACTGTCTTGTGTTAAACTGTACACTGTGTACGCTGTCCGATGTCAATTTATATCAAACACATTCAAATCTCGCTTTCAGCAAGAGGGCTTGCTAAATGTGTTGCGGATCCACTGGCTGTGTGGAGATTTGGCATAGATCCACATTATCCCACACATGGAATAAGGGCACATGACAATCTTTGAGACTCCAGAAATATTTGAGTTTGTATTCTTACATCTTTATGGTGTTTGCTGAATTTTGATTAGTGATTGCAAACAAACATAACTACTCATCAGTGTTTTTTAGCAGGGTTCACACAGAACTGTTTGGCTATAAGTGCTTATGATAATCTACTGCCTCCTATACTGGCGAATAGTGTTGGCTGAATGATTGAAAAATGAAAGTCAAGCTATCACAAGAAGAATAGATGCTCATGCGCTAGCTTTGCTGTTGAGATCTGGAGTATTTGTCACGGGTGTCCAAATATATGTAGACCTATGCCCTTTGTGAACTTGCGTTAGCACAATTTTGATTGTAAAACGAAACTTCTCCATCTCAATGAAATGCACATATCCTCTTGCTCTGACTTATGCGGCAGAAGCTCACAGGAATCACTTAGGCTGGCACATGAGGATCTGTGTCTTGCTGAGAGTAGTTCTTTGCTCGGAATAATGGTGCTCATGCCATACATTTCCTGAGGCATAGATGATAATGGGCCTGTACGAACCTGAGTACCTCATAGTCTTGTAAAGGTTGAATAGGCGAAGGAGAGTTTATGCCGCCATAAGGATCTCGTATGATAGCAACATGCTTATGTCAGCTAGAGGCATAGACACTCCTTCGCCTGTTCATCCTCATGTGCCAGCTTCTAATGATGTGGGCGACAGCAACTGGGTAGGCCTACTGCTGAAACGCACAGTCGTTATGAAGATCTATGTCTCCACAGGCCAATAGAGTTAACTTATTCAGCCCAACAGCCCTATTTCCCAAATTTTGGAGGTGTCTTCTAATGACTATGCACCAGTCAGACATGAGACCGGGTTGAGATCAAATCCTAGGAAAGCAAAGCGTCCAGGACTCGCAACTCGCAATCAGTATATTTTCATGTGGGGGAACTTCACAAAACACCTACATTCATCTTATAGTGTAAGCAATGAGTTCAAGAAAAATAAAAAGTGTTTTTGCTTTTTCTCAATGAATTTGCACACCAAAATGCAGGAAAAGAATTCGGATTTCCGAAAAAATTCGGAAAAGTCCCATGTCTGACCAGTTGCAGGAGATGTATTGACCATGATAATTCAAGGGCAGTGCCAGATTTGATTGGTGCCAACAGGTGCCAAGCTAATCTGGCACTACCCTTGAATTATCATGGTCGACCCATCTCCTGCTGTATGTAGTGCATTAGGGCTGAATGGGTTAATCAGATAAATTGTGTTACCAGTCTAAGGAAAACAAAGCCTGCACAGCTGGCGAGGGGGGGGGGGGGGGGGGGGGGGGAATCCCGCAAAAACAACCAAGCATGATTTCTTTTTGTGCACTGCTTTGTCTACTTTGAAACCTGCACACCACAGAATATAGATCATTTATCCTTACAGTTACAGCCTGAGTAATTCGTATGAGCTCCAGACGCATAAAAATCAGAGCACGAGGATCTGTGTGTCTCATTCAGACTGAGAAGTTTTGTTTCACACTCAAAATAAAGCAAGTTTACAAAAGGCATAGATCTACATATATTCGGACACCTGTGAAAGATACTCCAGATCTCAACAGCAAAGCTAGTGTATAAGCATCAATTCTTCTTGTGATAGCTTGATTTCCATGCTTCACTCAGCCAAAACCATTCGCCTGTGTAGGAAGCAGTAGATTATCATTAGCATTTGTAGCCAAACAGTTATACATGAACCCTGCTGGAAAACACTGATGAATAGTTGTGTTTGTTTGCAATCATTTGTAAAATTGAAATTCAGCAAACATAATATATCCTGATATACTTCTGGAGCCTAACAGATTGTCATGAGCCCTTATATCATGTGCGGGATAATGTGGATCTATGCCAAATCTCCACATGACAGGTGGGTCCACAGCACGTTTAGCAGGCCCTCTCGCTGAAAGCGAGATTTGAATAGCTTGATATAAATTGACACCGGACAGCGTACACCGTGTACAGTTTCACATAAGACAGTGTACCTCGGGTACAGTTTAACATCGGACTGTGTACATGGGGTACGGTGTCCTAAAAAGTATACTATACTGACCACTTCAGCCACAGTCAGGTGAGGCATGTGAGGGTGAAAGTATGGTAAACTGGTTTCAAATCATTATTTTGTCTGCTTCTGCCTGTGAAAGACTCAAACAGAAATGTAAATATGTTCACAAAATACCTTTACAATCTCAAAGTAAATGGTTATGACAAGTAATCTGGTATTTTTCCTGCTTCCTCTTTAGTTTCACACAGCTGCGCGGCCCATAACCCATTAACCCTAAAGGCCATATTTTTCAAAGTTACAGGTGTTACCTAATTACTATGTACCGGTTCCAGGAGATGGATCGACCATGATAATTCAAGGGTAATGACAGATTAGCTTGGCGCCAAGCCAATCTGGCATTACCCTTGAATTATCATGGACGGTCAATACATCTCCTGCTGTTGGGCGTTGGGGCTAAATTAATGATAGATGTTTAGGCCCATCATAGTCTTGAACTACTTCTATCTATATTTTATTGAATTAACTTTAGAAATACATTTACCTCTCTGCCTAAATTTTAAGCCGTTTTATATACCACACAAGTCGTAAAAGTCAACAAAAATTATTGTCTGCAAGTTCAACCAAATTAAAAAAAAATTAAAAAAAAAAACTCCATCACCCCAAACTGAGATATGTGACTGGTATCATACCGACGTGATTCCTGTATTGAGTTTATCAAGATAGCCCTCTGCGTCAGCCTGTTTGAACACGGAATATGTTCCTTGCGACGACCGGGCCATCGTCAGTTTGTCAGGTTATAATGACCCCTTAGAAGACGACAAGGATAAATGAGAGCACCGAAACGACACGACTGTACAAACTTCCGGATTGTTGACAATTCAATCCAAGGGAAGTAATCATTACAAACTCCCGTTTACCACTAGTGCCTACTTCCCCTGTCATAAGTAATGACGCTCTGAGTCAAGGGCACGAACTGAAATGACATAACACGATTTCGGTCCTAAAATTTTAGTAACCTGTTTTAACCAATACTGAGCTGGAAACAGTTAAGAAATTCAAATACTTAGGAGCCATTGTGACAGATGAGGGATCAAAACCAGAAATACTGTCCAGGATTGCGCAGACAACAACAGCACTGACAAGATTGAAGACCATATGGAAGGACAGAAACATCACACTCTGCTCCAAGATCAGACTGATGCGCTCCTTAGTCATCTCAGTGTTCTTGTATGCCTGCGAGTCATGGACCCTGACAGCAGACCTTGAAAGGAGGATACAAGCCACTGAAATGCGATGTTTTCGAAGGCTGCTTGGCATCTCATACAGAGATCACATCAGTCACAAACGAGGAAATGGGAAGCAGAATCAGGCAAGCCATCGGGCCCTATGAAGACTTATTAGCCATTGTGAGAAAACGCAAACTGAAGTGGTATGGGCATGTCACGCGTTCAGCAGGGCTTGCCAAAACAATCCTGCAACGGTGCAAGGAGGACGAAGGAGAGGAAAAGATGGGAGGACAATATCTCAGAGTGGACAGGACTGAAGCTGGGCGATACGCTGAGAATGGCAGAGAACAGAGAGGATTGGAGGGAGCTGGTTGCCAAGTCATCAGTGGTGCCCCAACGGTCGGCAAGACTACGGGATATAGATAGATAGATAGTAAATAATAACCATTGTTTGCTAAGATAGAGATCAAACTACTTGTACGCAGTGCCCCACACTGATGTGGCGGAGGGCAACTGAAAAAGGGACGGCACCGCACTGTGAGGGCAAGTCAGTCAGTGACCGTGACTCAAATCAGTGATGTCTTTGCCGGGCCGAAGTAAATCGGCTGCTTCAGTATCAGTGTTGATTGCACGAAGCACACGCAACTGGAAAAAAAGGTTAGTGCAGATAAGCTGAACCACGTAAAAATTGAAATATTTGTTAACTTCGGCTCCCCTCCGTCCCCCACTGCGTCAGTGTCCCGGCCCGGCACGGTCCGGCCGGCGACCCCCCGCTTCCCCCCCCCCCCCCCCCCCCAATCGGCCTCATGTTTATTTCCCCTCAGTCACTCCCCCCCCCCTCCCCCACCCCCCCCCACCCCAACTAAAGTCCAAATTATAAACCGTCCTTGATCACATTTTGTGCCGCGGTAAAACTTAGTCGTTCAGTATAGTTAGTCAGTTGTGCGTGGTCAGAGAGAGAGAGAGAGGGAGAGAGCCGGCCAACACTCCGTAGTTAGGTGCGTGCTGTGCGCGTTTATGTGAGGGCAGACTGCCTTCCCGGCAATGCGCAAAAGCCGGCCGGCCATCGGGGCGCCGTCGGGCGCCGTTCGGTTGACCCGCGCACGGCCGTGCGCGGGCCCGCGCATTGGGCTGTCGTGATAAAATTTCCTATATTTTGCCGGTTACATGGTTAGGGACATTTTACATAACCTGACACTGTAGAACCCACCGGCCGGTGGAGCAGCGATCTTAAGCTAAACCGTTCTAATACGTACTCGTTCATTCAGACGGCCGGCACACACACGCGCGCACCCACGCACACACGCGGCACGCACACACGCACGCACGCACGCACGCACACCGGCCACACACACACGCACGCACGCACGCGCACACCCCCACACACCCCTCCCCCCCCCCTCACACACACTCAAACAGTTACACATACACACGACCGCACATGTTGGCTATGCGCGCACACAGTCCAGTTCAGTCAAGACTGATGGGATCTCTAAGATCGGAAAGGCCCATACGCGCTCCAACCCACCCATCAGAAGTCTTCACACACACACACACACACACACACACACACACACACACACACACACACACACACACACACACACACACACACACACACCGCACCATGACCACCCTCCGACGACCAACAACGGTACTGAACGACGACAACAGTGACCGCAACTGCGGACTTAACTTGTCAGTGAAAAACGCCAGCAACAACAACAATAACAAAATCAACACGCTGTAAAGACTGTCCAACATTACTGCAGCATCAACGCTTTTATCACAACACACCAAAGTCCGGATTTTCAACTCCAATGTAAAAGCAGTTCTCCTATATGGAGCAGAGACATGGAGATTGACAAAAACCACAGTCAACAGAGTACAGACCTTCATGAACAGTTGCCTTAGAAGAATTTTGAAAATCCACTGGCCAGAGAAGATCAGCAACGTCAGACTCTGGGAGAGAACAGAGCAGATAACAGCAGAGAATGAAATTGGGCGAAGAAGATGGGGATGGATCGGTCACAGTCTGAGAAAGCCAGCTTCCAGTATCACTAGGCAGGCATTGTCATGGAACCCCCAGGGAAAGAGGAAAAGAGGTAGGCCGAGAAACTCCTGGCGTCGAGACCTCCAAGCAGACATCAAGAGACTGGGAACCACCTGGAGTAGAATTGAAGGAGAAGCACAGGACAGGAGTTGCTGGAGGTCTCTCGTCGACGGCCTATACCCGGGTAGGGGTGACAGGCGTAAGTAAGTAAGTAACGCTTTTATCGAATGGGAGGCAGGTATTTCAGCTGTATATTTGGTAACGTTTGTACTATATGTTGCAATCTGACATTAGAGATTACAGTAGTGTACATGTTCCTAACTGCGATGGTACATGGGCTCAAACTTGCGGACGAAAACAAATGCAATTTTTCATGATAATCTGCCTATTTGTTAGTGTCCCCTCATGCGGCAGTTTCTTTGTCCGTGTGATTTTGTTCTGACAAAAAATATCGAACCGGTCTGGCTCAACGATGGAAAAGGGTGTGTCGTATAGAAGAAACTATATATACTTAGTATAGTTACTCGCTACAAGGTCAGGGTAATGGCCGCCATATTTTTGTCTGCATACGCAATATCTCCGACACTACTCGGGGCAAATTGCTTCAAATTTGGTGTTTTGATGGAAATTATTGAAAGAGAGTGTTTACTGCAAGAATTAGATCGCTAACCTGAAGACCAAGGCCGTGGCAGTCATGTTTGGTTTATCATCACATTTTCTTTTGCGGGCAATATCTCTGACACCATTGAAGCGATTTGGCTAAAAATTAGGTTAACCCTTTTCATACTGATACACCCAATGCTTAAAATAAATTTGACTGAAATAGTTCAAGGGTGGTGCCAGAATAGCTTGGCGCCTGAGGCGCCAAGCTATTCTGTCGCCACCCTTGAACTAAAACAGTTGATCTATCTCCTAATCTGTAATGTAACCTTCACAGGACGAAAAGCAGATTTTTTAAATAAAATCAGCCTAAGGATGTAATGGGTTCATGGCAGTGCATATTGACTAGGTGTTCCGTGAACAAGATCAAGTCACTAACTTCAAGGTCAAGTTTATGGAGGCGACAGTTGTTGTTTGTCTGCACATAATGAGATCTCCGAAACACAGGGGCCTGACGATGGTGCTTTGACTAAATGCAAATCCGCTGCGCCACCGAGTGCGCGCTACCGCATCTAGCTCAATTAATTGAACTAGATGCAGTAGCGCGCACGCGGTGGCGCATCGGATTTGCATTTAGTCAAAGCATCATCGTTAGGCCCCTATGCTCCAAAACTACTGGATCAGTTTGCTTGAAACTGATTTGGTGTTTCGATAGATATTCATGAAAGAATCTGTTTAGCATAAGAATTACGTCACTACCTTTTTAGTTAAAAGCCGTAGCGGCCATGCTTGTTTTGATGTGATGTATTTTGTACGTACAGTATCTCTAAACCCATTAAACTGGGTATATGAATATAGTCTTAGTATAAGGTGTGTATTGAATATAAAAATAAGTGGTTATCACCAAGGTCATGACAGCCATATCGGAATTTAGTTTCTTTTATGCGAGATCTCCGAAATTACTGGATTGATTCACTTTAGATTTATTATGTTGACAAAAATAAACAAAAGAACGCCAGTATTTGTATGACGCAAAAGTTAGATCACTATTTTGAAGATCAAGGCCGCGGGGTTCATGTTTGCTTTATGTCATGTATTGCTGTCCAGGCAATGTCTCTGAAACCGTCCATTGGACTGATCTATCTAAAATGTTAACTGACGATAGTCCTCGTTGAAACGTAGTGTTAACCCGATTCTAAAAGCTTCAAATTTGTACACTGCCATATGCAAGCTACATTATAGTACTTACATATAAAGATTTATAGACCAATGGCTTTAGTTTAAGGGTGGTGCCAGAATAGCTTGGCGCCTAGAGGCGCCAAGCTATACTGGCACCACCCTTGAACTATTTTAGTCAAAATTATTTCACACACTGGTGTATTCCGAATGATAAGGGTTAAGAATTAAAATCACCTTGCTACATACATAAGGTCATGGCCGGCAGGCCTGTTTTTGCGTCTTTTTAAGTCCCTTCTATTTAATACAAGGGACTTTTTAGGACGGTCGCGGTGGGGCGAATTTAATAGCATGTCCATGATGTCAAAGGCGGGCAGGCCTAAACCTCTCACAATTGAAGTAACAAGATAAAAATTACATGTCTAGTTACGCTAACCTCGCTGCTGAACGTACATTTGGCGCGAATGTATGTATGTATGTATGTATGTATGTATGTATGTATGTATGTATGTGTGTGTGTGCATATGTATGTAAACAAGACAATCTCCGATATTTCTGTACACACAAGCTTGAAACTTGGCGAAATACTTTCTTAAAAGGGGTGGCTAAGAGAGCCTCCGAGTATATTGTAATTGGATGTCTCATTTAAGACTTAGACAACCGTTTATAGGAAGTCGGTTGACCCAGATTAGAGCCCGTCATTTTTGTTATATTTACTTGAAATTTTGGATATAGCTAGTTTGGATATGGCTATAAAGATGAGTTCCTTAGCCAGCTTTGTATCCTTACAATTCCTTTAGTAAAAATTAAATTATTTTCAGAAAAGAATTAAAACAGTAAAAAAAAAAAAAACAAACAAAAAAAAAAAAAAACCAACCTTGACTTCTAGAGAAAGTCCGACACTGAGTGGCGTTGACGTAAAAGAGGCAACTCTTTGACATAATACTCTAAATATGACGTTATTCTCTCTAGCGCGCGACGAAATCTCTCTCTCTGTCTCTCACAGACATGCGCGCATCTCCAAGAGGCATAGATCCTCATGCGTCCGGACAGCGCATGAGGATCTATGTCTCTTGGAGTTGTTTAGAGCGCGCCCGCATGCACGCACGCACTAACACGAACACACACACACACACACACACACACACACGCACGCACGCACGCACGCACTAACACGAACACACACACACACACACACACACACACACACACACACACACACACACACACACACACACACACACACACACATCGTCGCGCTTTCATAAGAGCATGCAGGTGATCCGATACAGATAGTTTGGAGAAAGACATTGGATGAGTTCGTTAGCCAGCTTTGTACCCTTTTAACTTCTTCAGCAAAAATTAATTATTTTCAGAAAAAATAAATAAATAAAAAAGTTTAAAAAAAAACCCAAAAAACACTTGACATCTGGAGAAAGTCAGACAGTGCCGCTGACGTAAAAGAAGCATCTCCGTCACCACGCAGAAATACTCTAAATATGACGTAATTCTCTCTCTCGCTCGCTCTCTCTCACACATATGCGCGCATCTCCAAGATCATCAAGGAGGGCGCATGAACATCTATGCCTATTGAGGATGTTTGGAGCGCGCGCATGCACGCACGCACACGCACACGCACACGCATACACACACATCGACGCGCTTTCAGAAGAGCATGCAGGCGTACTTAGTATAGCATGTAGCTAGGTAAAGTCAACCTGATTTCACACAAATATAGCAAGACTGAAAATGTACCGTGAAATTCTAGTTTTGTCACCATTGTACTAAGTCTTGAAGCGAAAGCGAAAGCATATCACATTAAATATAAAATTACGTAAAAACAAAAAATACGTCATGACAAATGACGTTTGACAAACCAATGACGCGTATGTACTGCGCGCGCCCTTTCTAGAGTTCACTATGACGCATTGACACATCTGCGAGACTTTTTCCTTCAGTTGCCACATTCCTTCTGCCATTGAAGATAAGTAGCGGCTAATCTCTATGTTTGTTTGTTTGTCTATTTTGACAAAGGGTATTTACCCGAAATATTAATAAATTGTGTTGTACCCGTCTTTTCTAAGCGTGTTTCTTTCTCCGTTGGGTACTTCTTTTTCAAAAGGAGATATTTCAACATCAAAATCAAGTCAAAGACAAAAGGTAGAGAGACCCTTGACAGCGAAGACAGCTCTCATATAGAAGGGACTTTGTGGGTTATGGTTCATCTCATCTAGTTCTTTTTATGATAGACCTCTTGATAAATGTGCTGGATAGATATTACAAAAAAGCCTTTGTCAAGCTTGAATGAATCACGACACGATCTCGGTTGGTACCATGACATCTAAGTTTGTTTGCACGTCATAAACACACTGTACACGTGTACATGTGTGGATTTTCCCCGGGCAGTACTTCTAATACGGGGGGCTCGTGAGGATCTATGAAATCACGTTGTATCGATGTACCGTTGGCGGCTGGGGTTCTTTGACGTTGAATTTACAATAGTATTTCAAACACACATTTTGTGTCCTTTGACAGTGAAGGGGTTGATCAACGGCCCATTGTTGCAAGTCTACAGTACATGTCGAAAAGAGTATTAATACCCATAAGTATATTGACATAGTGGTCTAAATCTGACAGGCTGATAATTATGGTATTAGCGGACGTGAAGTATCACTGAAGTACACTGATTTGGGGAAATAGTCTCTATTTATGGAACAGCTCTCGATCACGACTGCTGGGCTTTATCTGCATTCATATCTATCATCGGAAAGTGTTTCCGATGATTCCAAAACTGTCGCATTTCTTTCGCTCGTCAGTATAATAATTAGTGACTTATGCAACTCTGGTAGAAGCCTGTTACGACTCCGTGTCAACTGTAGTTGAGAGGATTGGTCAGGTTAATTTGAGGGTATTGACAGATTAGGTGACAGAGGATCCGCTGTGGTGTCACTTAAAGGTGAATTTGTTAATACAGGGCACGTCAAAGGCTAGAACAGATGTACCTATACAAACAAATCGTACGCTTAAACCTTATGGCTGTCGGTAGCGCTTTTTGTCGCGATGATTCCTACAGGATTCCTACAGGAATCATCGCGACAAAAAGCGCTGCCGACTGCCAAAGGGTTAACCCCAAATAACACCCTGAAATTGAGGATAACCTGTATCAGTAAGTCAGATTCAAATGAGCTCCTGATCCTGCGGGTGTTCATTTAAACCTATGTCTCTTGCAGACGCCGGGAAGGCCGGGAATTTGTAATTCGAAAAGGTGGATGTTCGAAGTCATGGCACGTTAATCCTGACAACCATCACCATGGCAACCCAAGAGATGATGACGGCAGCAGTGACCGCCTTCGTCGTCTTGCTTGCCACGGTGGATAACTCCGGGATAGGTACGATGTATGATGGTAAGACGTGTGAAAAACATATTTGGTAAAATGTACGTGACAGATGATTCGTCCACTCTTCCTCACTTTTGACACGGGTTCCTAGGCTGATTTATTTTTTACGCCCATTTTACATGTCGAGCGCCATATTTACACTTTGTACACCAAGCTGACAGTTTTGCACACTTTTACTCATTCAGCCCCGACACACCACAGCAAGAGATGGATCAAACATGGTAGTTCAAGGGTGGTGCCAGAATAGCTTGGCGTCCATTCCCAGCCCCGACACACCACAGCAAGACATGGATCGAACATGGTAGTTCAAGGGTGGTGCCAGAATAGCTTGGCGTCCATAGGCGCCAAGCTATTCTGACTCCACCCTTGAACTATCATGCTCGATCCGTCTCTAGAATTGTAATACAGTCCTTCAGAGGGCAACTTCAGAATCGGGGGATTTCGGTCCTAGGGCAAAATGTGTTAATACATATACTAAGTCTGAACCTGGAAATGTAACTTTTTTTCCCATTAGAATGCAAGAAAGACGGGGATTGGTCAGCTACCTAATGTCTTGAAAGGAGGGGGTAGGTGGGGGGGGGGGGGAGGCGGGGCGGGGCGGGTGCCACGGTTTTGTTTGAAACACTGGAATAAAAAATAAGCTCCAAGAAAAAAAAGATCGTTTTCAAAACCATAAAAATATAAACTATTAAAAATGGGGGATGGGTTTGCATGGTTTGGAAGTGAAAAGTGAAAAGAGCAGGAAAGAGAGAAACTTGATTTATATAGTTTTTCACTGTTGAAAAATCAATCGACAATGGATGATGGTTGGGTGGAGGGGTGGTGGTGGTGGGGGTGGGGGGTGGGGGTGGTCTGGGGCTGGAGAGAAGGAGGAACGGAATCGAACATAAATGGTTAATCATTACTATACATACACGCCACAACAACCGGTAGAAATGTCCGCCTTATCAGAGCATTTTGAGCTCAGATATTCTACTCTCTTTGCTTAGCCCTGTTTTCCTCATCTTTCCGTTTTCTGCAGGGGTGATATACCCCTGTTTGTGGGTACAGGGGTTGAGTGTTTAAATCTATGGCCAATTTAGCCCTTTGGCTCAGTTGTATGAGTGAGTTTAGTCCTGCGCCGGCCACTAAGCAAGATGCTCCGCGATAGTGGACGGAGCACCTTGCTTAGTGGCTGGCGCAGGAGTAAGCACACTCATGCAACTGAATCCTTGACTGCTACAGACGAATGGTATCGTCTGTCACAGTCATAGGGTTAAGCGAGGTACAAAGCAGCTATCGACACATGATCAGTGGTACAGCTTTGACAGCGGGTTCGCTACTGAGATGACCACCTGCCATGTTGTAGTTTCCTCTTCCAAAGTAAACCGTTGTACTGCGGATATTTACCATTTGCAAGAGACACAGATCCACGGTGACGATCTTTCCCTCACATTGCCATTGGCTCCATATGTTGTGCGCTCTTCAAGTCTAGCGTGTTTTTGTTTATTTATATCTATGTTTGTCGACGATGCGTGGGCCCTAATGGGGATTTTTGCCCCTTGTTTGTTCCTGGCGTTTATTTTGCATCTGCGTTGCTCTGAGTATTATTACTGGTCCGCGTGCATGAGAAAGGCATCTCATTGGCCCCCGCCTCTGCTTCCTGTTTCTCAGTGTACAAGAAAAGCCTTGTTTACGGTGATATACGGGAAATTCAATGCTGGTGTGTGCTGGTGTGTGTGTGTGTGACGGTGCGTGTGTGTGTGTGTGTGTGTGTGTGTGTGTGTGGGGGGGGGGGGGGTGTAGTTTGCTGTCTATCGTAAACTTTAACGTTGGCATTTTCTCGGAGACTTTTCAAGCCACATTCTTCAAACTTGGCCCAAGGATACTTTGTGGCGAGGCCTTTCTAAACATACCAATTTGAGTGACCTCTCACAAAGGTCAAGATCACAGGGGCTCAGGAAATAGGTCAAAAATAGCTATATTTTGACATTCTTTTTTTTTCTGAAATACTATTCACAACTTCAAACTCAAACTTGGTACAAAGATAGCTGAGGGTAAGACCTTTCCATGCCTACTAATTTGGTTGATCCCTCAGTAAGGTCAACGGTCACAAGAGCCGGCTCAGGAAATAGGTTCAAAATAGCCACATTTTGACAAAAGGTGTTATTTTTTTTCAAAAACAACTTTAAACCAAAACTTGCTACAGAGATACCTGATGGGAAGACCCATCTATGCATACTGTTTTGGATAAAGCTTCGGAAAAGTCAAGAATCACAGGCTGGCAAATGTGTGTAAAATGCCAATTTGTGATAAAATTTTAGGTATTGGCAACATTTTTGCAAATTTTTCCAATCAAACTTGGCACAAAGGTAGCTGATAAGACCTTTCTGTGCATTTGAATTTACTTAACTCATTGCAGAGGTCAAGGGTGGGGAAGGGGGTGCAGGGTTGGATCCAGGTTGGGGCAGGGGGGTTCATACCAAATTTGTAAAAATGCTATAACAAAGTCCCTTTTTGGGGTGTTTGGGACCCCCCCCCCCACCCCCCTCCCTTTTGTTCATTCGGTCCTTGGAAGCAAGGTCTATCGCATCGCCCCCTTCCCCCCCCCCCGCCCCCCCCTCCTCACCCCTCCCCTCTTGCACTCATCGCTGTTTGATTTTTGGCACACCGAAAGCAAAATCTGTCGATCTGAACCACCCCCCCCCCCCACCCCCACCCCACCCCCCACCCCCCTCGGTTGCTTGAATTTTGCGACCCCTGGCAGCAAGGTCCATCGACTACCCCCTCCCCCTCCTCTCCCCGTTGTTTGATTCCTCGGCTCTTGGAAGCAAGGTCTGTCAACTACTCCCCCCCCACCCCCTCCCACCCCCCTCCACCCCCCCACCCCCCGCCCTCCTCTCCCTGTTTGATTTTTTTCGGCCCCCGTATGAAGCAAATTGTAGTGTCGAGGAGGCCTTTTGTATCAGGTTCACGGTTCCCAACAAGACGTTGGACCCACCCCCCCACCCTCCCCTCCTCCCCCCGCAGGAGTAAAGTAAAGTGATCCGACCCTGTCATGTGTTCTTAGAACATTTCGGCAGTCTTTCTGAACGTGTCTTAACCCATTTCGCCTGGGACCCTGAAGCAGGAAATGAATTGACCCTGATAATTCAACGATACTGTCAGATTAGCTTGGCGCCTTCAGGAGACAAGCTAATCTGACACTACCTTTGAATTATCATGGTCAATCTATGCAGCTGGTAGGTACACAGAGGTTATGCAACAGCTCCAACATTTAAAAAATGGGACCTTGGGTCTAAATGTATGTGTGTGTGTGTGTGTGTGTGTGTGTGTGTGTGTGTGTGTGTGTGTGTGTTGTGAAGGGGTGAGGGAGATGTGTGTGTGTGTGTGTGTGTGGGGGGGGGGTGCCCCGTGGGGGGAGGGGGAGGTGTGCATACAAATACGTGAGGCTAGTATCTGATAAGTGAAGTTTTTGCCTGGGTCACAGGAGTTCGCTACACTGACCCTTGTAGGCCACCTGAGGGAGGTCAAAGGAACCATGCATTGGTACCCCCTTTGACCGAAAAAGGTATTCAAGCTGTTTTGTTTACAGGAAAAAACTCAAATTCGCTTATCTTGCGCTTATAAGACACCAATGAATGTGGCATTTGGTCACGTGACAACATGTGGCCGTTAGCTTTGGCGCCTCGTGTTTTGAGTGAAAGTTTATGAATTTGGATTACCAAACAATGCCCCCTCACATTCAGACTGGTGCTGAGAGCGATTTTAAGGTAAATTTTTTATTTTTACAGCGTTCACATGAGGTCACAGATAGTGAAAGGACCGTATTCACTTTTCAGTTGGCTCACGTGCGAAGCGAAAGTGATTCTATTATTTCATCTTCTGTCCGTCATCCGTCTGCCATGGTCTGTGTCGAAAACTTTAACGTTGGCATTTTCTCGGAGACTATTCAAGCCATAGTCTTCCAACTTGGCCCAAGGATACTTTGTGTCAAGACCTTTCCAAACATAGCAATTTGAGTGACCTCTCACAAAGGGGAAGGTCACAGGGGCTTAGAAAATATAGGTAAAAAATAGCTATATTTTGACATAATTTATTTTTTTCTAAAATATTATTCACAACTTCAAACCCAAACTTGGTACTAAGATAACCTGAGGGTAAGACCTTTCAATTCATACTAATTTGGTTGATTCCTCGGAAAGGTCAAGGGTCACAAGAGCTCAGAAAATAGGTCCAAAATAGCCATATTTTGTCAAAAGATGATTTTTTTCTCAAATACTGCAAACGTGGAGAGGGTCACAGGCTTGCAAATGTGTGTAAAATACCAATTGTTGATAAAATTGTAGGTATTATGCACATTTTCACACAATTTTCAATCAAATTTGGCACACAGGTGATGATAAGACCTTCCTATCATGTATACTAGTTCAGTCAACTCTATGATATCATAAAGGTCAAGGGTCACGGGTGTTTGACAGCTGTGTGAAAACTAATTAGATTTTGAGAAAACATGGATTTTGCTGGTGCAAAATGTCATCTCTTTGTCACAAGGGACACACATGTTACATCTAAAATCCACATTATTGTCTGTTAAATCAAGATCTATGCCCTTTGGAGATGGGTGGCGTTTGCCTATTGATGGCACTGTTTTTATCAGTCAGCAACACAATATCTGTTGCTTGTCCATCAGTCCTTTCAATGGGCTTAGGCGAACTTGGCGGCGCCCGTCTCCTCTCCAAGTATTTCAACTGACTGAAAGACGCGTCAGCCCCTCACAACATTTCGCCCGCCAGCAGAAGCGGTTACCGGGGTGTGGCTAGGTAAAGGACCTGGAGCCAGCTGTGAGAGTTGAGTGCCATGTGAAGACCAGTGCTCCCGCCTGCCCCAAGAGGCGCTGCTGGCTGAAAAGTCAAAGGTACTACTTCTCCATGAACACTCTACACCCCCAGAATAAGAATAACATGCCGGATCGGTCGGGGCCCGGATCACCAACGACCGCGCACCCCATTGGAGGTCTCCAGGGTGGGGGCGACAAGTGTGTTACTGGAACCAAACCCACCATCAAGCTGCCCACGCAAGGAATAACTATCGGAACTTGGAACGTTCGCACACTCTACCAGTGCGGCAAAGTGAAGGAACTCACCCACGAGTTGAAGCGCTATCGCTGGGACATTGTAGGACTTGCAGAAGTTCGATGGACAGGCTTCGGAGAAACAACAACAGATGAAGGCCATAAAATCTGGTTCAGCGGAAAAGAAACCAAGCACGAACATGGCGTAGCTTTTATCGTAAGGAAAGAGGTGGTTGGAACTGTCATCAGCTGCACCCCCGTGTCAAGCAGACTAATCTCCATCCGCATCTCCGCCCGACCGCACAACATCACTATCATACAAGTATACGCTCCAACAGCAGACCATGATGATGAAGAATTAGAAGAATTTTACGAACAACTGGACAACATCATCAAGAAAACACCTAAGAAAGACATTCTGACTGTCCTCGGTGACTGGAATGCAAAGATCGGCCCTGACGCCTACCAACAATGGGCAGGAACAGCTGGCAAGTTTGGCCTTGGAGAAACAAATGACAGAGGCCTGCGACTTTTAGAGTTCGCAGAGAGTCACCGTCTCACCGTTGCTAATACCCTCCATCCACACAAGAAGTCAAGAACAGTGACATGGCAATCGCCAGGAGGCCTGGTCCATAACCAGATTGACTTCATCTTGCTGCCTCGACGATTCAAATCCAGCGTTAACAAAGCACAAACGAGGTCCTTTCCTGGCGCTGATATTGGCAGCGACCACAACCTCGTCCTTACTAGCCTCAAGTTGAAGCTGGCATTGAAACGAGATAGCAAGAACCCTCGCATCAGATTCGACCTCCAGAAGCTAAAAGACCCGGAAGTAGAAGAGCTCTTCCAAGCCCAGGTGGGAGGCAGATTTGCAGCCTTGGCTACTTTGGACTGCGACGTAGACACCCTTGCTGGAAATATAAAAGAGGTGTTACTTTCTACAGCAGAAGAAGTGCTGGGGAAGCAGAGGAAGCGCAAACAGCCCTGGGTCACCGATGACATCCTCGATCTCTGTGATGAGAGGAGAGCCTGGAAGAAAAAGAGAGGCCAAGACCTCACATCAGCAAACAAGTACAGACTTGTCAACAAGAAGATCAGGAAGAGGATGAAAGAAGCCAAAGAAGATTGGATTGAAGACCAGTGTTGTAGCGTGGAAGAGGGCATGGCAAATGGCAACAGCAAGAAGGCTTATGAAACGCTAAGGACCCTCACCAAGACTCAACAGCGAACAGCCACAGTCATCGAAGACAGCAGCGGCCAACTCCTTACGGAAAACACTGCTGTACTAAACAGATGGACTGAGTACTGCCGAGACTTGTATAACTACAAGGCTGAGCCAGACACCAGCATCCTCCAAAACAACCAGGCTGGGGCCAGGAAGGCTGAAGACCTGCCAGTGTTAGCTGAAGAGGTGGAAGCAGCCGTACGCGGCCTGAAGGGAGGAAAGTCTCCAGGTGTAGACAATGTACCTGCTGAACTGTTGAAACATGGAGGAGAAGTAACAACGAAGGTCCTCACTACACTCTGTCAAAAGATCTGGGAGCAAAAGAAATGGCCAGTAGAATGGACACAGTCTCTAGTGATCCCGCTCCCCAAGAAAGGAAACCTGAAACAGTGCCAGAACTACAGAACTATCAGTCTGATAAGTCACCCTAGCAAAGTAATGCTTAGAATCATTCTCAACCGCCTCAAAACTTTCGCCGAGGAACTGCTGGCAGAAGAACAGGCTGGCTTCAGAGTTGGAAGAAGCACTGTAGAGCAGATTTTCAACTGCCGCGTCCTGATCGAGAAACATCTGCAGCATCAGCGCGAACTCTACCACAACTTCATTGATTTCAGGAAAGCATTTGATCGCGTCTGGCACGACGGACTCTGGCAAGTCATGAGATCGTTCAACATAGAGGAGGGACTGATCCAAATGATAGAAGCGCTTTACAAGAACGCCTGCAGCGCGGTTCTACTTAACAATCAGTCAGGCGAGTTCTTCAGGACGACGATCGGTGTCCGTCAAGGATGCCTGCTCTCTCCTGTCCTTTTCAACATATTCCTGGAGAAGATCATGCAGGAAACCCTCCACGACCACCATACTTCAATCTCTATTGGTGGCAGATCCCTGTGCAATCTTCGATTCGCAGACGACATTGACCTCATGGCAGGCAGCAATAGTGAGCTCCAAAACCTGACAGACAAACTTTCAAGTAGCGCAGGGTCTTATGGCATGGAGATCAGTACGGATAAAAGCAAAGTGATGATCAACACCACAAGCGACAGCAGCAGCAACATTCACATGAATGGCCAAAAGCTAGAAGAGGTCAATAGCTTCAAGTACTTGGGAGCCACCCTGTCCAAAGACGGTAGTTGCATAGCAGAGATCCGTATCAGGATAGGTACAGCAACATCCGCAATGGCCAGGCTGGACAGGATATGGCGAAGTAACTCCATCAGCTTCACCATCAAGTACAGGCTTTACAAGTCCCTCATAGTGTCTATTCTACTCTACGGCTGTGAGACTTGGACACTGCTTGCAGACTCAGAAAAGAAAATCCAGGCCTTTGAGAACAAGTGCCTGAGGAAGTTGCTCCGCATCTCGTACCGCGAGCACAAGACCAACGAATATGTACGGAGCATCGTCACTTCCCTGGTGGGCCCACATGAACCCCTTCTGGCAACCGTGAAACGGCGCAAGCTTGCTTGGTTTGGCCACGTGACCCGACACAACACCTTGTCCAAGACTATCCTCCAAGGCACTCTCGAAGGAAGTCGTCGGCGAGGTCGTCAGAGAAAGAGTTGGGTCGCAAACATAAAAGAATGGACCGAACTCGAGATGTCAGACTTGCTTGCCAGCGCCCAAAATAGAACTCAGTGGAGAGCACTGTCTGTTGCTGCTGCCTTTCAGTCCCCCCAACGCCCAGTTCGGGCAAGGGACTGATGATGATGATGAACACAATATCCAGATTGATCTTGCGGGTGGTGGGATCATTTTTATGTGACTGAGTATGTGTGTGTGTGTGTGTGTGTGTGTGTGTGTGTGTGCGTACACCAAATGACTAAAATGGGTTTCTTTCTTTACCATCCTTATGCAATCTGGGTGTGTGTGAAATTCTGGGTGGCCAGATCAGACACCCATTTTTTCTGAGGGTTGTTTCTGTATTATCTTTCATTCAAAAGTCAGAAAAAAATATCAAAATACGATGTCCCCATTTTAACAGATTTACTTCATCGTTGTGTTTCAGGGATGCCCTGGGCCTGTGTGTGGACACGGAAGCGGCCGGAGTGTTTTCAGATCAATTTGATTGGTCCAACACCGATGAACGGAGTTGTTTCCCTTGCTTAAACGTCTTTCGTCTCCAACAGACACACCGGCCATTCTTTCGCGTTTGCAGAGGTACTTTATGCAATATTTCTTAGTTAAGAGCACGCCCAAATGTACTTGTTCAGTGCAGTTATTTAACTGAGAGATGTCCCCGATACCCGTTTGGCCCAGAAAAATAAGGCGTCTGCTTCAAACGTGTCTTCGGCCTCTCGGCCGCTCTGACCGTTGAGTCTTGTAGTAAATGATAATAGAACCCCACGATTTTAACAAAAGCTTTCTTCTTCAATGAAAGGAATTCGTTCAATAACCCCATTACAAGTCAATCTGCCACGCGATTTTGTTTCTTCTTTCTTTTTTTTTTTTTTTTCTTCTGACGTGTTAACTTGCCACATGCATGCACAGTATCAGTTGACTTTTTTTTTTAAAAACAAAAATGGCGCCAGATTTCAATCCTCGTTCGCAAAACTGCCTCGCGATTCGAAGAACGAATGTCCACAAACAGGTCTTTAGGAATGTGCAACTGAAGTGTCGCTTTTTACTGTATTGCCAGTTTTTAGTTCTCAGGGTCACCCTGGTCAGCCCCACAGGGTGGGTTTTTATCTCTATTCTGGGGCATGCATGTGTTTCTGTCTACCCTTTGTCCATTCACCTGTATTTGCCTTTTTAAAACTCTCCCTACTGTCTGCACTGCCTGTAGCTCTTGATATTGGATGTGTGTTGCTAAATGGTCTTAGCTTTATGTCTTGGCCCCATGTGTTAGGTTTATTTAACTCATTCTACCCCAGACACACCACGGCAGGATAAGGATCCACCATGATAGTTCAAGGGTGATGCCAGAATAGCTTGGCGCCCAGAATAGCTTGGCGCCTACGGGCGCCAAGCTATTCTGGCATCTCCTTGAACTATCATGGTCGATCTGTGCCCTGCACTGCAATGCAGTCTTGAGAGGACAGGGGCAAAATTTAAGGATTTTAGTGTTGGGGTAGAATGAGTTAACGTATTTGACCAGCAGGCGACATACATGGCAATGTTCTGTTTTAGGTGGGTTTTTTTTTTCACAAGCAGTGCAGGCACGTCCTGAGAAAGCCTAGTGGCTGTCGGGACGTTAAGCAATGTACAATCAATCTGATTCAAAATGTCAGTTGGTTTACATGGTTGTATTGGACATGTTCTCAGCAACACCGTTTTGGTCACACCGGCTCAGGACTTTCTGGCACACACCCAGCGCCGGATGGCAGCAGGATGTCCAAACCCATCGGGATCTATGCTGCAGAATCATGGCCCCCCAGCCTCTGCCACAGAGGGTGCGTCTGGTAGGAGGGTGCATGGATGGCAGCGGAATGCTCCCAATTACAAACTGGTAAGTAAAGTGATTCTATGATCATCTTCATTTTATTGGCTGGCGTGCGTGCGAAGCAAAAGTGAGTTTATGTTCTGGGCCACTGGTCGTCCGTCCGTCGTCCATGGTAAACTTTAATCATTCTACCCCAACACCAAAATCCTTAAATTTTGCCCCTGTCCTCTCAAGACCGCATTGCAGCGCAGGACACAGATCGACCATGATAGTTCAAGGGTGATGCCAGAATAGCTTGGCGCCCGTAGGCGCCAAGCTGTTCTGGCATCACCTTTGAACTATCATGGTCGATCCTTATCCCAGGGGTGGGATTCTTCCGCGTTTCCGCAGATTTCCGCGGAAATTCTTTCACAATTCCGCTGAAGCATATTTATTTTCCGCGTCTAATAACAACGAAAAAGACGAAAAAAAAAGAAAAAAAAATCTTCTTAAATGGCAAAAAAAAAGCTCAAATGGGTTGGATTTGTATGTAGTTTGGTTCACTATCGCCCGACACTTCCGGTAGCTTTAGGTCGCAGTGGAAAATGGCGGTGAAAAAGGATATTGTCCAAGACAAAGTGCCGTTTAGTGTGCATCTGAACATAAACTGGTACGCACATTCCATTTTTATACTGCAGATCAGGAGTGTCATAACAAAGTTGATTATTTGATTTTTCGGCCGCTGAAAATGAAGGACATGAACACCCCCCCCCCTCCCCCCCCTGTCGTTTGATTTTCCGCGTTTTCTTTCTTACTAGAATCCCACCCCTGTTATCCTGCTGTGGTGTGTCTGGGGGTAGAATGAGTTAACGGTGGCATTTTCTCGGAGACTATTCAAGCCACATTCTTCAAGCTTGGCCCAAGGATACTTTGTGGCAAGACCTTTTTAAACATGCCAATTTGAGTGACCTCTCTCAAAGGGTCACGCAGGGTTGACAAATGTGTGAAAACTGCTTGCATTTTCAGAAAACCTGGATTTTGACTGCTGTGCAGAAGCCAGCCCTCGTCACCGAGGTCACACATGTAAATCGGTCATACACGGGATTACTCTTTTTATTCTTGTGCAAGGCCCCTTTAAACCAAAATTGGGCTGTTTCTGTTTCTAATGCAGCTTTGGTTTTAATCTTTCTTTCTTTCTTTCTTTCTCCAGTTGGCAAATGGCGCCTGGGATGGACCCGAGACTGAGAGCAGTGCCAGCGCATCGCAATACGAGGGCAGTGATGACGAGGAGTTTGTTCCTGGCTCGAGCTCACCGGATTCAGAGGGTGTGTCGGCATCAATTGCTGGGATCTCTGACATAGACAGTATTGTATCGACTATGTTAGATTTCATCAAAGTGGCAGGTTCGGGGTGGCCAGGTGTTAGTGACGCTAGTACCAGC
Organism: Semisulcospira habei; assembly: GCA_036245525.1. Lineage (NCBI taxonomy): Eukaryota > Metazoa > Mollusca > Gastropoda > Semisulcospiridae > Semisulcospira > Semisulcospira habei. The sequence continues at coordinate 83,490,318 of BTPG01000008.1, read as the reverse complement.
AAGGTGCAGTGTGCGTTAGGGGGTGGCAATGAGAATGTGGATAGGCAGGAGGAACATGATGCTGGAAAGAGTGGGGAAAGAGCACTTACACAAGAAACAGGTGTGCACGTGTCGCAGAGAGGGAAAGGAAAGTACAAATGGGACAAGAAACATGCATGCAAATTGTGTGGCAAGCTTGTCTTGAAAATGAGCACGCACTTACAAGATGTCCATGCAGATGAGGCAGACGTTGCTAAAATTTTGTCGATGAAAAAAGGGACCAAGCAGAGACGTCGAGCATGGATCAGACTACAAGATGAGGGTGATTACATGCATAACGTTGCTGTTCTTGAAAACAAATCCGGATGTTTGATTCCTAAGTATCGCACCAAAACTAGTAAGGTAGACGACCTTCTCGCCTGTAGCCATTGCAAAGGGCTCTATCAAAAAAAGCTGATCTCTGTACACTCAAAACGTTGCTGTCAGAAGCCAGGAGGGTTTCAGATCACTCGGCGAGGAGACGCCGTGCGCCGTGGTCGCCTAATGCTTCCAATACCCTTAGACGTTGAATTTTCATTCTACCACAAGGTCTTGGCTAGCCAGAGAGATGATGAGATAAGCCGTCTCATCAGAACTGACCCCTTGCTTCTTGAGTATGGAAAGAGATTATTTGACCGCAGGGACATTGAAGAACACACGGCTGGACAAATCAGCTCCAGGATGCGGGAGTTAGGGAGACTATTAAAGATTATCAGAGTGAGGTCAGAAATGAAAATCGCAAGTTTAAATGCTGTGATCAATTCAGCTAGCTTTGATCATGTTGTCCTGGCTGTAAAAGAGCTAGCAGATTTTGATGAGGACACACATCAGTTCAAAAAAGGCAATCTCGCAATGCGCATAGGCCATGCTTTGAAAAAGTGTTCACAGATCAAACAGTCACAGGCATCCAAACAGCTTGGGCAGGGTTCAGACGACAGGTGGCGACAGGAGCTCTCTGAGGCGCAGCGGTTTGACTCTGTCTTCAATGGGGACTGGTATGATTGTGTGTCCGCTACAGCAGCCCAGTCGGTCGGGAAAATGACCATGAACAAACCCAAGCTGATCCCATCATGTGAAGATGTGAGGAAGGTCCAACAGCTTCTTGAGACAAGGATGGTTTCGGAAGATTATCCGACAGTGGTTAAAGCAACTCTTTGTGCTGTATCACTTTTCAACCGAAAACGAGGGGGAGAAGTTCAGAGAATGAAGGTGTCAGACTTCCAGAATGCTAAGATTGGATCGATCACCAATCAAGATATCTTGAAAGGTCTCACAGAGGTTGAGAAGAAAATGGTGAATCATTTTCAGCGAGTGGAAATCAGAGGCAAGTTTAATAGGAGTGTTCCCGTTTTGCTGACGAAGAAGATGATGACAACTGTGGACAGAATCCTTCAAATGAGGCAATCAGTGCCAGCTCTCGCTGATTCCCAGTACATCTTTGCCACACCTTCTGGTCAGAGGCCTTACAGAGGCCATGATGTTCTGAAGGCCCATGCCCTAGAAGCAGGGGTGTCATACCCAGCCATGTTCACATTTACTCAGTTGCGGAAGCAGGTTGCAACTTTGGCTCAGTCAATGGCCATCTCGGAGTTAGACCAGGATCAGCTGGCAGATTTCCTTGGCCATGATATTCGGATACATCGCCATATCTACCGCCAACCTCAAGATGTCCTTCAAAAGGCAAAAGTGGCAAAGATTCTTCTGTCAGTTAACAATGGGATGACAGATTTTGAGAGTTGCATTAGAGCTGAGCTGGGCGATGATGAAGAGATTGACTTTGACAATGAAGACACATCAGAAACTGGCAGAGAGGTCTCGGGGGGAACAGCACCTGTGAATGAAGCAAGTAGCAAGTCAGCAACACAGGAATCGATGAGCATGACGGAGAAAAGACGTCCAGAGCCTGATGACAATCTAGATAGTTTTGATGATGACAGTACTGCGTCAGCTCCTGTTCGAAAGAAAGCTAGATTTACAAGGAAACCATGGGGGGAAGCTGAAGAGAAAGCTGTTCAAACTCGTTTCAAGGCACACCTCGTCATGAACAAACTTCCTGGAAAGGCCGAGATACAGTATGCAATGGCAGAGGAACCTGCACTTAGACATAGGCGCTGGACAAACATTAAGGATTACGTCCGCAACAGACTGAAAAAGTTACAAAAGAAATGAATCGAGGTTCCCCGCCACTCGCGGCATTTTCGATTTCATACAGATTTATTACATGAGTGTTATTATTGGGGTGGTTTCAGCATGTATAGCCTGCTTTTTTTTTCTTTTTTTTTTTATCTGATGGACGCCTGGATCATTTGTGACCCTCTCTCACAAAATCAGTCTTAAGAACTCGCATTTTGGATGTTTTGACATATATACATTTATGAAAACTACAGTGTTTGCTGATTACTGTGATATATGACTGTATGCTGTAGTGCAAAAATTGTAAAAGCTGTTAAGTGTTTAAAGTTGTTAAAGCCTCCGGCGGCCATTTTGAGAAAACAGCCTGTGAAGTTTCTCTGTGCAGCATAATTGGGGCCAAGGGCAGACTTTTAAAATCATTTTTTACCTATTTAATGGCATTTTTCATGATAAAGATTTTAACCATACGATACTTTGGTGTATGTAGAATACATTTCTCCCAAAAAGTGAAAATGCCCCAGATTGACCCCCACCACATATTATTGCGTGTAGTGCTGATTGGCTCGCTGCGAGTTAAGACTGGTTTCGTGAGAAAGGGTCACATTTTGTATACTGTATAACCTTTGGATTTGCAAAACGAAACAGCCGGCTGGGGACAAAAGACAATATAATAAGATGAGAAAACCATTGACAATGTAAAGATTGATTACAAGAGTGGTTTGGGGGGGGGGAGGTGGGGCGGATCATTTTGTAATATACTGCATGCCATTTTAAAAACTCTGCAAATGAAAGAATGGTTGGTTGTACTGCATACCATTTTTAAAACTCTGCAAATGAAAGAATGGTTGGTTGTTTGTTGGAGATGAAAGACGTTAAATAAAGGCTGAAGTTTCAAGTGATTTCTTATGTTGTCAGTTAATTAATTAATGTCAGTGTTCTGTTCTGTCATTTTAACTCATTCTACCCCAAGATCGGAATCCCCAAATGTTGAAGTCGTCTTCAGAAGACTGCGTTGCAGTGCAGGACACAGATCCACCTTGATGGTTCAAGGGTGATGCCAGAATAGCTTGGCGCCCATAGGCGCCAAGCTATTCTGGCATCACCCTTGAACTATCATGGTGGATCTTTATTTTGCTGTGGTGTGTCTGGGGTAGAATAAGTTAAGCCCAAATGTTGAAGTCGTCTTCAGAAGACTGCGTTGCAGTGCAGGACACAGATCCACCACGATAGTTCAAGGGTGATGCCAGAATAGCTTGGCGCCCATAGGCGCCAAGCTATTCTGGCATCACCCTTGAACTATCGTGGTGGATCTTAAATTTTGCTTAAGTTAAGTGTTCGTTTCTTCGTCTGGGTCTTTTTCTATCTTTGATATTTTTCCACACTTTTTGACCCGCATCATAGTCATACTGAGGCTAATAGCTTCAAATCTGTTCACTGCCATAATTCTATGCAAGCTACATTACAGTACTTACAGATGAGGACATAGACCAATGGCTTTAGTTCAAGGGTGGTGCCACAATAGCTTGGCGCCTAGAGGCACCAAGCTATTCTGGCACTAACCCTTGGACTATTTCAGTTACACTAGTTGCACACACTGGTGTATTCCGAATGATAAGGGTTAATATTCAAAATGCTCTGTTGCTGTTTGTCTGAAACTCCAGAGTACCCAAAAACACACAAAAAAAGTCCTTTAATTTCCAGAATACATTATGTTGATATGCCATGATAAACTGTTTTGCTTCAAAAGGACAAAACGCAGCAATGTTTAAAAGATTTCCTCTGTAAAAATCATAATCGAAAGGTTTCGGGCCAGTGTTTATTGAATTTTGCACCATACTATGTAAAGAATGTTAAAGCACACATACACATTTAAGTTGGGAAAAAAAATTAATGTGAAAAAGAAGTATTCCATGAACTTGACCTTATTACAGACGCCTACTGTTGTGAAGACACCCATTTTGACTGTAATGCCAGTCAGTTTTGTGTGAGAGAGACACCCACCCACTTTATTGGCAGAAACCCATTTTTTCGGCATCTAGTGCCTCTGTTTCTAGAGACCCCACCCGGGTCTGCCCTGGGGGACTTGGGTGGGGTTAGGTATTTTTTAGTTCCCAGGGTCACCCTGGTCAGCCCCACAGGGTGGGTTTTTCTCTCTATTCTGGGGCATGTGTTTCTGTCTACCCTTTGTCCATTCACCTGTATTTGCCTTTTTAAAACTCTCCCTACTGTCTGCACTGCCTGTAGCTCTTGATATTGGATGTGTGTTGCTGAATGGTCTTAGCTTTATTTAGGCCCCATGTGTTAGGTTTATTTAACGTATTTGACCGGCTGGCGACATACATTCAATGTTCTGTTTTGGTTTTTTTTCACAAGCAGTGCAGGCACGTCCTGAGAAAGCCTTGTTGCTATCGGGACGTTAAGCAATGTACAATCAATCAATCAATCTGTTTCTAGAAAATGTCTATTTTATTTTAAGTTATAGAGCTTAGTTATAAGGTGGAGTTCTAAACATTCGCATCAATTCCAGAGCCCTAGAATAAATAGAAATATGGGAACCCATTTTCACATGAAAGGGTAGGTAACCCATTGTGAGGCTTGTGTGCGCCTGTGTGTGTGTGTGTGTGTGTGTGTGTGTGTGTGTGTGTGTGCGTGCGTGCGCATGTGTGTGTACACGGAAGGGCTCAAATGGGTTACTGTCTTTACCATCCTTATGAAAACTGAGCCCCACCCGGGTCTGCCCTGGGGGACTTGGGTGGGGTTAGGTATTTTTTAGTTCCCAGGGTCACCCTGGTCAGCCCCACAGGGTGGGTTTTTCTCTCTATTCTGGGGCATGTGTTTCTGTCTACCCTTTGTCCATTCATCTGTATTTGCCTTTTTAAAACTCTCCCTACTGTCTGCACTGCCTGTAGCTCTTGATATTGGATGTGTGTTGCTAAATGGTCTTAGCTTTATTTAGGCCCCATGTGTTAGGTTTATTTAATGTATTTGACCGGCTGGCGACATACATTCAATGTTCTGTTTTGTTTTTTTTTCACAAGCAGTGCAGGCACGTCCTGAGAAAGCCTTGTTGCTGTCGGGACGTTAAGCAATGTACAATCAATCAATACCTTATGAAAACTGGGGGGGGGGTGGGGGGGGGGGGGGGGGGGTGTTAAAATCTGGGTGACCAAGTCAGACACCCATTTTTTCTGAGGGTTGTTTCTGCATTGTCTTGGGGTAAAGATTCATAAAAAATCAAAAGATCAGTTTTTCTCGTTTTGGCGTTAAAACATGCACTTTTGTGTTTAACAGACACGCCTGTAGTGTGTTTGAAAACTTGTCCCTCCCAGCAATGTGTGTGTTGTGCGCACAGAACCCTGAAAATGAGCGTGTATGTATTACATCACCCTTCTCAGCTATAAATAACTTCATAGCTGATATGGGTCAGGGGGGATATTTTGTTGTTTCAGGGAGTAAACTTGTTTATGTTTCTACAAAATTAGGTTTGTTATTTGAGGGTGTGGTTGTTTTGTTAAAAAAAGTGTTGAGTTGTAATGTACTTCCGGGGTGATGTGGAGAAAGGTGATGTCTAGTGATACGTTCACCAGGGACTTAGCCTAGACGTTTTCTACGTTTGTTTCCATGTCAGATGAAGAATATTTGATCTGAAACGTCGTTCTTTGTTTCTATTTTAAAGGGTTTTCCGCCACTATCTTCTGTTTTAGTTTGACTTAGCCTATAATTATATTCGTGCGCCGGTTGCTAAGAAGTGAAGTGATTGTATTAGTGCGCATTGTAAGAGAGGACGTTTAGACTTTGGGTGAGGCTGCTGTTGTCTTTTGTCCTGCTCGACTTTTTGGTTGAACCTGTTGCTTTATTTTGTAGGTTTGTCGATGTTATCAATGCCGCATCTCCTTTTGGATTGTATGCACAAATTGATTGAATGGAAATGACGTCACAGAGTCAGCGTCGTTTCATGCGTCGTCTGCTACAGTCAGTCATTTAGTGCAGTTAAAAGAGTGCAGGCTTGGATGGGCCATTTTCTGATGTAATAGTAAAGTATTATTTGTGTGAATGCTGTCCGTTTGAAGGAAGGTTGATTGATTGTACATTGCTTAACGTCCCGACAGCAACAAGACTTTCTCAGGACGTGCCTGCACTGCTAGTGACAAAAACTCAACAGAATATTGAATGTACGTCACCAGCCGGTCCAATACGTTAAATAAAACCTACGACATGGGGCCTAAATAAAGCTAAGACCATTTAGCAACACACATCGAATATCAAGAGCCACAGGCAGCGCAGACAGTAGGGAGAGTTTAAAAAAGGAAAATGCAGGTGAATGGACCAAGGGTAGACAGAAACACATGCCCCCGGAATATAGAGAAAAAACCCACCCTGTGGGGCTGACCAGGGTGCCCCTGGGAACTAAAAAGTCCCCCAGGGCAGACCCGGTTGGGGGTGTTTGAAGGAAGGACTGGAAAGTCGAGTGTTGAGGGCAGACCGGTTGGGGGTGTTTCAGGGAAGGACTGGAAAGTCGAGTGTTGAGCGAAGAGAGAAGGCGAGGATGGGAAAAATATCCAGCACTATACGTTGGAATAGATGCATATCAGTTACGACACGCTTGTAAATTAAAACACTTTTAACCCCACCCGGGTCTGCCCTGGGGGACTTGGGTGGGGTTAACTACTTTTTATTTCCCAGGGGCACCCTGGTCAGCCCCACAGGGTGGGTTTTTCTCTCTATTCTGGGGCATGTGTCTCTGTCGGCCCTTTGTCCATTCACCTGTATTTGCCTTTATAAAAACTCTCCCTACTGTCTGCACTGCCTGTAGCTCTTGATATTGGATGTGTGTTGCTAAATGGTCTTAGCGTAGGCCCCATGTGTTAGGTTTATTTAATGTATTTGACCGGCTGGCGACATACATTCAATGTTCTGTTTACGTTGTTTTTTCACAAGCAGTGCAGGCACGTCCTGAGAAAGCCTTGTTGCTGTCGGGACGTTAAGTAATGTACAATAAAACACTTTTAACATTAAGAAAAGTTGAGTTAAAAGAGGTTTTAAAAACAGTTTTCATAAAAACTTTTGCCCGACACGCTTCTAAAAACAACATTTTCTTAGTTTTAAACCTTGTACCGCGCCATAAACGCCGCGATTGCTTTTCAGTCTTAGCTGTCCTATAGTGTGGAATGTGGGACTTTGCCAACTGGATCCATCTGGTGCACTCCAAATGAGTATTTGTGAGTGGTTCGACGTGCAACTCAGTGTGCGCCTCTGAAATGACCTACTAATGAAAATCTTTCATTCATAAGAGCGCATTGAGCAGCTCTATAAACCAAAAGTGATGACCCCCTCCCCCCCCCCTCCCCCCCCCCCCCCCCCCCCGCCCCCACACACACTTCTCCCCCCCCCTCCCCCAACCCCCTTACAACCCCACTCAAACAATCATAATAGTAAAATCAACCAAAGGTATCTTTAGTGAGGTATTTTCACTGTAATCCCAGTTTTGTGTGAGAGGCACCCACTTTTTGGGTAAAAACCCATTTTTTTCCATCCAGTGGCTCTGTTTCTAGAAAATGTCTATTTTATTTTAAGTTGTAGAGCTTAGTTATAAGGTGAGTTCTAAACATTCGCATCAACTCCAGAGCCCTAATAAATAGAATATATGGGAACCCATTTTCACATAAAATGGTAGGTAACCCACTCTGAGGGTTTTGTGTTCATGTGTGTGTGTGTGTGTGTGTGTGTGTGTGTGTGTGTGTGTGTGTGTGTGTGTGTGTGTGGTGTGAATTCTGTATATATACAGACGTTACTACTTGTGGATTAAGCTGAAAGGGAGGTCCTTTTGGTGATTTAATAGTGGAGGTGGTGCAATATTTGTACCTTAACTCATTCAGTCTCGACACACCACAGCAACACGATTAAAACATTCTGCCCCAGGACCGAAATCCCCACATTTAGTTGAAGTTGCCCTCTAAAGGACTGTATTACAATTCTAGAGACAGACCGAGCATGATAGTTCAAGGGTGTTGCCATAATAGCTTGGCGCCCGCATCAAAATATGGGGATTTCGGTCCTTGGGCAAAATGTTTTAATCGTGTCATATTAATGATTCTGGAACTATTCTATTCAACGTTACGAAAGACAGTCAATAATATACCGTCTTTGATGTTACTAACATTTGTGATATTATGTTAATATGTTGTGATAGTGCGGCGGCAGGCAAAAGCAAAATATCCTTGTATGGAAAATACATTTCTTGATTCTAGAATTGCGTGCGTATGTGTGTGTGCTGCTGACAGCCAGAAACACACACACACACACACACAAACACACACACACACACACACACACACACACACACACACACACACACACACACACACACACACACACACACACACACACACACACACACACACGGCCACTGAGTAGAGTCTTTGTTCACTTGTATTGATTTTATTTCCACTTCAATGTCTCTTCAGTTTGCGAAAATAATATCCACAAAATTACTTTGTCCTGGAACAAACAAACAAATAATGAACATACAAACACACAAACAAACGAAAACCACACAAAGCATATACAGGGCATCTCTCACATTATTTTTGGCAGCAGGTATTTCTTTCAGTGCAGATTTTAGGAAAATAGAAAATCTACAGGGGATAACAGGCGTCAGTTAAAGGTGAAACGTGGGACACATCACTGTACGCAAAAAACCGAAGGTTTTGAAATATTGAATAATCAATCCAGACCAAAAAAGTGACTGCAAAGCGTGTAATATGCAAAGAAGTACCCAACGGAGAAAGAAACACGCTTAGAAAGGACGGGTACAACACAATTTATTAATATTTCGGGTAAATACCCTTTGTCAAAATAGACAAACAAACAAACATTCCTTCTGCCAATGAAGATACGTAGCGGCTAATCTCTCTGTTTGTTTGTTTGTCTATTTTGACAAAGGGTATTTACCCGAAATATTAATAAATTGTGTTGTACCCGTCCTTTCTAAGCGTGTTTCTTTCTCCGTTGGGTACTTCTTTGAAATATTGAAATACACTGGCACTGATTTTGGTTTGACAAACGAAAGAAACGCGGAGGAAAAGCAACACACGTACTGAAAATACCTTGCATTGGTGTGGGATTTATTTGTGTTTTTTTATTTATTTTTCCTGACGTGACAAATGCGGCTTGAAATCGTAACACCCGAAAATCGTTCATCGTTTAGATTCACATTCAGACCAGAAAACCTTATCGGCCCATGCCAAGTTGACTAGTCTATTCATCCGAGATACATACGACCAAAAAAAAATAAAAATAAAAAAATGTGTCTCCCATTTTCCCGTGGTCACTCGACTCGTTACACAGACCAGACCGCTTGGCATGCCAGCCTTACGGTATCCGGATATTATACGGCGCGCAGGTGTCCAGCTCTCACGAGGTCGGGTACCCGATGCGCAAAACAAAACGTCCTCGGACCGACCTCAGCCTTAGCTGACGTCGGCCCGAGAACCTTCTGCTTACCATGCGGTTTTCTTCCCGACAAGTCTACGGAAACTCAGCACTACTTGACATTAGCGCCATCGCAAACAACGCCGCGGCCGGTCTGGCATTATGGCGTCCGGATACCCCAAAATGACTACTGAGGCTGAACTGTAATCTTTAACTCATTCTAGACGCGCCGCATCCGGAGACGCGGCACAAAGCGTAACTGAAGCCGCGTATCCCGGCGGCAGTCACGAATGCGGCACGTCTCGAATGTGTTAATTAAAACTTCGGTAGTGCGCAGTTGCCTTCAAACACCCATTTCCAAAGTCTTCAGGAACATATAGAACGAGATTATTGCCCCCCCCCCCCCCCCCCCAAAATCGACCGTGCTAGCTCAAGGGTTGACGGATAAGCTTGGTGCCTAGGAGAGAGCCATAATAGTCTCGCACTACCCCCTGAACTAGAAAGATCCGTCGCCGGCTCTATCTCTCATGGCTAGTTTGACGTAAAAGCATGGCTCCACAACTTCGGGCCCAAAATCATGCACAGAGTCCTTGGAGCTAAATGTGTTTTTAGCTGGGCTAATGAACCTCAGTTTTGCGTTGCCTATATGCTCCATTTAACGCATTCGAGTCGTGCTGCATCCGGATACGCGGCTGAAGCCGCGTATCCGGATGCAGCACGACTCGAATGCGTTAAATTTGAAAAAATAAATGAGTACGACTGAAAATACTCAACAAGAAAACACGCTGTGACGCACGATCTGAAGACATGGATACAACCATTATAAAAAGTGGAAAACTATACGGCGATGTGCAAAACAGGGTTCTTCACATCGATTTACACACAACAACGGCACATAGACCAACAGCACATTTACGTCACAACTACACAGGCAGCATTGCACATTACTAAGTTATGTAGTACACATATTATTCACTACACATGTAGCGTGATGCCTTACACATGAATTTTACGCAAGAGGAACACATTCTATCCACTAGACGTGCAATACACATAGGCATGTAGGTCTAGTACACATTTACTACACATTATTACTCTTTACATCTGTTGTAATTACACATGTAGTGCACAACACAGGTAGTGCACAACACATGTACTATTACAATTATACAATAGTACACACCGGCAACGATTAAGCTGTATCACAAGGTACACATACGTTAACTGTATTACACACTACACACGCAGTCAGTAATACAAATAAAAATGAACCTACAAAAACCTAATGCCAATATATAGTAGACATATAAATGCACAACTGAACCAACCGATGAATTTTGATACAAAGAGTTTAATTGAAAACATATTTTATTTTATTTTATTTTTTTCTCAATGTAAAGTGTTCAAAATATTTTTTGAACAACTATCACTGTCACGAGTTAACATACACAGCACTAAACAACGCACACTGTAAGAACATATGCGACAACTTAATCTTAACTGAAAGTAACTAGACATTACAACAACAGTCAATGTACACTGACGAACAAAAGAAATGCGACATTTTTGGAATCATCGGAAACAACGTTCGTCAGTATATTTATGTACATAATAATATAGGCCGGTCTGTGATTTGGATCTTACAGGCCTAGGCCATAAGGTCCGAATCACAGCGCAGATATATATTTTTTAAGACATTTCAGACAAACAGTTGTAAAGCAGTGGATATCAATATCAACATTATTACATTTGTCATGAAAACTGTCTCTCATTACTATGCATACAAATATTGATTTGTCCGCAAAGGGATTATATTTATTGTACATTAATACTTCCCCTATGTACATATGTACATTTTTTTTTTTTATACAACACTTCTTTCGACTAAGAAAACCCCAACGAAGCCGGAAGAAACGCCCTTAGAAAAGACAATCACACCACACACAATTTTGTTGTAAGTGTCTTTCCTAAGCGTGTTTCTTTCTTCTTTGCGATTTTCTTCGCGTTTCGCACAGTCATCGTTTTGGTTTGGATTTAACTCATTCAAGGCGCCCCGTATCAATAATTGCGGAAGTGTCGCACTGCGGCAACGCTATACAACACTTCCGCAGCTAATGATGCAGGGTACGTTGAATGAGTTAATATTTCTTTCGACAGATAACACGGCGGAGCATGGGGAATGAATCGGACAGCAGAATACAACCCAAATCATTCAGCCGTATGGTCCAGAATTACCACAGGGGGAGGAATTCGATGTTTTAGCAACGAGATTTTGTTGTTTTTTTGCCCCTGACTCGGAGCGCCAGTAGGATACTTACCCCTTTGGGTGTCGGTAGCGGTTTTAGTCGAGATGATTCCTTCAGGAATCATCGCGACTAAAACCGCTACCGACACCCACAGGGTTGATAATGGTACTGACGCTCGGCAGCGAGTCAGGGGTACACAACTCTTGCCAGAACTTCCATTCCCTCCCCCTGTGGAATTACAAGCCAGGACACATAATTTATTTTATGCCCTATGTACACAATGAAAGTAGTCCGTAAAGTGGAGGAAATCCTCCATCGAAAACTAGAACATAAAACAGACAACCAACAAACAAATGAGCCGAAAAACAACACACAAGATTAAAGTAGTTGTAGAAAACGGGTATAGTGCGTGTACACAATTACAAAATAATGATGGCACCTTCGACCTTGTCCGATTGAACCCAGTGTGACTATTTCGCTACATAAATGATATACCGTGCGATTAAAGACAAAACCCAGCGCGACATAAATGATATACCGATTATAAGACAAAACCCAGCATGGTTTGGTTTGGGTTTTTTTTTTTTTTTTAGGAAATAAATACTGACAAGAAAACGAGTTACTTTAACTCATTCGCGGCCAGCCGCATCCAGATGCGCGGCAGCATAAGCCGCGCATCTGGATGCGGCTGGCCGCGAATGAGTTAACCCTCTTGTGCGTGCAGCCGCTTGTAGTGTTGGTGGCTGCATGCTTAAGGTGGTTAACACATTCGAGGGATGTCGTATTTGAATATGCGACATGCGTATAATAATAATAATAATTACGGTATTTATAATGCGCTTATCTTATAATAATTATAACTCTAAGCGCGCGCACACAACTCACGCACGCATGCGCACGCTTTAGACGACGACGATTCACGTACCAAAAATAGTGAAATACATTACGACAGTCTTCTTAGGTGTGGTGGTATAGTGCTAGAACTGTTGAAAGAGGCCGTGAGATTTGAGGGCGAACTGGAAGGAGGAGAGAGAGAGAGTGTTTCTGACGGAGAGAGAGAGTGGGAGAGTGTTCCAGGTGGATGGACCGTATACTGAGAAGGAGCGGGGGCCGAAAGTGCTGAGTTTGGTGCGGGGGATGTGGAGGCGGAGAGGGTCGGAGGCGGAGCCGCGGAGGGAGCGGCGAGTGTATGCGAATGCGGCACGTCTCGAATGAGTTAAACCAAACAGGAGCAACAACGACATTTAAGGAGCAACAACGACAAACACGAAGAAACAAATAGAAAAATAAAAGCACATCTTTCAACAATAACGTTTGTGATAAAATACTTTGAATAGAAAATTTAATAGGAATCATCAATGTCACAACAGACCTCTCAAAAGCGATCAAAACAGTGGACAGGCAGAGGCTGACACAAGAAGACGAGAAATGTTATCGCGGTTTTGGCCTCGCACACTTTTAAATTACATGAGACGAAAACCAAGATGAAATCATAGCATTCTTGTGTCAACAGCCGCCTGTTGGCTACCGTACAGGCTAATGTACACATCATTACAATATACAGAAACTGGTAGCAAAAATAGTGTGTTGGTTACTCAAAATATGACGTAGGTTACCATGCATGCTAAAAAATATGATGTAGGTTACTCAAAATCTATGCCATTTACTTGTTGTACACGACTCGAACTGACACGAGTATATACATGACGAAAAGAAAAAATGTTTACTACAGAACAACATGAATACATATAACTCCTTCAGCCCCGACACATCACAGCAAGATGTGGATCGAGCATGATAGTTCAAGGGTGGTGCCAGAATAGCTTGGCGCCCATAGGCGCCACGCTATTCAGGCACCACCCTTGAACTATCATGCCCCATCTGTCTCTAGAATTGTAATACAGTCCTTCAGAGGGCATCTTCAGAATGTGGGGATTTCCGTCCTGGGGCAGAATGTGATAATATAATTTGTCAACACTGCCCTTGTGAAGGCGAAAAACAGTAAGTCTACTTTCAACCGTGAAATTCTCGCTCTTCACAAAAATGGACTCCCTGTCTTTTCAAGTGCCTTCTTAATACAATAAAAGTCTCGCTTTATCACAAATAATTCTGGACTTTCTGTCTTTTGCCTTCACTGGGCAGAAACGTTTCAACACTGTAGGTAATGCTTTTTGAACAGAAGATTCCTTCACGAGCCTTCATTGTTTCTCGAACAACTCAGTACGCAACAGGCCATTGAGCCGATGTCAGCCGTAGTCGGCCCGCGCACAACTGTGAGCGGGCCGACTGCGGCCGACGTCGGCCCGATGGCGTTTGCTTCATTCTACTGGGAAGCCTCAGCCGTTGACCAATGGTTCTTGTCGCCTCAAGGGTCCGATCAGGGAGTTTATTTCGAAGATGAAAGTCTCTGGCTAAAGCTAAAGCCCTCGCCCACTTTCACCTTCGAAATAAACTACCTGATCGGACACCTCGAGATGCGACAGGAACCACTGACAAAGTCTAACTCGTAATACGACTAATATTATATATCATTAGATTTCTTTTTGCGATTTGTGCCTGGTGCTCGTTAAACTATTTTGAAATGTTATCAGCAAAGCATTACTGCGTTTTACAAAAGACATCCCAAAACAGCTTGACAAGAACCGCGCACAAATCACGGGTGACGGATCAACCCTGAGAACTAAAGGCTATTCCCAATAAGCAAAGTTCCTGTGGCCGACGTGGGCCAGAGATTGAGAACCTTTTGCTTAGTGGGTTGACACAAAGCCAATTGGCAGGTACGACCCGTTTGGGTCTCTTAGTCGATTTATCTCACTCAGTGAGATGTTTCTAAAATATTGTTTTACACTATTTGCAAGATACGATATGACAAGTATATATATATTTTTTAATCATCGAAATAACTTTTGAAGATTAAAAAATGTGTGTATTTGTCGTGTTGTACCTCTGTCATTTACAACTACAGTTAATTCTTGTTGATATTCATACAAGAAACTACGACAATTATTAAAAATACTTTTCTTCTTTTTAATACAAGAACGTCCTGTTTTGTCAGCTCATTTCAGATTATTTTTATCTCTTCAATGTTTCTTGTACATCTTTTTTAATTGTTGTTTTGCAAACAGATTGCTACAATACATTTATCGACAGTTCAGCGTATGTACAGATCATTTCATTATAGACATGATGCGTTGAATAGTTGAGATATAGCATAAATACCTCTTTGAAATCGGAACAGGTATTTCCGTTGAAATATCTGGCACTAACGTAGACGAAAAAACAGACTAACTTGAACAATACGTGGGAAATGGGAATGGCCATCAGCAATCTCTGGGAACGGCGGCCGATGTATGCTAAGAACGCAACCGACGGTTCTGGAATAGCTTTCAAGAACAAACATCAGTCAGTGTCCAAAGCAACGGTCAAGGACAGTCATCACAGTGGACAAGAGATTAACCCTTCGGCTGACGGTAGCGGTTTTTGTTGCAGGAATCATTGCGACAAAAACCGATACCGATAGCCAAAGGGTTAACATTACCCCAACGCCGGATTCAACCGAGCCCTCCGGTTAATCGGCAGGACTCCAACAAGCCTTCACTACAGTTTGTAGGAAAATGTCAGCTAGGCCGAATCAGTCCCAGATAATCGTCTCATAACGCCAGCACCGTGCCCATAGACTCGGCAATCACACGCTCAAACCCCAATGAATTCCTCTTTCCGAGGAACAGCGATGAAAGGAAACGGGGCCAGACCTCTACTAGCCAGAGGCGCGAAAGCCTCGATGAACTGACTCGCTCCGTCTGAGGACTGACAGCAAGGATGATTTCAAGCAGATGATGCCGACCGCACACCAGCAAGAGACGTGACCTCTCATGACCCCTGTGCTAGGACCACAGGAGACGGGGCCGATGTCTACTGAACAGCGAGAGGTATGAAAACCCCGATGACTTGCACCATCCTGCGTCTGAGGACTGAGCAAGGATGACAGCAAATGACGCCGACTCCCCCACCAGGCAAGAGGCGCGGATTCTCATGAGCCCCTCAGGGGCTCATGAGAATCAACGCCTCTTTCACACAGCAAAGGGTTCAGTTGACACCCCAGTCTTATGGCACCGCAATGGAGGCGGGCGAGACCTGGTCGCAATCCTGACGAGACCTCAGGGAGTGCCACTGGGCGACGGGCGACCTCTGGGACTGCAGCATACGGTGCCAGTGGGTGAACTCGTGCGGACCGCTGCCGTAGCGACCAAGTACGATCCTGCCCACGAAGTCGTCCTTGCTCTTGGAGTTGTGGTCCCAAACGGTGAGGACCAGGGAGGTGTTGTCCAGCTGCTGAGGGGTGACGTTGAAGCTGATGGACTCGTTGAAGACCGGGTCAATAGTGTTCTTCTTGATCGACGTCTTCTTGGTCTTGATCGGCTTCTCGAAGTGCACCAGCGTCAGCTTCATGTAAGGATCTGCCACAGACAACATCAGTATAACATGGTGTGACAAATAGTTGCAGAAAATGTAAAGATTGTTTAGTAAATATAAATGTAGTCACAATCATCGGTTACATTCTCTTCGGAATGAATTAGTGCCTAAAAGCTTCGTAAGATGAAGGCGCCGTTTTCCCAGTATGTTTCTGGTTTATGCTGCTTGTACGACTGGATGGAGACTTACATTTATGTGTGTGTGTGTGTGTGTGTGTGTGTGTGTGTGTGTGTGTGTGTGTGTGTGTGTGTGTGTGTGTGTGTGTGTGTGTGTGTGTGTGTGTGTGTGTGTGTGTGTGTGTGTGTGTGTGTGTGTGTGCGTGCCTGCGTGCGTGCGTCTGTGTCTGTGTGCGTCTGTGTGGGTGTGCGTGTGTGTGTGTGTGCGTACGTCTGTGTGTGTATGTGTGTGTGTTTGCGTGCGTGCGTGTGTGTGTGTTTTCACATGCAGCGCGAGAAAAGCCCGAGTAAGTCAATGTTGCTGTCAGCACGTTAATCAAAGTACAAACAAACAAACATATTGGCTGATTGATTGATTAATAGTCACGATACAAGTTTTTTCCGATATGTATTCGTACCAAAATGTTTCTTTAGGACTCGGGAAATCAGCGATGGACAAGGGAAATTTAAGTTCAAAAGAGGTAGATAAAATCCTGGTACTTGTTAACAAACAAAACTATAAAAGAGAACAAGCACGGGAGAGTGATCAATCGTCAGTTGTCATACTACAAACTCTATTTTCATTCTCATAGAAGACAGAAGACATTTGCATTATAATTTCTTTCTGTACGACTTTGAACAGAACTGACTTATGTCAGTTCTGTTCAAGATAGTACAGAAAGAAATTCGAATTGTTCAGCGCATACTACACAACTAACCATTATAATTAAGTCTCTCTCTCTCTCTCTCTCTCTCTCTCTCTCTCTCTCTCTCTCTCTCTCTCTCTCTCTCTCTCTCTCTCTCTCTCTCTCTCTCTCACAGCTATTCGTCAATAAAGCGATGCTGATGCACAAAATCGTCGATGGCAAAGCCCCACAGTATTTACTTACAATTTGCTTTTTTTACGCTCTGATCAAGTGACATCAGACACAAATAGAAAGCCGTTGTACCGCTGCTTTGCTGCATGGAGTTTAAACGGTGCAAAGAATGTCACGATCGTCCAACTGAAAACGTGTGTGTGTGTGTGTGTGTGTGTGTGTGTGTGTGTGTGTGTGTGTGTGTGTGTGTGTGTGTGTGTGTGTGTGTGTGTGTGTGTGTGTGTGTGTGTCGGTTTAGGAGTGTGAGATCGTCATAGGATTTTCTTTCCCCGGCAATGTTTTTGTTTCAGTTACATTTAACTACTGTATATACTTAGTTTTTTTGTATTTTGTCTCGTAGTTTTGTAGCAACGGCAGGTTTGAAAAATGTCTATGTCTATGACGATGTCAATGCCTCAACCGTTGATAAATAAAGCTTCATTGAATCATTGAATCTCTCTCTTTCACTCACACACACACACACACACACACACACACACACACACACACACACACACACACACACACACACACACACACACACGTTTTCAGTTGGACGATCGTGACATTCTTTGCACCGTTTAAACTCCATGCAGCAAAGCAGCGGTACAACGACTTTCTATTTATGTCTGATGTCACTTGAACAGAGCGTAAAAAAAGCATTATGTGACTGGCCGAACATAAATCTCGGAGATTAGCCGACTTTTTCAGAAGATAATGTTTCTTAAATAAAAAATAAAAAAATCGTGGAAATGTTCACCGATTTGCTTGGGAAAATTCCATATTTTTTTCTTCAGAAAAAAACCCTATCACAGACTTGCAAGAAAACTACCTTTGGCTGTCGGTGGCGGGTTTTGTCGCGATGATTCCTGCAGGAATCATCGCGACAAAAAACCGCCACCGACAAACAGCCAAAGGCTTTAGACAAGAACACTCTCTACACTTGAAGTACTGCCTTGTCGTGTTTTTCTTACTTTGTGGATTTCGTAGGGAGAAAATGGAGATTTACTCGTTAGCACGCAACTTTCTTGTTTTCCTTCTTTTCTCTCCTCTTCTTTCCCCCCCCCCCCCCCCCAAAAAAAAAAAAAAAAAAAAAAAAAAAAAAATTAACAAAACATTTCACAAGAGTCTTATTATACCTTTCAACTGACAAATACGAGGAAGTTTGCAAGGACTCCTTTCGTGTTTTCCCCAATGTGTAGTAAATTAATCTTTACCTTGCATTACTTAAAGCGACCTTCTCCAAAAAAGAAAGGGTTAATATTTCGCAGTATCTCCTTAAAATCTCCTTAAAATGTTCTTGCTGTGTCAACTCCTACAATAATGCTGAACAAATGACGTAAAAGGAATTAGAGTCCACACAAAAAGTTTGAAAGGACAGGAAATGCATCATTTAATTTGTCTAAGTGTGACAAGGACAGAATGTTAAAGATGAAAGAGAGAGGAGGAGTGGGAGGGGGGGGGGGGGGGGAGGCACACATAACAGCAAGCCATAAAGCATGTCTACATTCACACGCGTAAAACCGACAACTTTCTCCGTCAGAAACGCAGACGTGTGAGTAAATGACAAAAATCTTTACCGGTGAGCAAGAGGCATAGATCTCATAAGCCCATGCGGCTGCAGGGGCTTATGAGAGTCTATGCCACTTGCAGAAGGAAGGTATGATTTCAACAGCGTCACATCGTAACGAAATCTCGGTCAGAGGACCTGCTTTGATGATCGAGAAGCAAAAGTGTAGGCGACAAAAAATCTCGAGGATCACAAATACTGTCAGCCGTCTCCATGGCAACCTGAGAGCCAATGACGCAAGCAGTGACCGCTATCAGTGCCCTGGTATGCACCTGTCCGCACTGACGCCGGCAGAGCACACTGGTTCAAGATGGAAAGTGTCGGGTACATTGAACTCCCACTACCTTCAAGGAACATAGAAACAGAAAGGGTAGGCAACACGCATCGATCCTCATGAGTTCTCTGAGGGCTCATGAACATCTATGCCTCTTCGGACGATTCGGACGTTCAGTCATGGAATGTGCAGTAAAACTACAGTACTTTGGTCTGTACTTTGGACCTGACCGCCATGACCGTCAGGTCCAAAATCTTAATTCCGTCGTTTTGGATCGAACGGCCATGACATCAACCGCCTGATGACATTACATCACAGGAGTACTTGCGGTCACCTAAACGCATAGATTAATGAGAGTCCCGGCCACACAAGAAGCTCATAAGGACATGTGCCTCTTGCGTACGTGGAAGCTACTTACCCAATGCTCCAAAGGCCATCGGGCCGACGTCGGCCCGATGGCCTTTGGCGCATTTGGTAGTGAGTGAGTTTTATGTCCTCGGACAAGGTCAGTAAAACAGTAGTGCGACCGAAAAACGACAGTCATAGAAAGGCTAGCGGGAGGTTTGATAAGGAAGAGATGCTCGGGCGGACGTCGGCCGCAGATGGCCCGCGCACGGCCGACGTCGGCCCGAAAACCTTCGCTTGCAGTAAGGAGAACACGTCTAACTGCAAGCATGAAGCAAGGTGCTTGTCTGCAGTATTCTTGATGAGATGGCAAAGCCATTGCCTTTAAAGGGATTCCAGTTACCTGTGATCAAGCTAATGTGCCCACACAAAAAGCTTATATTATCTAGATCAGCCATCCGGGTAATTTCGATTTCAATGATGCAGAACCGCCAGTAAAAATACACGTGTGCTGGTCTGTTACTTTGGACCTGACCGCCATGACCGTCAGGTCCAAAATCACAGACCAGCACTGACACAAATGCTGTTTCCTGTTTGTCCATTCACACCAAAGGTAACATATACGTAAATGAATGAATGACGAATGAATGAACAAATGAAGGCATGAATGAATGAATCAATCAATCAATCAATCAATCAATCAATCAATCAATCGATCATCCATCCATCCATCCATCAATCAAGGAAAATGAATGAATGAGTGAGTGAGTGAACTGAATGAATGAATGAATGAATGAATGAATGAATGAATGAATGATGCTGACAGACGAGACGGAGTTGGACGAAATCTACGTGAAGGATGCGCGTGCTAAACTGTGACTGTGGACCTTACGGCGTGGGACATAAGGCGCAGAATCACAGACCGGCACACAGTCATTATAATAATAATGAGAGCGCGTAACGAGCACAGGCGTACCTGGGAAACCGTAGTTTTCCAACCATATTTTCCATTATCAGCAACGATTTCTTGGTGTTCCCAACGCGGCAATACTACTGAATGATATGATACTGCTGGTAGGGGCGGGGTGCGAAGGTTTCAGTGTCTTCATTCACTTGCATCTGGCACTTCTAACTGCTTCCCAGTGCGCAAAGGCCATCGGGCCGATGTCGGCCGCCGTTGGCCCGCGCACAGAAGTGCGCGGGCCAACGGCAGCCTACGTCGGCCCGATGGCCTCTTGCGCATTGGGTTGAAGGCCCACTACCGCCGTAACTGTTCAAAGATACACTTCTGTAACAGATCAGTGTTTCCGAAACACTATACACAGGTCTACCTATGATTCATTTAGACACAGGACAATCCAGTTCAGCACACGTCGTCTGTATATTAAGTAACCTAATGACTCCACTCCGTTATATAAATAAAACGCTATCAGTGCGAGAAACAGCTAAAAATAGATTGACACGCTAGCGGCTGCGAAGAATACGTAAGTGCGATTACGCGTGTGCTTTTGCTGCGTGTCCCAACTGCTGTTAAAATTCATTAGGTGGGTGGACAAGGCATAATAAAGACAAATTGTGCTCGGAAATGTGTCTTCGGATTTATGCATAATGGTACTTTAATAAGATTGATTAGATGTCAGTACTTACCACACAATAACAACATGACAGGTACGAAAAGGACACGACCCCAGACAGACATTTTCTTCTGATTTTTGTTTTAATCCGTCCAATGCCAGTGGACGCAAATTATATTTCTCAAATCTTGGTTAATTCAACGCCAAAGAGCCCCTCCCCCCCCCCCCCCCAGGCGTCAAAGGAACAGGGATACAATGTGGTCATCAGCAAGAGGCAAAGATCCTCATGGGCCCCCGCAACTGCGGGGGCTGATGAGGATCTATACCTCTTGCAGGCGTTTGGTGCTCACGTTTCCTTGGTGACAGTGAACGCGTTAACCGGTTGCTGAACCTTGAAGTTGAACAAATGATAACGTTACCATGCCATCCTATTGCCATTCAGTCTATCATCCAAACATCTATCTACAATCAGCAAGAGACACAGATCTGCATCCGGCAACTGACCCAGAAACCGCACTGTCGACCTCGGCGAGAATGGCAGTGATGTTATTTCAAAAAGTGACCTCTCACAAGACTTTTTTTTTTAAAAGCTGTCAATAAGATGGTTTAACTCATTCAGCCCTGACGCACTACAGCAGGAGATGGGTCGACCTGCCGGCGCAAAGCTAATCTGGCACTGCCCTTGACTGAATTATCACGGTCGAACCATGTCCTGCAACTAGTGCATAGTCATTAGATGACGCCTCCAAAATTTGGGAAATACGGTCGTCGGGCTGAATGAGTTAAACAATTATTATTATTATTATTATTATTATTATTATTATTATTATTATTATTATTATTATTATTATCATCATTAACGTTGTTCTTTTCCTCTCCTGAAAAAAGTGATTTCCTACCACACACTTTTTTTTTTACCACAAGTTTATTTTCATAATGGAACCCTTGCCGCGGTTTTAAGTTTTCAACAGTAATAATAATAATTGTTATTATTGCTATTGTTGCTATTATTATCCTGTTCCAAGTTACTATAAGCACATTCGAGATGTGCCCAATTCGGATACGCGACTTTATGCCGCGTATCCGGATGCGGCATGTCCCGAATGAATCAAACCCTATAAATCTGTCTTGAATGAAGTTTATTTACATCTGTGTTCTTTAGATGGAGGTCATAAGTGGTTCTCACACCGAGTCGCTCGTGGCCAGAAATCATGGACACTGACGTCAGCATGTTACCATGGCAGCACAAGAGGCCTTTCACTTTCGGCGGAGCCAAATGACAAAAAACTATCTACCCCATCAGCCTGAGACCGATCGGCCATGACAACTCAAGGGTACTGCCTGATCAGCTGGACGCCTGGAAAGGCGCCCAGCTGATTAGGCAGTACCCTTGCGCTGTCATGTTCGATCCAACTCCCGTAGTTGGCGCGGTAAAGGGGAAAACGACAGAAAGTGAGTCTCCAATGTTTAGCCGGCGAAAAGAGGATGTTGATGCGAGCATCAGTACAGAGAGGTAGCTCAGTCGCACACTGACTGAATCTCAATTAGGGCTTCTACTCAGTAAGCAAGCAAAGGTCTTCGGGCCGGCCGACGTCGGCCACCGGGAGCCCGTGCACGCGGGCTGTCGCGCGGGCCAATTCCGGTTACATCGGCCCGAGGGTCTTTTGCTTACTGAGTAGGGGGCTTCCGGAACACGACCGTGACACTGAATAGGCCTACCACATTGTGGGCTGGAACATTTAAACTGATCAGATAGACCTACAGACTAGTACAGCGTAAACTGCCATCAACTGATCGCATTTTGCCGTACGTCGATTTTTTTTTCGGATTAGGGAGACGACATTACAGATGAGGTGACGGCAGATCGATCATGATAGTTCAAGGGTGGTGACGGAATGGCTTGGCGCCTAAAGGCGCCAAGCCATTCCGGCACCACCCTTGAACTATCATGGTCCATCCACATAGGCCGCTTTGATCAAGGCTGATTGGGTTGACGAATTTTTAAAAGTGCGTTTGCCGGCGTATGCATTATTATGGTATCATGATCACTGTCATTAGCATCATCGTCATCAACAGCATGCCAAAGTCAAGTCACGACATACAAGAAACCGCCTACGACCCGTGTTAGCGAATCTCTGATGACCTTCGGGAACTGTACCCAGACACTGACGAGTGCTAGGTCACTCAGGTACGTGACATTTCACGATACATGATTTGACCCAGGATGTTTTCAATTTTCTCCGTGCAATCGTGCTCGCAGACCCAATAACGATGACGTGACCTTTCGAGCTATGATGCAGGAAGACAACATTCATTTTTTTAAACTTTTGTTTTTTCATTGTCGTAAAATTTCTGCAGCAAGAGCAAACGTTTAACCCATTTAACCCCGCGGCCGTATTTTGGAGTTGTCTTGCACCTAACGACTGTGTACCAGCTGCGGAAGATGGACTGACCAAGAATATTGAAGGGTAGTGCCAGATTAGCTTGGCGCCATCAGGCGCCAAGCTAATCTGGCACTATCATTGAATTATCATGGCCGATCCATCTCTTGCTATAGTGCGTCGGGGCTAAATGGGTTAACACGATATATTCCAGGCAGTAAAGGGTCAAATACGGCACTGAGCGTTTGAATGACAACCAAGCAAACCACAAGCGAGTCTTAAGGCTTCCGGCCTCAGACGGAGAAACGAAACGAAACATTTCGTCGAAATGTCCGCATTTCAGACATTTCTCCAACATTTCACCGTTTCACGAAATGCGAAACGACACATTTCACGAAATAGAACCTGTCTCTATTTTGTGAAACATTTCGCGAAACATTTCTACCGTTGTCCAATCAGCGTCGTCCGCTGCCAATCTGACGTCATTCAAGCCCAAACACATAAGATAGCAACGCCGGTAAAGCGATGCCGTGGAGTCAGTTCTATTATGGCTAGAATTGCGTGATGTGACGCACGATTCTGTAAGATTTAAGCGGAGAAATCATTTTCGAAATGAAATCTATCAAGTATCATCACTAAAGTACCACCAAAATATGATTTTAGGTCAGTTTTCTGAACCCCACTTTCATCGGCTGCTCTGCGAAGCTATCGCTTCGAGACGGCGGCATCCTCGATTCGCTTGAACCAGCCCTGTTTACGCATTCAAAAGCGCTTACGTTTATTCGATATGGTCGGCAATTCACTTTAATTGTGTAAGTGAAGGCATACATGTGTTATATGTTTAGTTTTTAAGCGTCAGTAGTCAGAAATATGACCCGATATCCACCAATACAAACCAGAGCATGTCAGTGAAGGGTTACTTCCCCTGTACCAATCGAAATGAATTTTCACCACCGCGTTTCTACGTGTGCGGAGGAGGCATTTCAATGCAATGAAAATGTTTCGTTTCTTGTGCATTTCGTTTCTCCGTGTAGGGAAGCCATTAATGTCCAGCAATGACAAACTTAAAATAAACCAACAAACAAACTTAACTCGTTGTGGTCGAGTCCTTCGGTTTAGTCGCATAGCCTTCGCGCTGACGGCTAGGTTAGTTAATTTAACGCCGAGCAGGCGAATAAAGCCATCTCAGGTAAGGGTAAAAATCTGGTCAGCCAGACTAAGAGAAAGGTCTGAAAACATGATGTAAATACAGTTTAAAAGTTTTCTGGGCTAAAAAAAAAAGTCGCACAGGTCAATCGTCCATGTCTACAGACGTTTTAAGTTCATGAGAACAGTCAGATTTATGCAGACTACAGAGAATCAAGTTTTGTAAAACAAATTGGCGTCCTTTAGAAATGAGTCATAGAGACTGTACGCGCGTTTATTTAGACTGGCCGACGGGTTTAACATTCAAGCCAGCAACAGACACGACTTTAAACATTACTCATAATCATATGAAAACTCACAGTTCCGGACACGTATCGACAATGATAGTTCAAGGGTGGTGCCAGAATGGCTTGGCGCCTCAAGGCGCCAAGCTATTCTGGCACCACCCTTGAACTATCATGGTCGACACACGTCCCGCTGTAGTGTGTCATGGCTGAGGGGGGTGTTGAGGTGAGGACTACTGACCTGATCCTCCCACCATGTCTGTCTGCAGAAGCTGCTTGGCCTTGATGACGTCCACGTTCAGACGGCCCGCGCTGGGAAGATAGTTCAGCGACAGCAGCGTCTCTCCCAGATCCTGTCGCTCCTGGTCAGACAAACGCAGATCATACAATGTCAGAAAAGAGAAACAGTTCACCTCTTTATGTTTTAGCCCGTTTTATTTTCACGCAGCATAATAATAATAATAATAATAATAATAATAATAATAATAATAATACATGTGTCTCATAAAGGGCAGGATTTCCACCCTATGCGCAAAGGGCCATCGGGCCAACGGCGGCAGACGTCGGCCCGATGGCCCTTTTGCGCACTGGGCAGAAAGTAGGCTCCAGGCGCTTTACAAACACACATACACAACTGAACACGCATGACATAACACAAACAGTAGAACGCAATACAAGTAAACAGGAAACGTTCTGTCAAACAGCAGATGAATTAAAAAGACTTATAATAATTTAAAAAAAAGAGTGCGTCAACGTTTGCAGGAGAAGAGGCTTATTTAGTCCCAAACGCAAGTTGAAAATAACGTGTCTCTAGCTGGGGCTTGAAGGTTTGGAGAGAAGTACAGTGGTGTATTCTGTATGTAGAAGTTAAACCATGAGTGGTGATGATGTGGAGAGGTTTGGGTGAGGGGGCTAAGGGTGGGTGGGTGGGTGGGGGTTAAGGGAGGGGGGGGGGGGTAGGTGGACTCGTGGCTAGAAATTGATGTCTCGTTTGCCATCACATAATTCTGTTCAACTCCGCAAGAACATACACCGAGGCGCATGAACTTGTACCTCTTGCAAGACAGCAAGAGATATAGATCTTCATGAGCCCCCGCGCACGCGGGGGCTCATGAAGATCTATACCTCTTGCAGATGGGTGTTGTTTCTTCTGTGTTTCGTCAGCCAAATTAGTTAAATAACGCGGGTGATCACCTTTTGGAACGAAACCACGATCCACTGACGTCAATCGAAACTCCGTCTTGATTAAGATTTTTTTTTCTTCTGTTCACTCTGTCAGACTCGCCAATGATCATCCGCAACATCAGTGCACGCCCGTACCCGCTGTTACTCCATCACGTCTACACACGCACGCAGCTCTTCTGTTGTAAACTAAACCCAGACAACGAAGAATCTGTAGTGTGGTGTAATTAGTTTAATAGAGAAGCTTTCGAAAGCTTTTGAAACATACTAGACACGTAACTGCTTTACGTAAAGGATTACGTACGGTGCATTTCAGTGACGTAATTTCGAACGAACTGCGGAAGGCGACCCGTGATGACGAATTAGCCTATGAATAAATTATACTGACGAGCAAAATAAATGCGACATTTTTGGAATGGTCGGAAACATTTCCAAAAACGTCCGAGCATTTCTTCTGCTCGTCAGCACATTTAACAACGCGACAGCTGAGATCAGTTATATCTGCCGACGTACGCATTTTTTTTTTTTTGGGGGGGGCGGGGGGGGGGGGGGGGGAAGTTGCTGTTTACCCGCCTAAGGTTTAACCCCTTGACTGACGGGACGCCAGAACAACCCAACTGCAAGAGGCACAGAACATCATGCGCCCCCGCAGTCGCATCATGAGCCCCCTCGTCTGCCCGCGTTACAGTTCATCTCTTTAACTGAGAGTTAAGTTCAATGAGTGAATGATGATGCCATGTGTTGTATATAGGCAGACAGTGAATTTCCCCATGAGGGATTAATAAAGTATTATTGTATTGTATTGTATTGTATTGTATTGTATTGTATTGTATTGTATTGTATTGTATTGTATTGTACATCGGGAAGACGGACCGGGGCCGGCGTACACAGGAACATTTTTACCTTCTCAGTCAACAGCCCTGAGACCAAACCGCTGTCTGCAAGAGGCATACAGCCTCATGAGCCCCCGCCGTTGATCTCTCACGGAGTGGACAACAGGAGGATCTGCGCCTCTCTCAGAATGAAGCTAGTGTTCGAGGGGGGTTTGGGGGGAGGGGGGGGGGAGAGGGGCGGCGGGCTGACAAAATAATTACAGAACATCTCATGTAACCCCTTCGTTGCCATGGATCCCGAGCTGCGCGTCAGAAAACACTGCACACTGACCGACATTCGCGTGAAGAACACAGATGTAGATGTGACCGCAGTGGGTATATTATGAGAACACAGGGCCTAACAAAAGAGACCTAAATCCCTTAGTTTTATCTAGCTGCAGGAGACATAGACCCTCATAAGCCTCCGCTATCGCGGAGGCATATGAAGGTCTATGTCTCTTGCAGCTGGGTAGCGTTTGCCCCGACAGTTAAGGCGTCAAGTGTGCAAATTTAGCGCTATTCTCATTTCTAATGACGAATAACGTATTCCTAGAGAGTGTTTGGATTGACAGCGACGTTTGAGTGGCACACGTCCAATTTAAATGTCTAGTTACCAACAAAATACAGTTCAGGAATTCAGCCAAGGCAGCGTCTGGCCTTCACGTTACATGTTATACCAATTTATATGTTCATCTGCCATCAGTTTGTTCACTTAATTTCCTTGATCCAGACCAAAAAGGTGACTGCCAAGCGTGTAAAATGCAGAGAAGAACCCAACGGAGAAAGAAACGTGTTTAGGAAAGACAGTTACACAACAAGACAGTTACAACACAAATGTAACTGGCTTTTCTAAGCCTTTTTTTTTTTTTTTTGTCTGTTAACTCATTCAGTCCAGACGCACCATAGCCAGATATGGCTCGACAATGATAGTTCAAGGGTGGTGCCAGAATAGCTTGGCGCCTATCATGGTCGATCTGTCGCCTGAATTGTAATGCAGTCCTCACAGGACAACTCCAAAATGCGGCTATTTCGTACCTGGCACACAATGAGTTAATTTTCTTGTCCTGTGAAAGCTCTGTTCTTCGTTTGCTTTGTTTTGTTTTGTTTTGTTTTATATTATTTCGGTCCTCCCTTCTTTGTTTTGCATGCAGCGTAGGCACAACCTCCGCAAGTCGTTGACGCCATCGAGACTTTGAAGCCAAGAACACGTACACACATCATTCTCCTTTGATTCCATTAATTATTTGTATTGCCTATACTACCTTGATAATGACGCGCGTTGTGTTCATCCAATACATTTCCGTTGAAAGATGAGCCTAACGAGACAGTTCAAGGAATTTACTTTGCGCCATCGCATTTACAAAAAAAAGACACTGACTCCAGACCTCGACAGCTAGGCCCTACGACAGGAAATTGAACAAAAATCCGTCAGCAAAGAGGCAACTTGATACTGACCCAATGCGGAAAAGGCCATCGGGCCGACGTCGGCCCGATAGCCTTTTGCGCTTTTGGGGAGAGACGACGTGAAAATGTCAAAGGTGCTCGAATGTGCTGCAAATGAAACGCAGAGAAGCGACTACAGCACAGGGGAAATCCGAAACTGCTCAACGTCTTGCGTCAATGGCTTTAATATGTTGGTTTTTAAAAAAAAAACCTCAATGTTCTTTGTGATGTTTCTTCGTGTGTAGCTCCTCCTATCATCCCTTCCAGCGTCAACTGTTTTTCCTCAACACTTCTGCCGTGATTTAGCAAAAGCCAGTACGTGCCCATCTTTATGAGAAAAGTGAGGTTTTCGTTGTGTAGCAATGAAAATCTCGCCTTTCCCCTCCTAAAAATAGGATATACTGGCTTTTCTTAACTCATTCAGTCCCGACACACCACAGCAAGATATAGATCGAGCATGAGAGTTCAAGGGTGGTGTCAGAATAGCTTTGCGCTTATAGGCGCCAAGCTATTCTGGCACCACCCTTGAACTATCATACTCGATCTGTCTCCAGAATTGTAATACAGTCCTTCAGAGGGCAATTAAAACAAGGTGGGATGAACCATAGCCCACAAAGTCCCTTCTATATGAGAGATGTCCTCGCTGTCAAAGGTCTCTACCTTTTGTCTTTGACCTGATTCTGTTATTGAATTATCTCCTATTGAAAAAGTATTGCAGATCTGCCAATGCGTCAGTGAGTTCTATAAGGGGCGCAGGACATACGCGGCAATGATTTGTCAAACGTCATTTGTCATGATGTAAGTTTTAGTTTTTACGTAATGTTTAATTTTACGTGATATGAGTTTCACTTTCGCTTCATAGGCTTGAGAAAATGGAGACAAAACTAGAACTTCACGGTACAATTTCAGTCTTGATATAATTTGTGTGAACGCAGGTTGACTTTACCTAGCTACATGATGTACTAAGTACACGGGTCACCTGCATGCTCTTCTAAAAGCGCGTCGATGTGTGTGTGCGTGTTAGTGCATGCGCGCGCGTGCGCTCCAAACATCCCCAAGAGGCATAAATCCTCATGCGCTTGGAGGGCGCATGAGGATCTATTCCTCCTGGAGATGCGCGCATGTTTGTGTGTGTGTGTGTGTGTGTGTGTGTGTGTGTGTGTGTGTGTGTGTGTGTGTGTGTGTGTGTGTGAGAGAGCCTTTAGAGAGAGAGAGAGAGAGAGAGAGAGCCGCGCGCGTGGGAGAGAATGACGTCATATTTACAGTATTATGTCAGTGTCTCCGTGGTGACGGAGTTGCCTCTTTTACGTCACCGCCACTGTCTGGAAGTAAAGTTTTTTTTATTTTTTATAGTGTTTTAATTCTTTTCTAAAAAGAATTAATTTTTACTAGGAAGTTGAAAGGATACAAAGCTGGCTAACGAACTCATCCAATGTCTTTCTCCAAACTAGCTATATCCAAAAGTTCAAGTAAATATGACAAAAATTACGGACTCTAATCTGGGTCAACCGACTTCCTATAAACGGTTGTTTATGCCTTCAATGAGACATTCAATTGCAATATGCTCGGAGGCTCTCTTAGCCACCCAATCAAGATAGTATTTCGCCAAGTTTCAAGCTTGTGTGTACAGAAATATCGGAGATTCTCTTGTTTACATACATACGCACACACACATACGCACATACATACATACGCACATACGGCGCTTCGCGCCAAATGTACGTTTAGCAGCGAGGTTAGACATGACGTAATTTTTATCTTGTTACTTCAATCGTTAGAGGTTTAGCCTGCTCGCCTTTGACATCATGGACATGCTATTAAATTCGCCCCACTGCGACCCGTCCTAAAAAATCCCTTCTATAAATAGAAGGGACTTAAAAATTGGGGGCTTTCGGTCCTGGGGCAAAATGCGTTAAATGACGGCATAATTGTGACATTCTTTCATCTGTAATTCCTTCGTTCCTCCCTTCCAGTGACTAAATTTTCTCTCTACGGTTTTTTGATAACCTCATTCGTTAGCAACTTCTTCGCGGCCAGCGCCATCTGCGTGAGACGAATCGGTCTTATTTTTGTCAAGGACTATGCCTTATTAGCTTGGCGCCTGGACGGGCGCCAAGCTAATAAGGCACTACCCTTGATGTAGGGTACTAGTGCCATCTCCGGTGACTTGTGGTTAGAAGTCGATTTAAAAGTGTAAGCCATTAGCACGCAGGCGTGAAAAGGGTCGTGTGACAAAAACGAAAGAATGTATACTAGACTGTCTGTGCAGAAACTAAGAACTTGCTTTTCTTCTCTCTGATCAAAATGCAACCACAATAATGCTGCCTCTGAACTTTGGCAAATGTCAGACTCAAGCCGACGTGAGAGTGAAAAAAAGAGGCATGAAGAATGGAAGTGTAGAATATTACTTATTTAATAATAATTATTAAAATGTAGTAAAAAAAAAAAAAAACCAATACGATTCGCAACATATTTGTTTTTGAAGGTTTTCAGCGGACGATACTCTGGCAGCTTGTCTTTCATTCAGAGCAGGGCAAATTTTAATTTGTTTTTAAGCTGCAAGGAAC
This sequence comes from Semisulcospira habei, assembly GCA_036245525.1. NCBI lineage: Eukaryota > Metazoa > Mollusca > Gastropoda > Semisulcospiridae > Semisulcospira > Semisulcospira habei. The sequence continues at coordinate 83,459,367 of BTPG01000008.1, read as the reverse complement.
GAAAGAACAACGAACGACAGTACTGTTGCCAATAATTTGATTTAACCCCCTAACTGCCGGGGCAAGGCGAACGCTAACCATCTGCAAGAGACATAAACACTCATGAGCCCCCGCAGTCTCGGGGGTTCATGAGGATTTATGTCTCTGGTTAGTCTCTTGTTAGTTCTGTGTCTTTTGTGCCCACGTTTGGTCCCATTTCATTTGTGTGTTTTCACGCGAATGTCGGTCAGTGTGCAGTGCATTTCAGACTGACGCGAAATCCGCGTCCACTGACAGTCAAGGGGTTGAAAGTAAACTGTGCGCACAACGCCGAGCTGATTCAAACCTTTGTCCATCATGACATTAATAAAGTGCCTACTCGTCCTTCAGTGAGGACGTGCGCACTGAACCCCTTCACTGGCAGTGATCGCGAGTGGTAAAGTCAACGCCTGTGGAGCCCCATCCCTCCCGACAAGGAACATGGATGTAAAATGGTGTCAGCAACAGGCGTAAATCCTCATGTGCCCCCCGCAATGCGGGGGGCACATGAGGATATACGCCTCTTGCATTTGGGTCGCGTTGACCGGCGGCAATGCTATACGACACTTCCGGCGCAGCCGTATTTTTGACTGAGGAGCATCTTGAACGAGCTGAAACGATGGACTCTAAAGACGAGGAACGCGCGTCTCAAAGACATTAACCCTAAAAATCTAAAATAGCGAGGAAAAAGCTTTCGGGGTTATTAATAACCACCAAAGGAACGCGGAGGTGGCGGGCAGCTAAGTCAATTTCTTTTGTCAAGATGCCAAAAACATCCGGCCACCACCAGCTGCCTTGTTGTGTCAAGAGTTCACTTGTGGGAGTCAATTGGTCTCAGCAGCCTATACTGCGACACCTGGACTGATGCCTTTTAAAAAGAGTCAGACCGGGCTATTCAAGTAGCCTTTTTGCGTTCACCGCACGTGGTGCTCTGTTTATAGCGGTTTGTTTTGCGATCAAAATTTCCGAAAGCTGACGCTGACCCTTCGCACCATGTAAATGTCTTGTGTTTGTCTTGTACTGTGTTTGGTTTGTCTTCAGAGTGAATGCGTGTGTGTCACGTGAGCATGCGTGCTGGGTGCAGTTAGCGGCGCTTTGAGCCGATTCGCAGAATTGGGTAAAGCGCCTACATAATAGCCGGAATTGCTGTTATTATTGTTATTTGCGTACTGAGTAACCTGTCTGTATTATGTAATCTGCCACTAAGTAATCCTGTTAATCCTTATCGTTCGGAATACACCAAGGTTTCACTAAAATAGTTCAAGCTCTACCCTTGAACTAAAGCCATTGGTCTGTCTCCTTTTCCGTAAGTACTATAATGTAGCTTGCACATGGCAGTGTACAAATTTGAAGCGTTTAGCCTCAGTATGATACGGATTAAGAGTTCATTTCTGGAACCTCCAAGTAACGGGTTGTAACGACACATTCAGCACTAAAAATAGCCCAGCCCACGCACTGCAAGCGAATCTTGGTTGGACGGATCTCGCCGCCCATAGAGTGCTACGGGAGATTGTCTCAGTCGCGGCGGCTGGAGCCGCCAGCCATAGGTAAAGAGCCACGAAAAAAATAACATAAAGGTCATCGGACCGATGTCAGCCCTACGTGCGCGGGCCAACTGGGGATGACGACGGACCGATGACTTTTGCTCACCGAGTACCCACTTGGGAGCCAGCGAAATGTCCGCATTACTGATATCCGACCTGGCGATATACACTGGTGCACGTGATACACATGAGACTGACCTCTGTTTTACTCAATGCAAGTCGCGTCATCGTGAGAAAATCAGGATAAACGAACAGAAATTGCACATACGAAGAGCTTCCCACCATTTGCGATAATTATTGATATATCGGTAAAGAAATGCAGCTGGGAACACCGTGTGCTCTGAAATACTGTTGTCTGTCAGTAGAGTTTTTTTTTTTTTAATTATTATTTTATTTTTTTCATTTTAGTTTTAAACTCATTCTACCCCAACACCGATATCCGTAAATGTTGCCGTTGTCCTCTGAAGACTGCATTGCAGTGCAGGATACAGATCGACCATGATAGTTCAAGGGTGATGCCAGAATAGCTTGGCGCCCATAGGCGCCAAGCTATTCTAGCATCACCCTTGAACTATCATGGTCGATCCTTATCTTGCTGTGGTGTGTCTGGGGTAGAATGAGTTAATACACGGCGATTCATGTAGGATTGGCTTCAACACAGCAACAGCAACAACAACAACAACAGAGGCTGATCAGTTACCTGGAGGGGTGGAAGGGGGGGGGGGGCGTGTGTGTGTGTCGAAACTCGCCAAAAACAGGGAGGAGGGGGGGGGGGGGCCCAAACACCCCAGAAAAGGAAATTTTGGTTTGGAAAAGGGGGGGGGGCTGGAAACACCCCCGCCCCCCCCCCTCAGATCCGCCCCTTAACAACAACAAACATGCTACTGACAACCACAGAGCTAACGACATCTGAAATATTACATTTCAGATAAACAAATTAAATAGATCTGCAGCACACAAGACTTCGCAACGACACTCTGTTTACGATATTAGGAAACAATCTTTATCCCACCAAAAAGGAGTTTCTAAGCTGTTAATGCACCCTATTCCAGTTCCAGGAAACTGTTGTATTTATCAGTTCTGTGGCCAGTAGGCAGCGAAGGCATAAGCTCATTTATCAAATTCCAGGATGTAAAAAATGCTAAATCGGTTTCCTGTCACACACAGAAATAGAACTAGGGAGCGAAATTTGGCGTTGTTTTTATTACCGATCACGACTTAAGAGAGAGCTAAAATCAGTTATGCGGTGTTAAAAATGCAGCAGAAATGTTTAATGGATTCTAACAGGTTACGGATACAAGAAAAGAAAGAGATGAACCCCTTCTCTGCTCCTGGACGCACGCTGTCATTTTCAAACTTTTGCCAGTTGAACTACTGACACCAAAGAGCTCCAGGCATCAAAGAAATACATGCATGCAAAGTAGATTCAGCAATAGGTATAGATATTCATGAGCCCTTGCAACTGCGGGGGCTCATGAGGATCTATGTCTCTTGCAGTCGGGTGCTGTTCAATTTCTTTGTTAGTTCCAACACCAAAGAGCTCCAGGCATCAAAGGAATACATGCATGCAAAGTAGATTCAGCAAGAGGTATGGATCCTCATGAGCCCCCGCAACTGCGGGGGCTCATGAGGATCTATACCTCTTGCAGTTGGGTGGTGTTCAGTTTCTTTTCTTGGCAGCGAAGGGGTTAACCTGTTTCCCCTCACTCCCAGAAATAGCGGTGAGATCTAGAGAACTTCATTGCGTCAAGTTTGCATGTTCATGTTTCACGAAAGACAACTTGGAAGTTAATGTGTTGTTGTTGTTTTTTTTTTTTAAACCACAGCCTTGATTAAACCCGGGTCAGCTTCAGTTCATTTTAAACATTTTTTAAAAAAAATTACAAAGCATATGCGAAAAGTCGTTCTTGCGAAAGCCAGTATCGTCTACTGGAAAGCCAGTATCGTCTACTGGAAAGCCAGTATCGTCTACTGGAAAGCCAGTATCGTCTACTGGAAAGCCAGTATCGTCTACTGGAAAGCCAGTATCGTCTACTGGAAACAGTTTTGGAACATTATGTTACGTGTTTAAGAGATACTCAGTATGATAGGGCTGTCTTTAGTCCGCTTTGTGTCAGGGAGGTTCAGGTCGGGTTGGGGCCGCTGGCGCCGGCCATTAGGCCTTGGCGACGGGCTTCACCCGTCCCGTGCCATTGTCCATTTGTTGTTTGTAAACTGTTCTGTGAGTGTGGGTGATTGCGAGTTGCACCTGAGGTGGCGAGACAAATTTTCCTGTACTTGGCAACATGTATTGGAACAATAAAGTTATTGATTGATTGATTGATTGATTATTGATTGATTGATTAAGAAATCCGTATATCCCAGGAATAATGGCAAAAAGAAAAATCTAGTTATACTTTTTTTTCTTTTAAAAATTATTGCATGTTATACATGTAAGTTCTAATAAGTTCTTATTTATATTTATATGTTTCCAACTATGGCACTCCCGCTGTCTCAGACAATCTCTAATCACAGCAGCTAAAGTGCACGACATGCAGCTTATATTTAATACCAAACAGAGAGGCTCAGAAAAAAAAAGAAGAAGATAGCAGAAAAAAAAGGTCGATAGGGCAGCTGTCCTTGTGAACCCTGTGGCTATCGGTAGCGCTTTTTGTCGAGGTGATTCCGACAGGAATCACCTCGACAAAAAACGCTACCGACATCCAAAGGGTTCGGCAGTCTGAGTCATCAAAACACGGCAAAAAGAAAAGGGGACTGGGTTTACGCATCTAAACTGAGTCTGACTCGTAGGCGTATAAAAGATTATGTTTGCAGCTTCCTTGTCTCATGTTTGTATTTTTATAGAAGAGCCTTCCCATCCTTGCCGCCAACTGCGTGGATAGAAACCCAGACAGATCGGCTGTGAGAGGTCAAGGACTAGTGCTGATTAGCTTGGCAGGCGCCAAGCTAATCAGGATCAACGTCAACAACAACAGGAAGAAAAATTGGATTAACAGTAAGGAAAATTATACTATTAGATGTATCTGTAAATACCCAAAAGAAATCAGTTTAAAAAAATTCATGACAAAAATCGCTATAGCAACAGCTAATCAGGCACTACATTATTTTGAACTGTCGGCCCATCACTTCATCTTCCGTGTCTAGTACGCGATGCTTAGCAGAAGAATCTAGAACATGCTACGCGTGTGTTTTCGAAGTGTAAAAGTTAAACTCTTTGGAAAAAAAAAGACACCTTGTTAGCAAACTTTTGTTTTCTTCTTTTCTTTGGAACGCCCATCATGTGAGTGCGACGTCCAAATTTAAATTGGAATTAAAACAGAAAAACAAACATCTCGAAATAAGTACATTGTACGTCCCTGCTGTGCCGTATCAGTGCTGCAAGGACATGCGTGGATGGCGGGGATTTTCTTGTAAAATGTAACATGGTCAACAGGGTGCGGGTTGCTGTTTCGCTTTCCGGCCCAGCAAGCAAAGGGTCCTCCGGCCGACGTCGGCCGCAGTGGGACCGCGCACGGCTGTGCGCGGACCCACTGCGGCCGACGTCGGCCAGAGGATTGTTTGCTTACTGAGCAACTGGTTACGGAAAACTATTGATTACTTACTTACTTACGCCTGTCACCCCTACCCGGGTATAGGCCGTCGACGAGAGACCTCCAGCAACTCCTGTCCTGTGCTTCTCCTTCGATTCTACTCCAGGTGGTTCCCAGTCTCTTGATGTCTGCTTGGAGGTCTCGACGCCAGGAGTTTCTCGGCCTACCTCTTTTCCTCTTTCCCTGGGGGTTCCATGACAATGCCTGCCTAGTGATATTGGAAGCTGGCTTTCTCAGACTGTGACCGATCCATCCCCATCTTCTTCGCCCAATTTCATTCTCTGCTGTTATCTGCTCTGTTCTCTCCCAGAGTCTGACGTTGCTGATCTTCTCTGGCCAGTGGATTTTCAAAATTCTTCTAAGGCAACTGTTCATGAAGGTCTGTACTCTGTTGACTGTGGTTTTTGTCAATCTCCATGTCTCTGCTCCATATAGGAGAACTGCTTTTACATTGGAGAAAACTATTGATGATTGTGTTTTTTTTGTTTTGTTCTCGACGTTGTTGTTCACGGCCGTTTATACGTCACATTGTTTATGTTGCTGCGATTGGCTGCCGGTGACGTTATATCGCTGTCTTGGTTTATATTAACCCCGTCACTGCCGCAGCACAGCCAAGAAAAACGCCCAACAGACATAGATCTTGACGGGCGGACTCATGAGGAACTATGCCGGCCTCTTGTTGCCCACATTAATAACAGTACACGTGTAAACCTCTTGCAGATTTGGTCAAATGGCAAGGAATTTGCTATGGTTTAATAGGCATCATTTCTAACAGCTGGCGGTAGAGGACAAACAATCATCTGGAAGAGTTGTATTGATTCATTAGTGGCGTGCCGCTAAAGGCCGCATATGAGAACGCGGCACGTCTCGAATGAGATAAATGTGCACAGGCGCAAAGAAGACGCCAGTACTGCAGCGTTTTTCTGATGGCGGGTTCGAAAAGAGGGACTAATAACCCTTTGGTACATATCTCTTTTTTGTCCAGGTACATATCTCTTTTTTTGTCCAGGTACATATCTCTTTTTTGTCCAGGTACATATCTCTTTTTTGTCCAGGTGATTACTGCGTGAATCACCTGGACAAAAAGCGCTATGGGCAGCCAAAGGGCTAAAAGAGAAAGGGTTAACACATTCGAGACGTGCCGCAGTCGGATACGCGGCTGTAAGCCGCGTATCCGACTGCGGCACGTCTCGAATGAGTTAAATGCTAACACTACTCACCCGACTGCCGGGGCTTAGAGGTTTCCACATGTGTCCGCCCTTGATGAGGTTGATGTTGTCGAGCGGCAGCAGGACCTGGCCGATGACGCAGTGGCGCGAGAACTTGTCAAAGTCTTTCACCAGGATCTCCAGCGTGCGCATCTGCACCTCCTTGTAGGCGATCTCGAACGTGAAGTACTCGTTCCACGTCGGGCTCTGCGTCTTGCGTTGCACTGTGGTTTGCTGGGAGTTCTTCTGGTCGGGCAGGAGGGAGATCTTGCAGTAAGGGTTGGAGTGCGCCATGTCCTGCTTGTTCTCGTCCAGGCAGTAGGGCGGCGGCAGGTCTTTGGCCTCGATGATCTTGACCACCAGCACCTTGGCCGTGACCTCGTACTGCAGCCCCAGGTGGAGCTGCCCTAACTGATACTGAGCTAACTTCTCCTCGTCCGTCAGACACGGCTCTTCAGCGCCCGGCTCCGGCTCGTACAGATCCTTCTGGAAGTTGTCGATGCTGATTTCGCTCTCACTGGGCAGGCGGCGCTTGGTGCGGGGCTGCACGCTCTCTCTGTTGGCGGTCCAGAACTCGATGGGCTTCATGTCGATGACGGGCGTGGCGTGACGCTTGCAGCACCCGCTGACGCTGTCCGCGCTGACGGCCCCGACTGACGACACAGAGTCCGTCCGGGAGTGGTTGTCGCTGTCCACCCTCGCCCTGCCCGCACTGCTGCCGTAAGCCGAGTCCGTGCAGCTGCTGGTGGAGTCGATCCTCTGGCCGCTGTGTGGCTCGGTGGAGATGACGGGGTGCTGGATGTCCAGGCGCTTGCCGGCGCTCTCTTTCTTCTCCTTGTCCTCCCAGCATCCCCAGCAGTCACAGTCACAACACCCGCCCGAACACGGCAGTGAGGCAGCAACCTTCTCCATGATCAGCCTCGACTGCAAGACGACACACACAACAGTTAGTTATTGGGGATTAACGCCGAGCATGCGACTAAAGCCACCTCACGGCGGTACACACACAACAGGAGAAGTTAGCATGATCATAGTACTTAACCCATTCAGCCCCGACGCACTACAGCAGGAGATCGACTGACCATGATAATTTAAGGGTAGTGCCAGATTAGCTTGGCGCCGACAGGCGCCAAGCTAATCTGGCACTACCCTTGAATTACCACAGTTTGCTCCATCTCCTGCAACTGGTACATAGTCATTAGGTGACAACCTCAGAAATGCGGCCGTGGGGTTAAATGGGTTAATATGTAGGGTTATAATGGACCACAAACAAAAGGCAGAGCATGAGCACAGATAACAGATTCAAGGACCCGCGGGGGATGCCGGGAGAATATATTATGAATCCCGTCTGACTACAGTCAGCGTGGGCTGATGAGGAGATTGAATGGTTTCATCTGATGGTTTCACCCGATGACAATAGGACAGACGAGAACCATATACAAGTGTCATCAAAACAAGTGAATCACTGAATGGAGCGAAAATTAACAGCAGTCATAGATCTTGCCATCACTCTTGCTGACTGTGCATTGGTGTGTGTTACATTACCATCATTAACGGCATGGCCAGTATGAAATCGCACGCGGGCTCTACGAGTAGATCCGATGTATGCATGTCATGCAAGCTGTCGTCACGTTTCCGTGATTCGAATGCTTCATACCCAAAGATTTTGTCGCTTAACAGTGTCTAAGAACCGAAATCCAATGTCTTTGTACCACAAGCGAGCGTCTCGGTACTGTAAATTGATGACTGTTTACTACAAATTATATATATGTTCAATAACGTGCTGTAATGTAATCCGTGTGTTTACTGCGATGGACTCCGTGTAATGCCCTCTGGGGTGTCTGAAACTGGAAAGGACAGTGCCCTTCACCTGCAAGAGGCATATATTCTGGGTATCCCATACGAAAGCAGGGGTTAATGATAACATATGCTTCTTGGCTAGAGTGATCGGCGCCATTTACTTCAAAGTTCTGTTATTCTGTAACAGTGTGTGTCATCAGGGTCTGCACGTGACACTCCAGGCTTTAGTTGCGTGAGTGAGTTTAGGTCTGCGCGAGCCACTAACCAAGGTGCTCCGCTATAGCTATAGCAAGGTGCTCCGCTAAGGAGCACCTTGCTTAGTGGCTCGCGCAGACCTAAACTCACTCAAGCAACTGACCCCTGGTGTCTCCGGAGGCAGTAGACAGGTCAAGCAAGTGCCGTAGTCGGTGCAAAAGCGAACCCCCTTCAGTCTGCAAGAGGCATAGATTCTCATGTGCCCCCGCATGCTGCGGGGGCCCATGAGAATCTATGCCTCTTGCTGGGCCCACTCAAACCGATACTGACTCTCAGGATGGAGTGCCGCCATCGCGGGCTGTAAAAACAGGACCTGTACGTTGGGGTGATTACAGTGAGACAGATAACGATGCCATTTCCTTGTTTCGCTGTTGCGGTATTGGTGGAGCATCGTTGACGACTCTTGGTGTTTGCTGTGCTGACGTTGCTGTTGTTGGTGTTGGTGGTGGTGGTGGTGGTGATAATGGTTTGGTACGTGATGGTGGCGGTGGTGTCATCACACAGTCTGCTGTTGCTCTAGCAATTTTTGTCGTGACTTTTTGTTACTGTTGTTTTTGTCGTTGCACGCACTTTTGTAAAATATTTTAACATCCGTAGTGGTCTCAATTTTCCTTTGTGATGCAATCAAGTCGGTAAGCTAAAACAACAACAACAACAACAACAACAACACACACACACACACACACACACACACACACACACACACACACACACACACACACACACACACACACACACACACACACACAAACAAACAAACAAAAAACCCACTTGCAAATCGCAGATGGACTGCATCTCAGGTTTCCAGACAGATAGTATTCAAACTACGATTTAAGAAAGAAAATTCATCGCTGTAACCATTGAGGAAGAGTCTCGCCCACGGGTTTTAGCCGACATTTGCTGTGACATCAGAAGTAGATCGATTTGAGATCATTTTCTGTTACAAAACTAATCAATGAAACACAATCAGTGCGCCCTTCGAACTATTATCGCCCTGAAAGAACACTCGGCCATTGACTTAACCCCCTTTCACTGCCGATAAAAATGGAAAGCCACCCAACTGCAGGAGGTATAGATCCTCATAAGCCCCCGCGACTGCGTCTATACGTCTTGCAGTTGCCGGGTGGCCTTCGAACTTTTATCGCCATGAAAGAATACTCAGCATTTGACTTTACCCCTTTCACTACCGATAAAAATGGAACGCCACCCAACTGCAAGAGGTATAGATCCTCATGAGCCTCCGCAGTCGCGGGGGCTCATGAGGATCTATACCTCTTGCAGACACCAATTTGAATCCATGTCAGTTGGACGGCTGCGGTTCTTGGTCGCTGAATGAACGAAGATTTTATAAACAAAATATGCGTCAGTCCAGGGGCAGGGAAGAGTATTAGTCTATCACTCTCTTCGTCTCATGTCATTAATTGAGGTCTGTCCACACCAACAAGAGGCAAAGAGTCTCATGTTTCCCCCTTTACCTGCAAGGGCGCATGAAACTCTGTGCCTCTTGCTGGCTGAGGTTTCACAGTTCCACTGAAGTTTTCAGCTGCAGTGCACCCGCACTTCACTCTAACCTGTTGGGTTTTGTCAGTGGGATGGCGTAGATTGTGTACAGGGTTAGACGGCCAGCAAAGCCAATTAAAATCTCCACTTACACAGAGATTTCACAAAGATTAACACATTCCCGGCCGGCCGCATCCGGATGCGCGGCTTATGCCGCGCATCCGGATGCGGCTGGCCGCGACTATGTTAACGTCGCACTCAGCCACTTCAGCTTCTCACGCATTAACTACGGTTCAAAAACTGTTGACGACAGATGGGGCGGCACGTCTGAGAATTATCTGAGATCGGCGCACATGCAAATTGTACACAACTGTTTAAAAAACAAATGCTTGCAAGCTTGAACTATGCCCCGTGTACAATTACCGTATCCCCAGCCATCCACACCGGTCCCCATCCAATCATTCAGCGAGGATTGACACACGTGCTGTGCTTGTTTGTGTGATTGTTTGGGTGGTTCTCTCTTGCGAAAGCTTATACCACGGATAACTTACACTTATAGCACGTGCGAACGTGCAGAACACTAATTTTAATTGGTTTACAACCTTCATTTTCGTATTAAACTTGTTGGTTTAAATAGTTTATTGCTTTGGATTCATATTAAACTTTTTGACTCTCATAATCATGCTGTTTTCGTTTACAGAGCTGAAAATTGCGCTGGTCAAGGTCGACCATACAGCATTAACCCATTCACTGCCGAGGCCGGAAACTTGAAGTGAACACGGTCCTAAAGCAAGAGACATAGATCCTCATGAGCCCCCGCAGTTGCGGGGGCTCATGCGGATCTATGCCTCTTTGCTGAGACCGCTTTGTATCCATGTTCCTTTGGAGTTATTAACAAAGATTTCAGAAACACGATCTGACAGTGAATGGGTTAATTGCTTTTAACTAGTGATCAGTGACTGGTGATGCTGTCGCAGTCAGGCGCTGGATGTGATGACCTATGATATTTATATGAACCAGAAATAAGCAGATGGGTGTTAACAGTAATTTTAACACGTTCTACCCCAGGACCGAAATCCCCAAATTTTGAAGTTGCGCTATGATGGACTGTATTACAATTCTAGAGAATGACAATGACAATGACAATGAATTTTTATTTTCCAACGGTAGAAGTTATTGGTTGCAGGACCAGTTTTCAAACTTGCCGTTGCTACATCTACTACGACTGAAATACCCGTACTTTAATAAAAAAAAAAAAGACACATGTAAAACACAAAAATGATACCATAAAGTAATTTGTTGATAACAGGAGTGTTACGATTGTGGTTGTGTTATCCTGTGAGAGCGTACATGTGTTATTCGTAGGTAACGACCCGAGGTTTATTTGAGCTATCACGGTTACGTTTCACGTGTTCTTTTTAGTAAGATTTTCTTTTGTTCGTGAGTAGAGCCGTTTTCGTTTTGTTAAGTTTAGTCCGGAACGTTGTAGAAGGGTCGCACTGTCTAGTAGCCTCGTAAGTGTCACGTCGGTTAGTTGACATCGCAACACTTCGCTACATTTTTCGCTACTTTTTGTGCGCGTGGATTGAGCAGCCTTTGTTTTGTTTTGGGAATGTTCTCGTACTTTATAGAGCTACCAGGTGATAGGGATACCATACTTTTATGTGTCTTTATTATACGTTAGAATTTAGAGCTGAAGTGAGCAGCCGTGTTTTTGTAGCCTGTATTGTTTCTGGAAAATTCATGTTAATGAGTTTCGGCTGCGCGTTTCGTTCTGGTTGTTTGAGTTCATGATTTCCGTAGAAGATTCTAGATTTTGATAGTGTATATAAGGAGGGCGCTGGGAAAGCCCGTTAGTACATTGTCTTGCTTTGTCAGTTGTAGAGATACGCAGTTTATTGCGAGAGACGCTGTGTATGAGAAACTTTGAGTCGTAGTGTGGACATAGCAAAAGAGGCTTTGTATTCAGTAGTTTGTGCATTTGAGAGTGCATTATTGTGTGGATATCGCATAGCTGAATTAAATATTGTTGGAACTGTTACTCCAGTATTGTCTACATCCTTAAGCCACGTGTGACGGATTGCAGCTGAACGAGGTTTACTTTAAAGAACTCTACGTGTGTGTGTCTGGTGTGTTTATCATACTTCGACTACAACTCCACCACGTAACAAGGAGACATAATAATAATAATAATAATAACGACGATACTACCACTACTACTAATAATAATAATACTACTAATAATAATAACAATAATAATAAAATACGACTAGGGAATAATAACAATAACAACAATAATGATAATTGTCATTATTTTCATCACTACCATCATTAGCACTACCAAAACCACGACCGTCAGTAAAAATAAAATTAAAAAAAAATCTACACACACACACACACACACACATACACACACACACACACACACACACACACACACACGCACGAGACAGATCGAGCATGATACTTGTAGGGTGGTGCCAGAATACCTTGGCGCCTATGGGCGCCAAGCTATTCTGGCACCACTCTGGAACTGTCGCGCTCGATCCATGTCTTGTGTGTGTCGAGGCTGAACGAGTTAAAGACCCACTTCCGCCGTAACTGTTCAAAGACACACTTCTGTAACGAGTGGTTACGAAACGCTGCACGCAGGTCTAGCTATGGTTCATTTAGACACAGGACAAATCCAGTTCGGCACACATCGTCTCTATATCATGTAACCCGACAATGACCCCACTCCGTTTTATAAATACAACACTTTCAGTATGAGAAACAGCTAAAAATAGATTGAAACGCCATAATAAACAAGTGCGATTACGAGTGTGCTTTTGCTGCATGTCCAAACTGCTGTTAAAGTGCATTGGGTGTGTTCACAAGGCATAACAAACACAGCTGGTGCTCAAATGTCTTTATATTTATGTGTAATGGTACTTTAATGAAAACAATGCTGTGTGAGTACTAATAAGCGAAAAATTAAGTTTAAATGACGCGGCACACCGTTGAAAAATATGTTGAAAAACAAACAAAATAATGATAATAACTAAATAAATAAATAAATAATAAATAAATGAGCTCTTTCCTCTTCATAACCTTCCATACAATCCCTCCTCTCCCACACTCACCCCCCCCCCCACCCTCCTCCCCACCCTTGCTTTTCACAAATTGGACTTATTGTCCTTTTCCGTTTACTTGGCAGCGCAGCAATCCCCGCACTACCCACCCCACCCCATCATCACATCACTCTCCTCCTCCAAGCCCTAGGCGACCCACAAGGCGGACCACAACATCAGCCGCAGATAATTAGCTTGGCTAAACAGCCCTTCGGGTGTCGCAATCCCCATGCGCGAAAGGTCCTCGGGCCGACGGCGACGAAGACGTTCGCCTGAGGGCCTTTTGCTTACTGAGAAAGCAAGGCGGCCGGCTCAGCCTCACTCTCGGGCTCGGTCGCCGGTCCTTCCTACCCTTAAGTCAGCAAAATGTTACCCGTACAAAAATCAATACAGATCTATGCACGGACCGACATTGCTGCAATGTCAAGTCACTAACCGACTTGAATCCTCTGACTGTAGTAAACTTCCAGTATTCATCCGTCTACACTACTACAAGGCATAGATCCTCATGAGGATCTATGCCTCTTGTTAGGGGTGGGGGGGGGGGTGAGGAGGGGTGAGGGGGTGGGGTGGGGGGGTTACTTTCATCCGTGCCACTGCAAGACGTAAATGGCCGAAGCCGAATGGACTTAAAGCCTCTGTATTAAACTTCCAGTATTCATCCGTCTACACTACTACAAGAGGCATAGATCCTCATGAGCCCCCGCATATCCGGGGCTATGAGGATCTATGTCTCTTGTTGGGTGTGTGTGGGGGGGGGGGGGGCTTTCATCCGTGCAAGACGTCAATGGCCGGAGCTTTTTTGGGACAGACTGAATCCGCTCCAAGCTCATCAAGCCACGTCATCAAAGCTGACTTTAACCCCTCAAATGCCTGGGCAAGGCGAATGCTGCCCAGCTGCAAGAGACTCTTGCCTCTTGTTAGTCCCGTGTTTTTCGCCGCCTAATTTTGGTCCTATTTACATCTGTGTTCCTCGCGCGAAGGCCGATTCTTTAAGTGTGCAAGGGGTTTATGAAGGGGCAATTCGCGACCACTGGTTGCAAAGGGGTTCAACAAACACCCTCCACCGGCAAGTGGCACAGACCTCCATAGATCCTCATGGGTACAGGACCTACGTCTGGTGCTGGCGTAACTCTGTGTTCCTCAACCAGATGGAGCCCTCGGACGCTCACCCAGCGGTGCAGTGACGCGGAAACCCAATGCGCAAAAAGCGGCCATCGGGCCGACGTCGGCCGGCGTTGGCCCGCGCACGACCGCGCGCGGGCCAACGGCGGCCGAGGCCGGCCCGATGGCCTTTTGCGCAGTGCGAAGTAAATCAGTGACCTTTATTTGGGCATTGTCTAGGGGCATAGATCAGGCTTGACTGCCTGGCACTGGAAAGGTCGCTTTCACAAGACGACAAATGGCCAACCTACAAGTCATGACACTCCCATCGGGCTAAGCTGCAGGGACAATGGGCGTTTTGTTAATTATTTAAATTACTTCGACTAAATTTAGCGACGCAGAATGATTTTCGAACGAAAGAAAAATCAGACCCATTGTCCGAATATGTCAAGCGGTTGGAAGTGATTGGCGGGATAAGGCGATCAACATATTCGTTTGTCGTTGAAAATCTGTTTTCTTCTGTGTTTTCGTTTGATTAAAGGCCCTAAACGCTCCAGGAGCATTCTCAACTTAGCATAAAACTTGTTTGACGAATATCAGCACCTGATGTGGACAAAATGTGTTATAATGCCTCCTAACGATTGGTTGCGGTTGTTATTTCGTTCATTACTGCGTGATTACATCACATTGTGTCCGTTTTACCGCTCAAGCTTATGCGCCGCTCAGCTCCACTAAGCGTCCGAGCCAAGGAACAAGATATTTATAGCTCCAAACTCCAGGTCCTCGAGTGGGGGACTGGCTGGTTTAAATGTAACTGAATCGGGCTTACTTCCCCTACTGACAATGAAAGTATGGTTTAAATGTGAATATTAAGACCTTTATACTGTCGCAGGTCCAATATGGTCTAAACGACCTGTCTGTAGGCTGTAAAGACCAGCAGACACAGTGCGTGACTCACACAGTTGATCCACAAACAGTGAGGCAGCAGGTCAAGACCAGGATCCCGGCTACATGAGAAAGATAATATTTTTTTTTGGTTTAAAAAGTAAAACCAGCTAGACTCCCATAGACGGTAGTTTCGGGGAGACGAGAAATTAGATTCAGTCAGTCAGCGATGAAGGCGCGTCTACCCCTCTGCTACTCAGCTACTGCCAAATTCATAGATAAAGAAAGAAAAACAAACTTTTATTGAGAACTCTTAAACTTGTTTTATCTTTCTTGTAATCATAATTGATGTATATATACAGACTTAAAATACGAATTCTTAAACCTTGTGTTTTTATACATGGGCGGTCCTGAATTTTGGGCCCTCATTTTAAATATGAAAATAAATTATACTTTCTTCTCTATACAAGGACCGTGTTGGATATTAAATGTGAACAGATAGTGTGGCATATTTTAAAGAGTAATCAAAATTTCCTTTTTATTGTTGTCCTTGTCAACTAAGGTAAATATGTTAGTCTCTGATCACTTCGGTGCTATAGGGACAAAAAAAAAAGATAAGAAGAAGAAGAAGAAGGTCCTCGAGCAAAACCGAAAGTAGCTGGCCATCTGATATAACGTCCTTCATGGGGTTATATCACAGTCAGGCGTCTAGGACATGCTGAACTTCCTTAACCCAGTGTGGGATTTTCAGTGGGGCGACCATCCCTAACCTAGCGCGTCCCCGGGTGGCGGATAGGGGAACGGCTAGCTGACTTCATAATGAGAATAACATTTATGAAGGAGATATTGCGACAAATGAACCCTACATTTGCATGAATCAGGTCGCTTGGACAGTACATAGATATATCAGTGAAATATAATAATTGCTGTACTTTTATGTGAATATGATGGTCACAAATAAGCTACGCCCTAGAAAAGTATATTTTGACGATGTCTACCGATCTACTGTGTGCCGTCAATATATTCTGTTCACTATTATTGATAAAAGCGAGTTTTCAGACCGTAGCCTGTGGCCAAAGAGGCGTGATAATTTGAGCGAGTAAAGCTAATTACAATGACGATTAACAGGCGAATTGTCCCTAATTAACATTTAAAGGAGTGTACATAATACTCGGGGGAAAACAAGTTTACTGGCTCAACATGAGCTAATAACGCTAGACATTTGAGTCTATTTAGAGATAATTCCAGATACATCAAATCCGCCGTTATTTGGCGAAAGCCATTATGTTCAGTTTAGAGAAAAGCAAGCTTTTCGTTGTTATACACTTTTAATCTCGCTTTTCTCAATAATGAACATGCTGGCTTTCGCCATGTGACAGGAGACATGTTAATTGTCGAGCAGGATGCCTCCAAAGCCTGTGATTACCGTGATTAGTATAATCGCTGATACGTAATTATGGACCGCAAGAGCGCCGACAACCATGAGGAGAAAACCGTGTGCTGGTTTGCGAGTTTGGCCATTGCGGCTCCATGCCATAAGGCTCAAATCCTCAGACCAGCTCACATGCAGCTACACTGGCTGGTCTCTGCAAGAAATGTCGCCCGCTGGGTTTCGTCGTATTTTTGCAAAGCGTGCGTGTCACTCTGTGTGCGCAGATGTAGTTAACCTTTATCATCCTGATACACCCATTGCTTGAAATAAAATTGACTATGATAGTCCGAGGCGGTGCCGGAATAGCTTGGCGCCTGGTGAAGCGCCAAGCTATTCTGGCACCACCCTTGAACTAAAATGGTTGCTCTATCTCCTAATGAGTCATGTAGCCTTCATAGGACAATAACCAAATTTTACAAACATCAGCCTCAGGATGTAATGGGTTAACCCCAAACCTTACAGCTTCGCTCATTGAGGTCTTGCAACTGGCATGGATGAATGTGGGACCCAACAAGAGGCATATATCCTCATGAGCCCCCGCATATGCGTGGGCTCATGAGGATCTATGCCTCTAGTAGTGGTTGTCAATGCCGTGTGCACGTTTCGTCATGTCTGTCACTGTGTATGCGCATATTGGACAGCTGGTCTGTAACTGCGGACTGTGTGGCTGTAGCTCGCAATGTCCAAAATCACAGTCCGACACACATATTGTCGGTGTCAGTGAGTCGCCTGCTCGGCGTTAAACCCAAATAACTAGCTAACCACGGCCCAGGCATGCTATTTCCACCTCCGCCGCATCAGTCAGATCAGAAAATACCTCACTACCGAAGCTGCCACCAAACTCGCTGTCTCTCTCATTCTATCTCGCATCGACTACTGCAACTCTCTCCTTTCCGGCCTCCCTCACTCTACCACTTTCACTCTCCAGCGCGTCCAGAACAATGCTGCCCGCCTCGTCCTCAGAAAGAAAAAATCCGACCACATCACTCCCCTGCTCAAACTCCTTCACTGGCTCCCCATCCCCCAACGCATCCAATACAAGATTCTGTCTCTCTGCTACAAATTCCTGAACAACTACGCTCCTGCCTATCTCTCCAACTTACTTCACCCCTACACTCCTCCCCGCTCCCTCCGCTCCGCCTCCGACCCTCTCCGCCTCCACATCACCCACACCAAACTCAGCACTTTCGGCCCCCGCTCCTTCTCTGTATACGGTTCATCCACCTGGAACACTCTCCCACTCTCTCTCCGTCAGAAACACTCTCTCTCCTCCTTCCAGTCCGCCCTCAAAACTCACCTCTTTTAACAGTTCTAGCACTATATCACCATACTCCCCACCCCAAGCTGACTGTCGTAATGTACTTCACTATTTGTGGTACGTGAGTCGTTGTCTAAAGCGTGCGCATGCGGCGTACGCGAGTTGTGAATGCGCGCTTAGAGTTATAATTATTATAAGATAAGCGCATTATAAATACGGTAATTATTTATTATTATTATTATTATTTTAAAACCTCGGACCTGACACACGGCAACATTGTGTAATTTACGAGGTTTCCAGTCACACTGACGATACGTGTTTGTGCAAAGTAGACTGCCTCGTCAGAAATGAAACCCAGACCAAAAAGGCGACTGCCAAGATGCAGAGAACATCCCCAACGAAAAAGGAAACACGCTTAGAAAAGACAGTTGTGTTGTAACTTTTTTTTCTTTTTTTCTAAACGTGTTTCGTCTTGTCAAAAACTGTTAAAAAGTCAGGCTCCTGTCTATTACTTACTCGTTTATTGGGTTCCGCTCTTGGGGTCCCCATCCAGTAAAGGCATATGCCACGTCAAACATAACATATGTGTGCACAACGGAATAGACGACTGGCCGATAGCTGCGGCCAACACCTCGGATATATTTTGCCGAGGCGCCCGGCAGAGCTCAACACAACATGATATTAACTAAAGTACTTCGACTTGGCATTCTGACATATACGGCCACAGACTCTAAACTCACAGGCCCTCCCTCATTTTGATTTGCAGAGATGCACGAATATGGACACCATCAAAGCCCTGCCAGCAAGAGGTATAGATTCTCATAAGCCCACGCGACTGCAGGGGCTCATGAGAATCTATGCCTCTTGGAAGTGACAGCAGCTGGCCCGGGGACAGTTCACGAGCATGTATTGCCGAGTGGGTAAATTGTTTCATCAATACAAACACACGGCAGCCGCAGGTTCCGGCAATGTCAGTTGTGGAGCGAGATAGCGTGGTAACAATTAGACATGGCAATCACTGCGTTAGAAAACCGGAGAACCTTTTGTAAGGTTCACCAATCAGCTAACTTTTAACTCATTCGGCCCCGACACATCACAGCAAGACATTGATCGACCGTGATAGTGCAAGGGTGGCACCAGAATAGCTTGGCGCCCATAGGCGCCTAGCTATTCTGGCACCACCCTTGACCTGCCATGGTCGATCTGTCTCCTGACGGTAATACAGTCTTCAGAGGACAACTCCAAAATTTGGGGATTTCGTCCTTGGGACACAAAGGGTTAACTTCGGAATTTTGAAGGACTGTCATATCAATGTCCCAACAAATACAGTGTATATGAACATGTGATGCACACACACACACACACACACACACACACACACACACACACACACACACACACACACACACACACACACACACACACACCATCACACACACACACACACACACACACACACACACACACAAACGTCATGTAACGCTGGGTCCACTTAAAAGGCCCTTTATGCTTGTGGGACAGTCTCAACATTGCATAAAACTGTTGACAAACTTCAACACCTGATATATAAACCAGCTGTGTCATATTACATCCTAACGAGTGGCTACGGTTGGTATTTCGTTCATATATGCGTGATTACATCACTTTGTGTCCGTATTACCGCTGAAGCGTATGCGCCGCCACCATGCGTCCGAGCCGCCGAGGTAAAACTAGCTATTTATAGCTCCAAACTCTCCAGGACTCGAGCAAAACAGAAAGTAGCTGGCGATCTGACACAACGGCCTTTGTGGGGCTATATCACAGTCAGGTGTCTTAATTAATCTGTCCGTGAGTGAAACGTGCAGTTATGCCCGGAAATCAATATAACAGGTTTAGGTACGGTCACCGCGGACGCATTGAAGTTAGTTTAACACATTTGAGACGTGCCGCAGTCGGATACGCGGCTTACAGCCGCGTATCCGACTCTGGCACGTTTCGAATGAGTTAAGCTGGCACTCGTTTGTAGTTAACAGTTCTTTTGCTGTTGTTGTTGTTGTTGTTGTTGCTGTTGCTGTTCACAATAGTCAGTTGTTTCCTGTTTGCCTTCCAAGGACAACCCATATAATTACAGCTGTCGCTGACGGTGAAACTGAAGAGACCAACAGTTTTAACCCATTTATCCCCGACGCCCTAGAGCAGGTGATTGATCGACCATGATAATTGATCGGTAGTGCCAGATTAGCTTGGCGCCTGATGGCCCAAGCTAATCTGGCACTGCCCGTCATGAATTATCATGGCCCGGGTCTATCCATCTCCTTAAACTGGTACACGGTTGTTACGTGACATCTCTATACTTTGAGAAATTTAATGCGCCCTTGGAGTTAAATGGGTTAAAGAGAACGGCCACAGGTCAGCAAACTCAACGGTGGGACAACTTCAGGTCAATAACTGGAAATATAGTGAAAGCCATCACATCTGGACTGTGCACAAACCCAGGGGAATGACTGGACAGACAAACAGTTAGATCCCCTGCCCCCGCCTATCAGGCACCCAATCCGCGCCAACCGGCCACAAAAAAAATTACGCAGGTAAAGAACAAGACGATCATACACATCTAACTGTGTGTATCTCCAGCGCTGGTATGTGGTATTTCCCTTGGTATGTGCATTATTCTACCAGCGCTAATCCCACCTATTTGGTTTGTGAGCACACATCTGGACTGACTACAGCCGAACGTCATTTCAAGCGAAATAGCTCTCACTCTGAGGTCAGAGCCTACCAGTGTCAGCAAGAGGCGTGGATTCTCATGAGCCCCTGCGAATGCAGGAGCTCATGAGAATCTATGCCTCTTGCTGGTAGAAAACACACCCCCCCTCCCCCCCCCCCCCCCCCCGCCCACACGCTCGTGTTTAGTTACACGACTATACGTAATACAGATTGAGGGAGCTTTAACCCGATCAGTGCCTGAGACAATCTGAACGCCCCCTAACTGCAAGAGGTAACTGCGGGGGCTCATGAGGATCTATGCCTCTTACTGACAGCATTTACAATCCATGTTCCTGGGGATAGCTGGGGTTTTCTGCTGTTGAATTAACTAATATTGCAGAAACACGGTCTGCCTCAGCTGGCGCTGGGTTAAAGTAGTGTCAGCTGACAGCATTTAGAATCCATGTTCCTGGGGATAGCTGGGGTTTTCTGCTGTTGAATTAACTAATATTGCAGAAACACAGTCTGCCTCAGCTGGCGCTGGGTTAAAGTAGTGTCAGCAAGAGGCATAGATCCTCATGAGCCCCCGCAGTTGCGGGGGCTCATGAGGATCTATGCCTCTTGCTGACAGCATTTAGAATCCATGTTCCTGGGCCGGGATAGCTGGGTTTTTCTGCTGTTGAATTAACTAATATTGCAG
Source organism: Semisulcospira habei (assembly GCA_036245525.1). Lineage (NCBI taxonomy): Eukaryota > Metazoa > Mollusca > Gastropoda > Semisulcospiridae > Semisulcospira > Semisulcospira habei. Next base: position 83,438,278 of record BTPG01000008.1, on the reverse strand, counting down.
AAACACAGTCTGCCTCAGCTGGCGCTGGGTTAAAGGTTTACGCCGGTATGAGGTCTCCTCGTTTAAACGGGTCCCGCGGGGCAACTGGTGGCAAATGCTTGACATCAGCGAAAGTTGACACCCATTGAACAAGTTGCCTGTTGGCTGGCTGGTTAGCTGCCAGCGTGGAGAACTGACCACTTCTGTTGAACTGATTTGTCACCAGATTGCGAAAATACATTTGCAATTTCTTCCACATCATGGACGAACCATCTCCGGGCGGTTTCTTTCATCGTGGTAGATACTACTACTACTACTACTACTACTACTACTACTACTACTACTACTAATAATAATAATAATGAGTACATGTATAATCAGAGCCCTAGTTGCTTAACGAAAAGCTAACTGCACAAAATAACTAATTACAAAAACGCAATTTACAAAAAGTAATAAAAAAAAAACCACATTAAAAACGAAATAACAACGCACTCTATAAATCACACTTCAAAATTCATATCATTCATTCAAGGGAGGTGTTGCGCTTATAGACTCACACACGCACTCACAGAAGCGGCAAGTTTGCAAGACTGACGTAGTATATTCTGCAAAAACTTAGCAACTGTACCGATCTTAACCAAACTGAGTCAGTTTAAACATCGTCGTCATTAGCATCATAATCATCAGCGGCGGGGGCAGCAGCAGCAGCAGCACCGGCGGCCAGGGACCTACGCAGAGCGTTCCAGATGATGCTGTAATAGGAGCTCAGCTCAGCCAGCTCCTCAATTTGGAGACTGCATAGTTTCTCGTGCCCGCTGCTTGCAATGATCGACTGTGACAACAGTTACATCCTCAGATTGAAGCATGCACCGGTCGATATGGGTGAACCGTGATAGTTCAAGGGTTGGGCCAGAATAGCTTGGGGACAACGGACATGCTATGGGACAAGCCCGTCGTTTTCCTGTCTGGCAGGATTATTTTGTTCACCTCTTCTTGTGTCGTATACTGCAGTGACTGTGTCTGAACCAGGTCATCCATCTGTTTGCAATAGGCATGCACTTTGCAGCTCCATTTACATCAAAATCCACCCTTGTGTCACCTCAGACTGTACCCGGGTTCCCTGTACGAGCGAGGCGCCCCTTTCGCTTAACTCATTCTACCCCATCACCGAAATCCGCAAATTTTGCCGTTGCACGGTCCTCTGAAGACTGCGTTGCAGTGCAGGACACAGGATCGACCATGATAGTTCAAGGTGATGCCAGAATAGCTTGGCGCCTTTGGGCGCCAAGCTATTCTGGCATCACCCTTGAACTATCATGGTCGATCCTTATCTTGCTGTGGCGTGTCTGGGGTAGATGAGTTAAAACCATTGCCAGCTTTACGATTTTATGTGGTTCTGAATCACGAGAGAAAATATCTAACGCTTGTGTGCGAGGCCACTCCAACGCAAGCTGTTTCCTATCGCCAAAAATACCATCCAGCGAAGAATGATGGCCATTGATTCGTACTAAAATAACACGTCTAATCTGCTCTCACACCGAATTTAACACGGTTTCGTAACGGACATAAAAACTTCAAAGGATACATTGTTTATTTTGGTCATGGGGCTGTACATGTGTATTGTACCAGTTTAAACCCTTACGTTGCCGAGAAAAGTGAACTCGATGCAAAAGCAAGAAACACTGATACCCCCCCCCCCCCCCTCTGATGAGTCCCCCGCGGTCGCAGCTGGGGGCTTATGAGGATCTATGTGTCTTGCTGTCGCCGTTTTGTGTCTATGTTCCTTGGACGGCTGTTGAATTAACCCCTTCGCTGCCAATGATCACGGGTTTCGCGTCTGAAACCACAGCACACTGAACGACATTGGCGTGATAATGTAACATAATGTAAGTGGGACCAAAAAAATGGGCGTAGTGATCACAGGGCTAACAAGAGACATAAACCCTCATGAGCCCCCGCGACAGCGGGGGCTCAGGAGGTTTTATGTCTCTTGCAGATGGGTAGCCTTCGCCTTGCCCCGGTAGTTAAGGGGGTTAAGAAAGATTTGAGAAACGCAGTCCGCGACCGCCGGCAGTTAACCCCTTTACTGCCGAGAAAAAGTGAACACGAACCAACTGCAAAGAGGCATAGATCCTCGTGAGCCCCCTTGATTGCGAGGGGAGAGGGGGGGGGGGGGCTCATGAGGATCTATACCTCTTGCTGAGACCAATTTGTACTCATGCTTCTTGGGCGTTTTTAGCTTTTGGTCGTTGAATGAGCGATGATGTCATAAACAACAATGTAGGTACAGTGGGCAGGGAAGGGGTGACGGTGTTAATGGCTGTAAAGGCGTGGATGTGTGTGTTTGTGTGTCTGTGGGGGGGGGGGGGGGGGGGGGCTGGGGTTGGGTGTGTGTGTGTGGGGGGGGGGGGGGTCTGGGGGTGGGGTGGGGTGGGTGGGCAGCAAAGATAAATATTCCCCTACAAAACGCAGACAATCAATGGTCTGTAATAAGGAGTGAGGAACAGTAAAACCACCTGCGGCCCTCGGCTTGTTTTCTCAGACACACTGGATGTGAATGAACTCGCTTTTGGACCTGTTTGGAAAAAGGCTGTTTACCCGAAATATTAACTCATGCAGCCCGGCGACAGGCGCCAAGCTAATCTGGCACTAACCCTTGAATTATCATGGTCGACCCATCTCCTGCTGTAGTGCGTCACGGCTGAATGGGTTAATAAACTGTGTTGTAACCGTCTTTTCTAAGCGTGTTTCTTTCTCCGTTGGTTTTTTTTTTTTTCTGAATAGAGTACTCTTTCTATAATCGTGACCATTTTGCTATCTGATTTCATCTACAAATTGTGCGTACATAAATTTGACGTTCAGTGTCATCGAAGAAAGCACTCAAGGTGGGTGTATAAACAACAACAACAACATTGACAATACAACTCCAAGGCGCTCGACTCACGCTGACACAACTATGATTGTGTAAGGGTAGTGCCAGAGTATGCGTAAAGCTAGTCTGGAACATCCTTTGAAATATAAATGTCAAACTCGATCTTGCCGCGTTTCGGGGCCTTTGATTGTCGGCAGTGATATCGAGGTGATTCCTGCCTCGACAAAAAGCGTTATCGACAGCCAATGACTTCAACAACAACAACAACAAAAAGAAGAAGAAGCACGCGTGATCATTCCGTTTTGTGTATAGCTTGTATTAACTCATTCAGCCCCACGGCCGTATCTCCCAAATTTTGGAGGCATCATCTAACGACTATGCACTAGTTGCAGGAGGTGGATCGACCATGATAATCAAGGGTAGTGTCAGATTAGCTTGGCGCCTGTCGGCGCCAAGCTAATCTGACACTACCCTTGAATCATCATGTTCGACCCATCTCCTGCTTTACGGCGTCGGGGCTGAATGGGTTAACTCTTAAACTCGCAGAACAAAACGACTTTCATTCGACAGAATGGAAATCATTTTGTTCTAGAAGTTTAAGAGTTAATATCTGAATTTGGTGAAAAGTCTTTTGGTTTCCAGGCCCCAGTCATTTGGAATTCCTCCCCAAGCACATTCGCGATGCCCCCCACAGTCATTTCTGTCAAGTCAGCTCAAAACACATCTTTTCCAGTCTCATACTGCCTTGCCAAATTACAGTCTCTTCTCTGTTTCACAGTAAAAGCACGATGACGCTGTGCCAGTTCATGTCGCGATGGTTGTTTTGCTTTGGGTGTGTTTATGTGCTGTTAATTTTTGAATTTGTGTTGTCATATCTGTATATTTTGTTGCCGCTGTCTAATGTGTGTTTAATTTGTCATTTTGATTTGCATTGTACAGCGCCATGAGCCTGCACTGCAGGGAGTTTGCGCTATATAAATATAATAATTACTATTATTATTAATGGTGCCACAGACCGTGTATATTTATATATAAGGACTCTGATGGTACTTAAACCCCAATACATAAATACAAATAAATGTAGGCATTGCGCACGCGCAGGGAAATACGCATGCCCCAGCTGCCCGTGCAGTATTGTCCTCGTGCTTTGTTTCTCACGTACCTACCAAAACGATCAATGTGTTCGAAGACCTTGGAAAATGCCATCGACGTGTGAAAACACCATTTGGCGTCACCATACAACATTAATAGACTCTAACTTCGTACGCCGAACATTCCCAACATCGAACGAGTGCGAAGTCACGTCGGATAATCAACACTGACACCAAACATCTCCAAGAGGCATAGATCTTCACGACCCCGGAGGGGTCGTGAAGATCTATGCCTCTTGGAGACGTTTGGAGTGTTATCTACGCTCATGGAACAAGCCGGTTATCCGCTGTCGTTCGTTGTTGGCAGTCGTTCGTTGTTGGCAGTCGTTCGTTGTTGGCAGTCGTTCGTTGCAAACGAAACTTCTCTGAAAATGGACGCATTTTGCCAGGAAGAGAGGATAGGCTCTCGAGAGTCTGTGCCTCTTGCAGTTGGAAAAAAAATGTGCAAGGTGCTCGCGTGAACTAATGAAGGCGAGATTATTTGTAACGGAGCCTGAGGTAAACACACCTTGTTTAGGAGTGAGACTGTAGTCACCAAACTGACTTCAAAGCAAAATTGCCACCATAAATCTGGCGCTATCATAGTGAGTAAAAGGTCATCGGGTAGACGTGAATGCTGGTATTCTGAATTCGTGATTTGCGAATCACAAAATAAATCGTTTTCCTGCAATGTCCAAAGAATCGCAGACCAGCACAGATGTGCGAATTTGAAATAGAACAAAATGTTTACTAACTGACGCTGAGAAATTGAATAACTCGCCGGTTTTTGATAATCTGTCACTTTCACGTTTGGGAAATGATACAGTACACTTACCAAGGGGAATTACTCAGCAATGGACATACAGTTAGTTCCCTGGCCCCTCCTATCAGGCACGAAATCGCCAGCCCACAGAAAAATACGCAGGTAAAGAACAAGACGATCATAATATATATATATATATATATATATATATATATATATATATATATATATATATATATATATATATATATATATATATATATATATATATATATATATATATATATTACTTACTTACTTACGCCTGTCACCCCTACCCGGGTATAGGCCGTCGACGAGAGACCTCCAGCAACTCCTGTCCTGTGCTTCTCCTTCGATTCTACTCCAGGTGGATATACATATATATATATATATATATATATATTATATATATATATATATATATATATATATATATATATATATATATATATATATATATATATATATATATATATATATATATATCACATATACACACACACACACACACACACACACACACACACACACACACACACACACACACACACACACACACACACACACTATACATAAATGCAGGTATTACATGAAAGTATTAACTATCAGGGTTTGTTTATATAAATGCCCAGTGATGTTATGTTTGGCTCATCAGGTAATCGAAAAGTTTCGTTTTGAAGCGAGGCTATAGTCTTCAAATGTGAGAGAGAGAGAGAGAGAGAGAGAGAGAGAGAGAGAGAGAGAGAGAGAGAGAGAGAGAGAGAGAGAGAGAGAGAGAGAGAGAGAGAGAGAGAGAGAGAGAGAATCAATGAATCAATGAATCTATTTTACAACGGTACAGATATTAACAATGCCAAAGACAATGCCATTTTTCAAGTCTGCCGTTGCTACATCTACAAGCAAACACAACAATTACATTACATTAATGCATATATATGACCAACGCCTAAGGGTGTGTTGGGGGAGGGGGAGAAATGGTAAGGGAAAAAACCCAAAAAACAATAACACAGCAGCACTATACATGCACAGCAGTAGAATGGGTACTTACTAACAATGATATCTACGTATAGAAAGCTAAGCTTGCAGATAGTTATGGCTGCGAAGATAAATGTTTAAAAAGACTTTTCTTGAAACATGATACCGTTTGAGTGGTCTTCGTATGGGATGGAAGCAAATTCCACAAAGTCGCCCCCGAGAATGCTAGAGTGGTTTTAAATAAGTCTATTCTGGTTTTGGGTACTACATACAGGCCATAGCGGGACTCAGACCGGACTAGCAGCTGGGTTTGATATTTTGGTGTGTTGTCATTGCGAATCTTGAACATATCTCCTTTGTTGAATGCAAACTGATTCTTGAGAGAAAGAAGTCCCGCTTTGTGAATCTTATCATCCGTTGTCAATGTAGGATCGGGTAAAATTAATTTCGCTGCTCGTCTGTGTAAGGAGTTTAGTCTTTTAAATGTACATCTCTGTAGCCATCCCACACCGTCGAAGCATAATTAATGTGGGACTGAATATGTGCATAATAAAATAATTTCCTGGTTTCAAAGTCATTGAAGTGCTTCAGTTTGGACAGCTTATGAAAATGTTTCTTGAAACAGTTTTACACACTTAGAGAGAGAAAGAGAGAGAGAGAGAGAGAGAGAGAGAGAGAGAGAGAGAGAGAGAGAGAGAGAGAGAGAGAGAGAGAGAGAGAGAGAGAGAGAGAGAATCAATGAATCAATGAAACTTTATTTTACAACGGTTAAGACATTGCCATCGTCATTGACACAGCCATTTACAAACCTGCCGTTGCTAACAACTACAAGACTATCCGTACATGCACATACATATAAGTAAAACATAATACTTACAAACAATTAACAACACTATTCACATAGGCAGACATACTCATAAACTCTCATACACCCCTCCCCCCTCCCTCCCCCCTCACTCCCCTCCCCCTCCCTCCTTCCCCCTCCCCCCCCCCCCCCCCCCCCCCCCCCCCCCCCGCCAGATAGAGAGAGATCAGTATCACGGCATAATTGTACGTGTGTAGAAATCCCGCCAATCACTTTCAGTAAGCCCTGTGAAGGCGAAACATCAGCAAAAAAAAAAAAAAAAGAAAAGAAAAGCATGATTTTCATAGTAACACGATTAAAATCTCGCTTTTCATACAATAAAGGACTGACTGCCTTTTACCTTCATAGGGCAGCTCTATGCTAAGAAAGAAATGTAACTCCTTCAATGCCAAAATATGCTAACACAACAACAAGAGGCAAAGAACTTGATGAGCCAAGATCCGAGCCGTTAAAGGAACATGGGTACAACACAGTTTCAGCAAGAGGTGTAGATCCTCATGAGCCCCGCGACTGCAGTTGGGTGGTTCATGATGTTCTTTACGTGCTTGCTGGCCACATTTAACTCATTCAGCCCGGTGCACGTATTTCCTAAATTTTGGAGGTGTCATTTAACGACTATGCACCTGTTGCAGGAGATATATCGACCATGATAATTCAAGGGTAGTGCCAGATTAGCTTGGCGCCGACAGGCGCCAAGCTAATCTGGCACTACCTTTGAATTATCACGGTCGACCCATCTCCTGCTGTAGTGCGTCAGGGCTGAATGAGTTAACTCCCTCAATGCTGTTGGACGCAGATTATGTTTGTGAAATTACTGCAGATTTAACGTCAAAGATCCGTCAAAGCAACACGGATTCAGCAAGGTTTCAGCAAGAGGCACAGATCCTCATGAGCCCTCGCGGGGCTCATGAGGATCTATACCTCTTGCAGTTGGTTGCTGTTCAAATTTTTCTCGCCACCCATCCTGTATGTTCTGCGGATGGATGTGGTTATTGGACGATGGAAGTTGCCATGGTTCAAAGAAAACAGTTACGTAAGATGGCAGTAAAGGTTGTTCAATCTCAATCGATCCCCCCCTCCACCCCCACCCACTCTCCCCACACACCTACCGCCTGAACTATCAGTGACCCCCCCTCCCCCCGCACCCCCCTCCCCAGCAAATAAACAAAGACAGAAGGTTGCCCGGAATAATAGATCATCCAGATGATGAAGGCTTCCCCAGGTGTCGTAACTCCCGTGTGAAGCTTACATTATGACAGCACTCTCACAGTTAAATCCTCACGACTTCCATTTTACGGTGGAAAAAAGAGGAATTAGAACATCAGTCCGATTATTACAGCAAGAGGCACAGATTCTCGTGAGAATCTGTGCCTTTTGCAGGTGGTGGTGTTTGTCGAGGGCTTTATGCGGAATCGATCGAGGTCGAGACCTTAGAAGAATGTCGCCCGCAATAAAATTCACTTTCAAGGACGGTGTGTCGGCATGTGATAAATGGATCCTTAAATTCAACAGTTAAGGAATTTATACATGCCGGGCGTGTTAATGGCAATGCGTATTGAAAACACGACGGCACTTTAAAAAAAAAATACAAATCAAACTATGCATTTTCCGGAAAACGCTCTTGCTGCAAAGGCCATGTATACTGACGAGCAAAAAAAAAAAAAAAAAAAAAAAAAAAGCGACATTTTTGGAGCCGTCGGAAACACTGAAGCGGCACTTCATTTAAATACAAATAAAAGTATGCAGTGCCGAACACGCTCTTACCGCAAAGGCCAAGTATAATGACGAGCGAAAGAAATGCAACATTTTCGGAACCATCGGAAACACTGACGTTTCCGATGGTTCCGAAAATGTCGCATTTCTTGTGCTGGTCAGTATATTTGCAATATTGCTGTGCCTAGGTCTTTGTGGGACCCCGCAGATAACAAGCAAAAGGCACTAAAAGGAACTGAATGGCACTCACCTTTTTGTACATTGAAGTCATGTTGACGTTAAACACGGTTACCAGATGGTCAGCTGAGTTTCACTACAGTCCTCCAGCAGACGCGATGTTTGTGGTGGTTGGTGCCGAGAATTGTTCTTGTGGGCTTGCTGTTATGCAACCACGGAGTCTTGATATGCGACTGGGGCGTGTTTGTTCACGAGAAGCTAGCAGAGCCAGGTGGACTGGAATCAGATGTGCCGCAGTCAAAACAGCTCGATCTCCCCGACGCGCGATTTGTTGTCGTTCTGACAAAACTCTTAGCAGGGGATTTAGCCGATTTGCAGGAGAAAAGGGCAAACAGCTTGAATGCTTGGAAGCCAGATCGGTTTGGCGTTCACAGAAAAACAGCTCGATATTTATGTCGCCAGATCGGTCCGTTATTTGGCAGTCAGACCAGCGGGGTGTTTCGTGTCGTATGGACAATTGTTTTCTTTCAGCATGCCTGGCATTGCAGCAAACTAACAGTCAGATATGTGCAGCTGACAACAACAACGACATCTGTCAGTGTTACAAACCGGTCTCAGTGGAGGTGGGGGTCTGAGATTGACCTATCGTCTTCAGAGTTGTACCGCTCTTGTTGTTGCCTTTGTTGCTGTCCGTGTCGTTATTTACTGGTCGTTGACTGTTGCTTCCAGTTCATTTTCCGTCTGAGCCGTGTGAGTGATGCCTTGATGTTGTTGCTGCTGCTGAGGCCGCTGTTTTGGTGCTGCTAGTGCCGCCCCTGTGTCTCCAACAGGCTCCGCAAAATCACTGGCGTCAGGCCAAGGCGACCACACGGCCAAGATACAGCCGCCAACCGCACTGTGGGGAGAGAAGGGAGGTGAGTAAGGGGGGACTACAGCGATCGGCCACCCAGCCCCTCAGCCACGTCGTTCAGTCGCCTTCAGTTTCGGTCCAATCGATGTTCGAGCGCCGGCCTGTCGCTGTGTGTGTGTGTGTGCTTGTGTGTGTGTTGCGTGTGCCGCGCGCGCGCGCGCGCGCGCGTGTGTGTGTGTGTGTGTGTGTGTGTGTGTGTGTGTGTGTTGTGTGCGATAGTGCGCTGTACTGCGAATCAGTGTGCTTTTCAAGTCTTGGCCTCACTGATCAGCTTATTCAGCTGAATCTTCGGGCACCTGCAAAACAACCAGAAGGCGCACTGAAAACACAAGGACTCTCAACTGAACATAGCACGAGAGAGCGTAAAACCTGCGCAACCATCCCGATGCGCATAAAGGCCATTGGGCCGACATCGGTCCCGTGGCCCGCGCACTATGGCCCGCGCACTACTGTGCGCGGGCCAAGGGGGCCGACGTCGGCCCGATGGCCTTTTGCGCATTGGGAAGCTAATACGCATATACCGCCGCTACTTAGCGGAGCATTTGTGAGTCATGGACTCTCAGATAATACTTAATGCGTGGAAGTTTTCATAGAATTAACTTTATCTCATTCAACCTTGCGCAAGGACTTTTTCTTCGTATACTTATATCTGTATGTCGACCGTATTAGTTTAACCCCTTCTCTGCCCACTGGACGCCGCATATTTTGTCCCAAAAATTCAAGGAACATGGATTCAAAATTCGATCTCAAAAAAAGAGGAATAGATCCTCAAGAGCCCCCCCCTCCCCCCCGACCCCACTCTCTCCCCTCTCCGCAACTGCGGGGGCTCATGAGGATCTGTATCTCTTGCAGTTGCGTGATTTTCTGTTTTTCTCGGCAGTGAACGGGTTAACTTTGGGGACGAGAGCATTACATCATTACCGTCAACACCCTAACTGGCTCGAGTTGTACTTTGTCGGAACCTGATTTTCTTTTTAAATGAGATAAACACGCCTAACACAATATTCTAACTACAATAAAGCACCTAGTCATGTCACCATGTGCTGTATGACCTGATTGTAAAAAACCGGTTCAGGCTGTGGAGGATTTATGCGCGTGCTTTTGAACGTATTGACATTGTTTAAGCAGACTGTCACTAACTGAATTGAACATGGCAGCACATGTTAAGTCTCTGACACCAGAAAAAAATTTCTGCGTCTGTTTTTAAGTCCCTTCTATTTATAGAAGGGACCTTTTAGGACGGGTCGCGGTGGGGCGAATTTAATAGCATGTCCATGATGTCAAAGGCGGGCAGGCCTAAACCTCTAACAATTAAAGTAACAAGATAAAAATTACGTCATGTCTACTTACACTAACCTCGCTGCTAAACGTACATTTGGCGCGAAGCGCCGTATGTGCGAATGTATGTATGCGCGTATGTGTGTGCGAATGTATGTAAACAAGAGAATCTCCGATATTTTTGTACACACAAGCTTGAAACTTGGCGAAATACTTTCTTAAAGGGTTGGCTAAGAGAGCCTCCGAGCATATTGTATTTGAATGTCTCATTGAAGACACAAACAACCGATTATAGGAAGTTCGTTGACCCAGATTAGAGACCGTAATCTTTGTCATATTTACTTGAACCTTTGCATATAGCTAGTTTGGAGAAAGACATTAGAGAGTTAGTTAGCCAACTTTGTATCCTTTCAACTTCTTTAGTAAAAATTAATTCTTTCAGAAAAGAATTAAAACATTAAAAAAAACTTTACTTTTAGAGAAAGTCAGACAGTGGCGGTGACGTAAAAGAGGCAAATCTTTCACCACGCAGACACTGACATAATACTCTAAATATGACGTCATTCTCTCTCACGCGCGCGGCTCTCTCTCTCTCTCTCTCTCTCTCTCTCTCTCTCTCTCTCACACACACACACACACACACACACACACACACACACACACACACACACACAAAAGCGCGCCCTCCAGGTGCATGAGGATCTATGCCTCTTGGAGATGTTTGGAGCACGCGCGCATGCATGCACACCGACATCGACGCGCTTTCAGAAGAGCATGCAGGTGACCCGTGTACTTAGTATATCATGTAGCTAGGTAAAGTCAACCTGCTTTCACACAAATTATAGCAAGACTGAAATTGTACAGTGAAGTTCTAGTTTTGTCATCATTTTCTCAAGTCTGTGAAGCGAAAGTGAAACTCAGTCATATCACGTAAAATATAAAATTACGTAAAAAATAAAACTTACGTCATGACAAAATGACGTTTGACAAATCAATGACGCGTATATCCTGCGCCTCTTATAGAACTCACTGACGCATTGGCAGATCTGCGAGACTTTTTCACTAGGAGATAATTCAACATCAGAATCAGGTCAAAGACAAAACGTAGAGACCATTGGCAGCAAGGACACCTCTCATATAGAAGAGACTTGTGGTTAATGGTTTATCCCATCTTGTTCCATTTAGTAAGGGACAAAATGGTACAGTGATAGCGTACAGTGATAACGTCTTTCAGAAAAATATCAGTTATAATTATACAGTTGCCACAAGCAGATACTCAAAGACACACGCGAGCGCGCGCGTGGACACACACACACACACACACACACACACACACACACACACACACACACACACACACACACACACACACACACACACACACACACACACACGCACGCACACGCAAACGCACGCGCGCGCACACACACACACACACAACCATCAGCACAACCACTACAAAACTAACAACACTTCCTTATGAGTCTGTACGTTGGGATTTATTGAGCCGTAAAGTTGACATCTTTTTGTTTTGTTCGGCCGTGTCCGTATGCTGCGAGTCCGATTAAATACATTCAAATAAATTATGCCCTTTGTGTGTGTGTGGCGGACCGCGCACTGTTCAATAAATAATCTATTCATCAAAGCGAGTCCTCTACAACCAAAACTGGCCGACATTTGCCTTATCCTGCCACCCAGTGCGCAATAGGCCATCGGGACGACGTCGGCTCGATGGCCTATTGCGCCGCATTGGCCAGTGCAGTTCGGTCGCTGGTCCCTCTTCTTTTATTCAGCTTTCCCTAGTCTTGGCTTGACTTCGCGAACGAAGATTCTATAGGGGTTGTCCACGACGTCTGCAGGCATGCTCGTGACTGCGGAGGCCAATCCGGGACAGGCAGGTCCGACCGCAGTGGCTGCAGAGGGAGGTCTGGCCAGGGTTCTGAGTTGCGGCATCTCTGTTTTTTCTCCTGAGCCGCTTGTCTTTAAGGCCAGCTCTGCGAGAGTCCTCAAAGGAGACAGGTGCCTTGTAAATGGTGGAGCGCCAGGTGTCACGGTCCGCAGCAAGTGAAGACCACGGCGGTGGTCGATTTGGCAGGCACTAAGTGACTTCTTGAGACAGTCTTTGTATCTCTTCTTTGGTGCCCCTCTATCTCGGTGTCCAGTGGCGAGCTCGCCGAACAGGGCAATCTTGGGTAGGCGATGATCCTCCATCCTGGAGACGTGCCCAGCCCAGCGGAGCTGTGTCCGCAGCAGCAAAGCCTCGATGCTCACAGTTTCTGCCTGTTCAAGGACCTCGACGTTTGTGACATAGTCACTCCAGTGAATGCCAAGGATTGTACGCAGGCAGCGCTGGTGGAAGCGTTCGAGGAGTCGTAGTTGGCTGCGGTAGAGGGCCCAGGACTCGGAACCATACAACAGGGTGGTGAGGACCACAGCTCTGTACACGCTGATCTTGGTGCCTGGTTTCAGCTGTTGATTATGCCACACCCGCTTGTATAGACGCCCGAAAGCGCTGTTTGCTTTTGCCAGCCTGCTGTCCAGCTCCTTGTCCAGCTTGGCGTCTGACGTGATGATGCAGCCAAGGTAGGTAAACTGGTGCACTGACTTCAGTTCAGACTCGCCGATGGTGATGTGGGGAGGGCGATGCTCTACCTTGGGTGCCGGCTGATGGAGAACCTCTGTCTTTTTCAGACTGACCTCGAGTCCAAAGAGCTTGGCAGCGTCTGCGTAGCAGGATGTGATGCGCTGAAGGGTTCTCTCTGTGTGTGCAACGAGGGCAGCGTCGTCAGCAAAGAGCAGCTCATGAATCAGTTGGTCTAGAGTTTTGGTGTGGGCCTGCAGTCGTATGAGGTTGAACAGGCTGCCATCGAGACGATACCTGATGTACACTGCATCGTCATCGTCGAGGTCCACTGTGGCCTGCTTCGACATCATGCTAAAAAAAAAAAATGGTGAAGAGGGTCGGTGCCAGCACACAACCCTGCTTCACACCGTTGAGAATGGGGAATGCTTCTGAGAGGTCATTGTTGAGTCTGACCTGGCCTTGCTGGTCCTCGAGTAGCTGGACGATCATGCTGAGGAACTTTGGGGGACAGCCAAGTCGCTCCAGGATCTGCCACATGCCTCGCCTGCTCACAGGGTCGAACGCTTTTGTTAGGTCGACAAACGTTACGTACAGCCCTTTGTTCTGCTCGCGGCACTTCTCCTGAAGCTGTCTCAGCACAAAGACCATGTCGGTGGTGCTCCTGTTGGCTCTGAAGCCACACTGGCCCTCTGGGAGGTGGTCTTCTGCAATGGCAGGTACCAGCCGATTCAGGAGCAGCCTTGCGAGTATTTTCCCGGCAATGGACAGCAGGGTAAATCCACGGTAGTTGGAGCAGGCAGGCTTCTCTTCTTTGTTCTTGTACAGGGTGATGACGACTGCATCGCGGAGATCCTTTGGTAGTGTTCCTTCCTCCCAGCAGCAGTGTTTCCAGATCTCTGGTGGGATTCCGTCAATGCCTGCTTTGCCACTCTTGAGCTGGTGGATGGCTGTGAGGGTCTCTTCAGCAGTGGGCGGTTCGTCCAACTCAACCTTTACTGGGAGGTGTGGGATTTGGAGGATGACTGCTTCTTGAACAGTGCGCTCAGCGCTGAAGAGGTCCTGAAAGTATTCCGACCAGCGGTTCAAGATGGAGTTATTATCTGTGAGAAGTGTCTGTCCATCAGCGCTTCGCAGGGGACTTTGTATCAGGTGCCTGGGACCATACACTGCTTTCAGTGCTTCGTAGAAGCCCCTGTAGTCACCGTTGTCAGCACAAATCTGGGTCCTCTGTGCGAGTCTGGTCCACCACTCGTTCTGGAGATCTCTGAGCTTGCGCTGGAGACTGCTGCAGACCAGGCGGAAGGCAGACTTCTTAACAGGGCAGGAAGGCTTGGCTAGGTGGGCCTGATGGCCGGCTCTGTTTTTTGCTAGGAGTTCCTGGATCTCTACGTCGTTTTCGTCAAACCAGTCTTTGTTCCTCTTTCTAGCGAAACTCAGCTTTCCCTAGTCGCTGATCATAAATCATGCCGTAACTGTCATTTACGAAAGCGTGTTAACCCATTCGCGGTGAGTCGCATCCGGACACGTGGCATATTGCCGCGTATCCGGATGCGGCTCGGCGCGAATGAGTTAACATTTAAGACGCGTTTCATAAAGGCGCGCGGCATTTTGACTCGTATCCGTATGCGGCACGTATCTTTTACTCTGTATATGTTAACGAATCCCTGACATTTTTCACTGGTATGTTTGGTATTGTGCGATTACTCCGTTCAACGCCGAGATAATTTGAAAATAGAAACCCGGCGACTGCAACCGAGAGGTATAGCTTCTCATGAGCCCCCGCAGTTGCGGGGGCTCATGAGGATCTGTGCCTCTTGCTGACACCGCTTTGAATCCATATTCCTGGGACAGCTAGGGTCTCGTGGTGTTGAACGAACGGAGATCACAGAAACACTGTCTGCGTCAACTGGTACTGAATGTGTCAACTCATTCAGCCCGACGGCTGTATTTCCCAAATTTTGGTGGCGTCATCTAATGACTATGCACCAGTTGCAGGAGATGAATCGACCGTGATCTTTTAAGGGCAGTGCCAGATTAGCTTGGCGCCTGTCGGCGCCAAGCTAATCTGGCACTACCCTTGAATGATCATGGTCGACCCATCTCCTGCTGTAGTGCGTCATGACTGAGTGTGTTAAGCCCTATCGGTCGAAATTGATCAGGATGAGAGATGTCCTCCTCAGTTAGTTAGTTAGTTAGTTAGGTTTAACGCCTAGCAGGCAACTAAAGCCATCTCACGGCAGGTCCTCCAAGAAACGACACAGGGTTTTTTAAAATGATCTGCTCCGTGGCGGGTTTGCATTGCTAAAATGTGCCGAAAAAAACGGGGTTTCAACGTCGCCACGACTTTAATAAGACTATTGTACTCTCTTTTCACAATCCGTGTGAGTAGCGGAGTTTTCATTCAACAGCGCTAGCATTTTATCAGTTATATCTGCCGCTATATACATATGTAAAAAAGTTGCGTTTAAGCCCTTGACTGCCAGATCCGCCCGACTGCGAGAGGCATAGAACCTCATGAGCCCCCCGCAGTCGCGGGGGCTCATGAGGTTATATGCCTCTTGCTTGCCTCATTAAAATTTTGTATCCGATTTTTTTTTTTTTTTTTTTTTTTTTTTTGGGGGGGGGGGGGTGTTTATGCTTTGAATTTACAATTGTTTGTGTTGCAGTTGTGAAGTGCATAACTGTATTATCGTCTAATACCTGGGTTAGTTGCGTATACGGGTATTTGTCAATAAATTTGCTACACCTTTATACCTCAGACGACGGCACTAGAGAAAAACAAGAGCGACAGGATTTCCCAACCCGAACAAAAACAGGATCAAGTTGAAAAGGCCAAAACAATTACTTGTTTATCGACCAATCACGTCTCTGAGCAGCAGTGACGTCCGAAAGCGATCATCATTGCGAAATCAGGTCGTGATCACGTCACATCTGACCCATAATGCGAGAACCGAGTTATGCCACCTGATACCATAGGAACCTGGATAATAAATTAAATTGAGTTTTGCTGTTATC